>OY755082.1:16737219-17192432 GCA_963576655.1 Gastrophysa polygoni
TGTTCGATTTCACGTCATTTGATGGAATTTCCAGATTTTTTCCACCCCAAGGAATTACCAGCCAATATACACAATCAATAGGAACCTTAGAGAGGTATATGTTGAATGCAGATAATTTTTCAAGTTTTATGTCCACCCCAGAGGACCAGCTCAAAAGGTAAAAGTATTCAATGTAAAACTATACCATAGGATCGAAGAAAATCTTGGAAGTGTACGTGTTAAATGCCGAGAATTTTTTCAAAGCTGCCAAACCCCAAAGGGCCAAGGGTAGAAGTGTTCTATGTCTAGCTATTCGATAGGATTTCCTGAATTTTTTCTACCATACAAAATGACCCGTCAAGAAAATCAATTGATGAGAATCTTAGAGGGGTACATGTTCAGAGTAGAGGAGTTTTTTAATTTCATTATATCAACCCCAAAGGGACATCACCAAGGGTAGAAGTGTTCGAGGTCAAGCCATTCGACAGGAATTCCTGAAATTATTCTACCATAAAGAATAACCGGCCTAGAAAAACGATCAATGTGAATCTCAGAGGATTACATGCTTGATGCAGAGGAACTCTTCAACCCCTGGTGCTGGCCTTCTGGGATTGACATGATGAGACTGAAAAAAATTAATGCATTGAACATGTACTCGTCTAAGATATCCATTCATCGATTTTCTTGGCCGGTTATTTTTATTATAACAAAAATCAGAAATTCCTATCGAATAGCTCATTATCGAAAACTTCTACCTTTGGTGTTAGCCCTTTTGGGTTGTCATAATGAAACTTGAAAGAGTCTCTACCTTGAGCATGTACCCCTCTAAGATTTCTATCGATCGATTTTCTTGGCCCGTTATTTTTCATGGTAGAAAAAAATCAGGAAATGCTATCGAATAGCTAGGCATCGAATACTTTTGCCCTTGGAGCTGGCCCTTCGGGGTTGTCATAATGAAATTAAAAAAATATCCCCTGCATTAAAATGTACCCCTCCATAATTTCCATTGATCTTTCTTATTGGCCGGTAATTTTTCATGCTAGAAAAAAATTCAGGAAATTGTAACCTTGGTCCTGGCCCTTTGGGTTTGACATAATGAAAGTAAAAAACTACTTTACATTGAACATAAACCCCTCTATGATTTTCATTCATTCTATACCAACATATAACCTATTCGAGTCTACGTATCGTATATTGTATACTCTACTATCAATCATAGGTATCATTATCATCATCATCATATGTAAAACATAAAAAGATAAAGAGGATAGATCCCACTAGCATTGTTGCCATGGTTGGAGTATGTTACAAAACAATCTCAAGAACATAGAGTATCATAGAGAATCTTAGTGATAGAGAGAAGAATTCTATGTAGAAAACTAAATTACTCTAACAATACAACAGTTTGAAGTGAGGTTCACATATCTGTATGAATTTTTCTGGCCTACACACATACATACAACAGGCTAAAATGTGATGTGATCTACAAATCTTTTTCTTGCCTGACCTGATCAGCCCTTCACGCTCGTCTTGCTGTTTCCGCTCTAGGATCTTTGGATCCTATTTGCGATGGTTCGGTGGTTGTGGCTAGACGCCTCCACGTGGTTCTGCAATAATCTCCTGGTGTAGTGGTTCTATGGTCGTCCTCGTGGGGACGACTTTGGATGGGCTGCAGAAAAGCCCTGCTGCATCTCAAGGTGCCGTGGCCCACGCACCGAACGTCGTACGATCATGGCTCTTGCGACGCACGACGATGCCGCTTGCCTGCTTGTCTTGAATCCGGATCAGATCTCCAGACGTGAGCGGTCGAAAATCTCTTGCACGGTGTGTCGACCGTAGCTCCCCTTGACTCTTTCCTTCTTCTTCTCCAGGACAATTTGGTGGCGATCGTCGTCCACCCTGTATCATTGTAAATTTGCCCCCAACGTGGGCACAGTGCTGCGAGGGCCTCGTTACATCAGAAGCTCATCACGACCGAATCCTGATTCCAGCGCAGCCGTGCGGTACGCTAGAAGCCTCTGGAAAGGATTAGAATCCTTTTCAATGATGTTCTTGATTACCTAGATTGATGCTTCATCTTGGCTATTGCTCTGACAGTGATGTGGGCTCATGGTGGTGAGACGAAAACCCATTTCGTCAGCGAAGTCTCTTGGAGCCACACAGAGGAACTGCGGTCCGATACCGGCTCATAGTTCCTCGAGAACCCCATACTTCGCGAAGATATCACGCAGTTTGTTGATGGTGTCCTATGCTAAGACCGATCCCAATTTCGTTACCCCTGATTAACGCGAGTAATTCACTACCACCAGATAGTGTTGGTTTCCCAGTTGGTACAGGTCTGCTGCTACTCGCTGGCATGGTTTAGTATGTTGTCACATAGCTTACGTAGAATGTAGATTTCTAAACCACACACGAGCAGGCCCTCGACCACTAACGAGTTGGACTGCTCCATGGAGGCTCCGACGTCTCGAGGATGCGGCCGCCCTTCTCTGACATATGCTGCAGTACGACTCGTGTCTGCACATCGCTCTGTTGGACCTCTCTGACCTGCCTCAGGATGGGATCGGTCACCAGTAGATCTACGATGAAAATTCTAGTATAGAACTCGACTCTGTGTCTCTGAGCAGGATTTCGTCGTCATGCTATTGTCATCATCGGTGCCCTGGACATGGTATCTGGTGACATGAATGACTTGTCTGCAAAAAATGGTGTAGAAGAATTTCAAGCGCATCCGCAAGAGTAGCAGATAGGGCGTTACCTCACTGAGTGGCTTCTGACTCAGCAACGATAGAAGAGCAGCACCAGTTCGGGTTCCTGTAATGGAAAGCTCGAGTTTCCCACAGGTCCACGGCAACGCAAGAGCCTCCTCCTCAATCTGAGCATAGTCAGTGAGGGTACGGGAGAATAATCAGTGGGGGTAAGCGAGGCGTAGTTGACTGGCCTCCTCGTTGATAATCTGTTGCATTTTCCCGTGTTCAGTGGAGACTCATCGGAAGGTGGTTGTACTTGTACCTTCCATCGAAGGGTATGATGAAGGTCGTGAGCTTCTTCGACACCTCGTCCACGCCGACTGAAAATAACCATGATTGGCAGCCAATGTCGTGAACCATTTGGCGTTGCTCAGGAGAGCCAACAGCTGTCGACTGACGGCATCACAAACTGTTCCCTTCGGTTGAGCTCTGTGTAGTCTAAGCAGATGGGTACACTTCCGTTGGACTTCATGACGACTACCATTGGTGCGTACCATTCCGTAACCTCGTCCACTGCTGAAATGGCTCCCAGCCTCACCATCCTGCTCAACTCCTCACGTACCTGGTTCCTGAGCTGTACCGAGACTCGCTCCCTATCCCCCTATTTTCATCCACTAGAAAAAGTTGTATACTTCCGCCTACTCCAGTTTAATTTTACTACCATACTGAGGCTGCCAAAGATCGACACTAGTTTATCTCCCATGACTGTCAGATATCTGTCAAGAGTAGTAAAAGCGGATTTGACTTTACAACATCGACGATCGTATCGCCATCTATACTCAAGTGGTGCGACCTTAGTATGGTTGTTAGAAAGGTCTACTTGTTTTGGAAAGAAACAATTGAAGAATTGCTTCACTATCCCATATCCACTTTGGTTCCGACTTATCAGCATAGATCTCAGTAGCATTGTTGCCATGGTTGCAATATGTTAAGTACGCTAAACTCCCTATACTATACTTCCCAAAGTCGCAGAATTTGAGAGAATTGAAACGAAGTCTCACAGATGAAATCAACTCTCCAGAACGTGTGCAATGCTTCGGCGACTTATCGCAATCTCCAGTTCACGATTATATTATTTGAAAACGGTTTCTACTTCTGCTACAATTGAAACTGGTCTTTCCGTATAAAATTTGTTTGTATGGGTGAATTCTGAGATTTATTACTCCACATCAAAGATAATTAAGTTTTCACGATGATTATTTCGTAGCACATCTGTCACCGTCCAAAACCATCAATACCAATACATCATTCTCGTGCTGGTTGTAAAATATACTATTGTGAACTTGCTATCAAATAGAGAGATCTAAAATATTTTTGTCTTGTGAGAATATTATCATCTATAGGGTCAAAATAAGGATGTTTTTTCACTGATAAATTCGAATTCTTCGAAGTTCTGTTGTATTTCCTGAAAATGAAATAATGCAACTTCATGGATGAAGATTTCCACTGATGGCCTTTGCATATTCGCTATTGAAGATCATCACCAACAGAAATGAACATAATTGATGTTTTGTTATACCTCCAGAATGTGTCAGACTGTTATAGATCTAAGGTCAGACTCACCCACAACAGATAATAGATGAAATAAAAAGATCAAAGAAAAAACTAATTCAAACATGACTAACATTCAAACGTGAATGATGAACCCACCTATATATTTTCACATGTAGAATAGGAAACAGAAAAGGATATTGAAAAAAAAAGTCAACTGGTATATCTATCAATAATGATGCATTATCTCAGGAAAATAATCTCTTCTCGGATTGAATAGTTGATTTTCGTGAATATTAAAAATCTAACTATGAACTCACTGTATTTCTTTTTTCTAGTTTCCTTTGAATTTTTCTGAACAATAGGTACTGAGTATATACTCACATGATGAAAAACCTCATTCTTTCAAATCGTAGAATTCGAAATAAAATCTGCATGAAGATGAATTTACTAGGTAAATAAATGAGATGTGCTATGCTTGGGAGGAAAAATCGATAAATCTTTTAATATTCATTATTTGAAATATGGATAACTATCCATACAGGGTGAGTCATGACTAACCGGCCATAGCCTAATGGGGAAAAGAGAAGAAAAGGTGAGTTGATATAAGTGTAAAAAAATATATTTTGCCAATTCGTTAAAGAAATACAAGGCATTATTCGATTTCAGGGCGAAACTTCGATGAACGATATTTCAGGAACGTCTCGATGTTATCGGCTGAAATTCACCACCAACTTACCTCTACTGACATTCCACAATATAGTCACAGATGGCCTATTATGAATAAAAAATTCTAGATCCGGATCTGGAAAACTCTTTTTCTCTTTAGATGTCAGAATTTTGGATCGTATTTTTCGAAAACTTTCATCAGAATCAGAAAGATCAGGAAAAACACTATGTTTTTTCAATTTCGTCCGGGAACATTACTCTTCACATTCGACTATAAGTAATTTAATCAAATTTTCCACTCGATAATTTAGCAGCAGAGGAGGAAAGGTATTTCAAGGTAATTCAAATTCAATAGAAAATCTCTCGTTCAGAGATAATTCGTCTAAAAATCGCTTGCCGTTGAATTTCAAGAAATGAGTAATCATCATCAATTCTATTCATTAACAATGTACAAAACATTTCTTATCTTTGTCTTTCCTGTGCACACTTGTGACACAAGCACAGGGGTCGATTGAGCGTTTTTTGCATTTTCAGTAATATTTCTGTAAATTTCCATATCAGCTATATATGGTATGCTTCAACATAGTTGATAAAATTCCGCGTCGGGTGGTGTGAAAATTCAACTCTCGTTCCTCTGAAAAAAGATATTGGCAATTCAAAATGTCAAAAAAGTCATCGAAAATACCAAACACCCTGGTTAACAATTTGGAATACTATCAAGGGCTCCCGAAATTGTTGATAAAACAGACATTTCAATTAGTCACTCCATCTCTCAAAATTTATCGAAGAAATTCATCTCAAAACCAAATGAAGATAGGAAAACGATTCAAAATTCATTATTTCCTGAATTTTCTGTAGGAATCATAAGGATATACATAATGGTCCATTTGGCAAAACAAAGGTGACGTTGAAGCCTATTGAAAATATAAAAAAAATCAGACTGATGTCTCTTCTAGTTCTTTATAAACCTCTTATGAATCAGTTAGGTGAATCATCCTGTATAACGATATTTATTGATTGTAATCGCCGTATCGATACATTTAAGCGATCGATTATCTATTACTGAAATATAATATTACCCAGCCCTAGTCGGTACATTTCACCACGAGTCAACTTGCTTATGTCCAAAATAATGCCCGTGGGTATTTATATCATTTGCAGGTTTGCCAACTCCAGTATTATGGAGTGCATAAACAAAACTGAATGCGAGTTTCCTGTAGAGATGCTCTCGGATGAGACAGTGATCGTAGAAGTGCCTACGCGGGACGGAATTGAACACGAAGAAGATGATATTACATTGCTGAAGAGTACTTGCAAACCAAGAATGGGCATCTACATAATATTTCCGATATTGGTATTGTTCTTCATATTGGCTTGCGCATTCTTGTAGTTTCGGAAAAGCGGAAACTTCTCCTACGGAGTCTATAAACGTTTACTGTTCATAAATGTTACCTGTTGATAAGAATCATCCAAGATCTTCGTTATTGATACATGGCTGACGATCTCTAATTCTACCAATTATTTTGGTACATTCGTACATCCTTGAATTTTCAATATTTTCAATAGGAACACTCTGTTTCCTAAATGTTATGTATATGTACATATTGAATGTAATAATTGCTTGGCTCATTTTATGACTATGTCCTAATTTACTACGTTCTCAAGATACAGAGGGTATCAACTGCATAAGTAAAACGTTTTTTTTTATTAATATCTTGAAGATGAATTTGAAATTGGAATTATTATTTTTTCTGAAACTTTTGATCATGAAAACGACACAAATCAGGACATATATTTCAATATGTATGATACATCAGGGAACACCCTGTATATCGCTAGTTTTATGGTGATGGTGAAGACAACAAACATATAAAATTAAGGTGTGGTGAAATTAAGAATTCTGCTTCAACTGATATCTAGAGTTTGATATACAATTCCTACTTCCAACATTGATGATATGATGGAAGACTAAAACAATTCTATTCAATCAATTCTAATATATTACGGGTATAACGCAATCCGTGAATTAGGTGGCCGTGAACTGTGACAGTATATTATTCCAACAGTTTCACAATTCTCAATTCTTACTGTTATTTTCTTCTAAATTTATTCTTGCTCACTGAAATTAGGAGGACACACTGTGCCCTATACGTCCACATTTTCTGAGAGAAAACTACGTCTGAATTCGGAAATCAAGGAAAAACCTTCAAATTAGAAAAGTTGAACAAGAAAAATTATTTAATATTGAATTTTGTTGAAAATCCTGTTTTGCATATCGTTCTCAACAGGACCCTAACATCCCATTTCTTAATCGAAGTGTTCCATTGTTCCTATACCTTGTTTGTACCTATATCGTGTGGAAAGAAACGTGCAATTTATTTTTTTGGGATACTCTTTATCAGTCACCACTTCCGAAATAGCGTTTCAAATTTAAAAAATGAAGATACCTCGAGAATGATGTATCATCAAAAAAAACGACGTGTATAAGCGTTCATTATTCTGTTACAACAGTGAATTCTTCTACTGGGACTAGTTTTCTGAAATTTTGTATACTGAGGTTTTCTAATGAGATCTTTTCAACTAATTTTTTTTTTTAGTTTTCTGCAACTTCTGGAAATGGACCTCAACTTCGTTTGAATGGAATGTATAATTTTTCATGGAATTTTTGGAATCTACAATGCATTTCAATATAACTTCATATAGAACATCATATGTCTACAGTACGCTATTTTTGAGTTATTCAAGATTTTTTTAAATTTTTTGGTTGATGAGAGATCTAATATTTTCAGTATTCAAAAATATGAGTCCTATAGCTACCCAAATCTTTGGAAATTTTCCAAAAATATCCTACAAGGTGCTCAGAATTTGAAGCCATATTTCAAAAATTCTACGCTAAAAAGTAGAGGGACTTCAAAGGGGCTCCAAATTCTGCAATTCTACAAGGTGCTCAGAATTTGAAGCCATATTGTCTTGTTTCAAAAATTCGAAAACTCAATGTTTTCAAATAATAACACTTATTTTTCTGTCTACCAGTGGATTCTACGCTAAAAAGTAGAGGGACATTAAAGGGGCTCCAAATTCTGAACACCCTGTACGATATTTTGAAAAGTTTACGAAGATTTGGGTAGCTATGGGACTTGTATTTCTAGATCCTGGAAATATTAGGTGTGACTAGAGTGGATTTCGAAAAATATTTTTTTTTAAGAAGCTGCATTTGCCAAACATTTTGAAAAATCTTGAATAACTTGAAAATAGCGTAGACATATGATGTTCTATGAAATGTTCTATCAAAATTCGGCGTAGATTCAAAAAATTTGATGAAATATGGTACATCCCATTAAAAACGAAATAACGAAGTTGAGGTCAATACCCGGTATTACCGGAAGTTGCAGAAAGCTGAAAGTATTTTAGTTCAAAAGAGGGCATTGAAAAACCCCCATATATGTAATTTCAGGAAACTACAGTAGTTTCCCATATATATCTCATATATATATATCCCATATATATATATATATATATATGTATATATATATATATATATATATATATATATATATATATATATATATATATATATATATTTCACGACGAGCTTAGTCGGCGTAGTTATATATATATATATATAACTATATATATAACTACGCCGACTAAGCTCGTCGTGAAATACTCTGTACCGGGTGATCAGCGTAGCGAGCGGCCATATCTCATAAGATATTGGTCGTATAGATTTGAGAAAAAAAAACATGATGAAAGTCGCCAAGAGAAATTGCTGGAAATTATTTTCGAGTTTGTCAAACGTCCGCTAGAGGGCGTAACAACCAACACCAAGTAGAAAAATGGCATTTTTATAGAATTTTGTCGACCGATTTCAGCAAACTTATGCTCATATGAAAGAGCATAATTTGCCCTACAAAACGCTTATTTGGTTTTGAATTTTGGACTTTTGCTATCGCCGCTATATGGCGTTAACTGAAATGTTAGCAAGTTTTTGAGTTTTATCAAAAAAAAACAAATGTAATGGTGTAATAATTTTTATTTGTTTTTAAAGAGGATGAATTTCTCTGTAATTTAGTGAGAATAATTTATCATCTACCTTTTCTTGAGCCGTTGATATTGACCAAAATATAATTTTATTACATTGAAAATGGCATGCCACTATTTTTTATCATAATAAAAATCAGTTTTGTGTTCTCTCATTAGTTGAAAAAAAAAACGGTTTTCGATTGTAGTAAATTAGTATGTTTCGAGATATGGGCGCCCCATGTGAACTTATTTGATTTCTCCGATCCAAAACCGCTTGTCTAACGAAAAAAAGTCAAGAGGTTCTTTTTGTTAGCAACTAATGAGAGATTCCAAAACTGATTTTTATTTTGATGAAAAACAGTGCCTTGCCATTTTTTGATGTAATAAAATTATATTTTGGTCAATATCAAAAAGGTATACAGAAATTTATCCACATTCAAAACATATGAAAATTAATATACCATTATAATTGTTTTTTTCGAAAAAAACTCAAAACACAAACATTTCAGTTAACGCCATCTAGCGGCGACAGCAGCTCGCTACCCTTAACTGATCACCCGGTACATCTAAGATATAAATGCTTGTCTATTATAGTCAACGGTCGCAGTTAGATGTGTATATTTTTACGAATAATTCTACAGTTGTTATTTTAGTTATTTACTGATTAGCTGTTGATAAATGTGATCCATTGAGCATTTTTATTGTATATCGTGTATGTATTATTATCGTGTTAGCGATGAGTATAATTATAAGACAGAAGGTCTTTTTTAAGTAATTAGTATAACTATATGCACACAAATATCAGATTCAATTTGAAAATCCAGTTTAGCACCTCACGGATGTGCCAATCAATTATATTTCCGGCATGTTTTTTTCTATAGCGAGCTGCAATTTGTATATATATGAGAATATAGGAAATACTAGTGTACCCTGAAAATCTTGAGATTGACCAAATTGACATTCGAGCAAATTCTAGTTGTTGAGGAAGATACTGTGGGAAATTAAAATTTTCTATTGGTTGATCTGGACCATTTTCTTATCTACACAGCTTGAAATAGACAACCTTGTGTAAGTATAATTGGAATATAATGTATATATGTCTTAAAATGATAATTTTTTTTCAACGACCATCACACCGCACAATATTCGAGAATTAACTATTCATCTAATTCATCCGTCGCTTAATTCAGATGATATATCATTGAAAACAGTAACTCAAAATCAGCAAAAAATCAATACAAAAACCCTCGAAATTTCATTAAATTGAAGGAGACTTCGAAAATAAACAGAAAATTAATATACCACATTATTCTCGAACAATCATTATTTATTGGATATCGTATTCTAAAGCAAAAATTGCATATTCATATTCATGTTATGTTTAATTATCCAGCCTAGGTATTTGGCAGGTCGGAGGTTGAGTGATTTTTCTTCTTCTAGCAGTTCATCTCTGCTTGAGGATTTTGACGTTACTGGATCTGTTCGTTTTCTGCAGATACGAAAATCGCGAATTTCAATGTCTACTCTATGCCAACGAATAAAGTGCCATCAATCATAGGTAAATTCAATATCGACAGCTGTCGACAGATTTTTCTTACAGTTGTTATCATATACGCAGAAATGGACTGGTCTTCCAACTCCCTATCTCCAGACTCTAGAAAAAGTTGTGGACTTTTGCCCGAGCTTTTGCCTACTTGATAATGTCGAATTTTAATATACATTACTTAGGCTACCCGATATCGACACGAGATAGAGTCGTCTCTGTCGATCTTGAGAACGGATCTTGCCGATCGTTAAACACGGTCTCAATTTGAAATTCAATATTATTCCATATTATTATTCAATATTATCATTCCGTCAGTAGAAGCAGAATTGACCTAATACCGATAGATAATATCGTTGATATGTCTACATGTTTTGGAAATAAAAACAAATTAGAGTTTATTCACCATCCTCTATTCACCTTGGTTGTTACTGAAAGTGTCCGTGCAGAGCTGAAGAAGAGGAACAGAATACATGGTGGCATCAGCCAAGGCATGAGGCAGTACCTACAATTTTTTTATTTTCTATGGCAGATATACCTAGTGAAAGGTACTTGTATCTTGATACATAGTTTATATATTTTCATCTCTTCATAACGAGGATATAAGAAAGTAGTCGTAGACACATCCGACCTACGCTATACCGGGTGTCCCAGAGATTTTACGCCTGCAGATATTTCAGTTATTTGCAGAAAAGAAAATTGAACAAAAAATACCTCGAACAACCCCCGAGAAACCACCCCTAACTTTTGTTTTTTAAATTGTAACCCCATGTTTGTTTTATCATGGTTGGTTGGTAATAATGATTATTATTATCAACTTATTTCTGCCATGACACATATTACCATTATAGATAAGCGAGTAGGAGAAGAGAAATCAAAAGAGACTTCATGTTCATCTAATCTCTGCTATTTCTAATCTCTAGATAAATCAAACATCAAATATTTTTTCCGCAAACATAAAAGAGTAAAAATGATAAATATATTACATGTAATCGACTTCGGCTACACAATATAAAGAATTGAAAGAAGATAAATTCAGCTCCACCTTGTAGTTCCAATAGAATATTTTTACTAAGCTGTGGAAGAAACAGCAAGTTTCTTTAGGTGATCCATAAAAACTTGCAGAGAAACATCATCCGTTAACACAGGAGCACCTGCATCTCCCCCATAAGAATACATATTGTTGTGGGTTTGACTCGGATTGACTTTCGACAGCAAAAATCTCGCCTGCGATCCCCCTTGCTCGGTATCGATATATCTCGGCATGGGGAATCTAGTCTGCAGAATTTCTTGCGCATCATCCACCGGCGCTTGGAGCAGCTGCCTGAAGTTTTCATATTCTGGCATATCCTGGTATTTGAGACTGCGCCACTGGGCGATCGTCTCCCCATGGAAAATCAATATCTGGAAGAACGTGTCCATCAGCAGGATCCTGTCAGGCTGAATAGAGCTGGTGTCTAGCAGCACCGGTTCTGGCGGACCGTTGAAACTGTAGCTGTACAAAATCGGTTGGATCATGATCAGCGACTGCGTCAGATCCTCTCGCATCAGCATGTGCCTAATCAAATCAAATCAAATTAGCTTCAGTGGCTTTTACATACTGTATGATCTTGGGATGGAAAGATGTATGTAAATCAGAAACTTTTGTGTTGTCATATCTGTTGGTATTTATTATTTTATATTTTTGTGGACAAAACAAGTCAAGTCACTGTCAATATCCTGTTATTCACAAATATCATCCTGCAGTGATAGGAATAGAAATACTCATTATATTGTTCAATAAATGATTGTATGTTATCCATAATGTATTTATTCTCACCAGTAGCCCGTAGTTTTTTTTTTATTTGAAGAGATAAAAATTTCATTATTACAGGAGTTACGTGATCCATGATGGCGCTTTCTTTGGATCTTCTTTGGAACTTTTTTCAACCATCTGTTTGACCGAGAGTAGCCCCAACTTCATTCAAATGTCACCCTGTATATTTCCGTAGCCTACTTATGTTATAGATGAACACCTTCCTAAATAATTATCTGTAGACGCCCCTGATGATTCATGATACGCTCTAGCGTTGTGTTCTGTGAATGAAGGTTGGCACTGGCTCTAGGCTTGGAGTTAATAAAAAATAAGGTAATAACTTATTGGTTAAAAGTCAATAAAATCAAATATCTTTCAACTGTCAACCGTAAGACATTTTGTGTACTCCGCCTACTAGGCAACATAATTGAACTTATGAACTGAAAATTGACTCATGTATTGATGTATCACGTGAAAATTTCGATTTCATGTTTCCATTTGGAAAGAAATCTCGTTATGGCTACATGGCAAAAATGAAATACAGATATTTTTTCCAAAAGTTGCCAAATTGAAAAATAATTGTTTCTATCTCAGTTTTCCCAATATAGTGAGTTAATTTTGGATGTTTGTTTTTTATACATCAAGATGATACTGAAAACCTACAGGAATTATTCAGGGCATTGAAAATGTTTAAATAATATTGGCTAACTAATGTTCTTTGGATTTTGAATACAAGCATTGAAATATCTTCGAATTTTGGTCACTGCCAACTTGGTGTATTCCAATGTAATGCAATTCCACAGCCAACCAAGAAACAAATAGAATGTTTAGCAAAAAAAATATTTCTTCATTTGATAGATAGCTTCCTAGCATAATCCGATTTTCTTTAAGTAATTCCTACGATTTTTAAATAAATATTTGAAATTCTATTTTCTGCTATTTTCATAGTAGCAGGAAACGAACAGATCTACTGACGTCAACAGCCGTCCCATTTATTACGACATACATTTCGATTTGTATATCATACTCATAGTGCTGACAGAGATAACAATTACTCTTGTATGAATACTAGCTAGAAGCATCACAAAGCATTGTCATGATTCTAGCATCTAGCGCTAATTCATGAAGAAGAATGACAAGAGCAGGCTAATGATGTCACCTGTTTGGAAGGGTTTTTGGATAGGGTTGTAATTTGAATTCGAAAATAAAGCATGTGAGTTGCATGATTTTTTTGTTTGTTTTGGTTTTGTTTTGAAAACATCATTACAAAGGTGGTTTCAGTTGGAAATTCAATAGGTGTGTACACCTCCATTTGTGAATCCTCCATGGTTGAATAGAGAATTTCGAGGCAAATAAGGCTAGAGAAATATACAAGGTGACATTCAAAAAATAAAGGGGGTTACTTTTGGTCACACAAGTCGTTGCGAAATATTGTCGTTGGGTTAGGTTGAATAAAAAATCTAAACGCTGCTGCATGTCTTCTGTGGGGGTGTGGTATTGTTACGCACCTATAGAAGGACGTCTCGTCGGGCGAGTTGTTGAACACCTGCAGGAACTGCGACCGCCTCAGATGGTACATGAACTGCGGATAGAGGCTGAAGTTCTCGCCCAGCCGGAACGAGCCGGGGTCGTCCTTATTGTACTCGCCGAACTTCTGGCACAGCCGGATCAGCATGCGGTCCACCCAGCGCAGCACGTCGGGAGCCTCGTCCGCCTCGGCCTTGTAGCCGGCCATGCGGGCCATCACGACGGCGGCGGCCTCCTGGTCGAATCCGGCGCTGACGTGGTGGATGTTGGCGGCGGCGTCGGCCCAGTTGCGCGCAACCGTTGTCACGCGGATGCGGCGCTGCCCGGACGCGTGCTGATACTGCGTGATGAACTGGATACAGCCGCGGCCGCCCTGCGGGATGGGCGCCGAGTGCTGGTTCACCACCTACACATTAAACAGATGAAGAGATAAGCCTTTTTTCCGATACTAACCTAAGAAATCACCACAATCAACCATTATTCAAGGAATTGCTCTGATAAGTAACACCTTTTTGACCGAGATGAATGATGATAGAGAAATTTCCCCTATGTAAATAATTAACTGACAATAGCATCGATGATATGTAGTAGACACACGTAGATACCGATGCCTATGCAAACAATGAAACACTCATAATTAACCGAAACGTCATGTGCTAACTTGAGTTGGGCATCAACTGAGATAATACCTATGTTTGAAGATTTATTACATACGTCAGTTCGATGGTTGCTGTAGCATTTGCGATGTTCATATAGTTTGAATATTTCTAAACATTCAATGAACACTGTATTTTCGATATATACTTGCGACATTTATCATATTCTGATTCCCATCCCTTATACGTGTCCAAAAGCATCTCTAGTCTTTGTTTATGTTTTAGTAATATGCAGAACGGCATTTCTCCTTCAGTGGAAATGAAAATCTGATTTAATAAAACATGCTGGCTGATATTTCATTGTTAAAAGTGAATAAATATATATATACATATACCTCGGGTGAGAATGCTATTATATTGTCACAACCTAGAGCTCAGGCACCCTAGCTGTGAGCTAAATTTCGGGGTTTTTTCTTGGCAGCAGGGGGTTTTACTGACTACTACAGACCCTAACTTGGTCATAGCACGGAAAGAGTGCAACTCAACTAAATTATGATTCATTGTGTGTGCAAAAAGATTGTTGTAATCAATCGTTCATCTGCCCACTTTGTGCTGGACCTCACGAGAAGAAGGATTGTACATCTGAAGAAAGTTCCTGTCATAATTGCTCCCAATTGAATGTTGAGTCTCACACTAAATATCCTACTGATCATTCTGCTACTAGCCCTGATTGTAGTTATTTAATTCATCATATTGGTCGTCTGGAATCAAGGACCATTCATGAATAGAAAGGTCAATACAAAGTTGAAGATTGGTCAAACTCACGTTCTCATTTAGCTATTTTTTTTTTTAATTTTCATAATTTGGTGCAAGTAAATGAATTGATATCATATGTGTCTGTCTATATGTCTCTGAAACTTGGTTGAATGAAAACATTTTGGTAAATACTATTCAAATTTCTGGATATAGTTTCTTCATTAGGCATCGTGAAGGAAGGGGAGAAGGTGTAGGTATTTACTTTCGTAATATTATCAAGTGTTCGCAAGTTTTAGCAGACTTTGGAAGTGTCGAAGGCGTAGAGTATCTCTGGATAAAATTCACCATTGGAAAATACAAGTTTCTAGTTGGAGTTATCTACAGAGCATGATGTCTTTCATAACGCCACAATTTGAGACTATTTTCTGATCTTAGTGTAGACCAGTCGCATGATAACGTTATCAATCGTTGCATGTCATCTGACGACTTCGATCAACTTATAGGTGAACCAACGCGAGTAACAGGTACCTCTCAAACAATAATCGATGTCATCTTCACCAATCACTTGGACTCTATAATGAAGTCTGGTATAATTGATGGCTCTGACGTATCAGATCGTCATGCAGTTTACTGCGAAGTCTGTTGTTACTTACCTAAAATCAAACCATCAGATGAAGTTGACAAATCGGGCTTTGTCTAAATTTAAGCAAACTAGCGAATTGATAGTGCATTAAGAAGAGAAAAATCTGCATTTTCAGCATTCCAGTATGAAAATTCATCAAGAAAAGACCTGTGGAGATCTATCAGACAATCAAATATAAAATAAAATACTCATACGGATATCCCACATGATTGAAGCATGTGGATGTAATAAATGATTATTTCATATTTTCTGTCCTGAGAATAACTGTCCTGATGCAAGTACTTTTCACAAAAGTAATAAATTCAATGATTCTGTATCGTTCACGTTTCGATTGGCTACAGTAGATGTTATCAGAGAAATTATACTCAATTTGAAATCTAATGTGGACAGGACGGAATATCAACCAAAATGTTGAAATATTGTTCCTCAGTAATAACCCCTAACGTAACACATATCGTTAATTCTTGTTTAGAAATTGGATATTTTCCTAGGCAATGGAAGTTCTCATTGGTAAAGCCCTTATCCAAAGTTAATAAGCCTGAAAACCATATGGACTTGCGGCCAATAAGTATCCTCCCGAGATTGTCAAAAGTTCTTGAAAAATTTATATATTCCCAAATATTCGATAATATATCAACAAATGGTATTATTTCTGATGAGCAATCTGGATTTTGTGAAGGTTATAACACCACTACTTTACTACTTAATGTGTCAGATTTTATAATGATGTTGGCTTAGCTTGATGATGTTGGCTTAGCTACGGCCCTCGTCCTTCTAGATTTCTCCAAGGCTTTCGACGCTCTTGACCATTGTTTACTTTGTGCAAAACTTCAATATATTGGCTTTGATGAGTGCTCTGTCTCATTATTCGATCGTATCTCAGTAACAGATATCAAAAAGTAGTGATAGAAGATAAATCATCAACAATTGACCTCTTCAGGGGTGCCTCAGGAATCAATCTGCAAGGCATTAGTTCTGCCTATTTTAAACTATGGCCTTATATTATTCATTCATTTTATTTATTCATTTATTTATTTATTTATTTGATGCAATACAAAATATACAATGGTAATAATTTTACAACTATTATACTTTTTGCTAGTGCATCTAAGTGAATGAACACTTGTATTGTGCATTTGATCAGCATTTGTTATAGTAAAAGCTAATACTAAAACCGTTGATAGTTATATAAAAATTCCAGTAAATTCCTATGATGGATAATCATATAAATCACATGCCTGTCAGTAAACTAATCACTAGATAATATTATTTTATAAAATTCTTATGAAACTAGTATAATGGTTTGATATATATTTCCTTAACTTACATGAAAATAATTTAACATTTCTTAGTTCTCTTATATCGGAGGGTAAGAAATTGAATGCTTTTGGCAAAATATAAGTTATAAATCTTTGACTGATATTTTTTTTACATAGAGGTATTCTTAGGTGGTTGTTACATGTGTTTCTTGTTGATTTTACAATTTCATTCTGGAAGTGTTTTTTTTTTGGTTGAATGCATATTTAGAAACATTGAGAAAATAGAGTGATCTGATATTAAGTATTTCACTGCAGTAAAGTTGTATGGTAGGAAAGCATCTTTTTTTTTGTTAATAATTTTCAGGATGTAATTTTGAATAATATTCAGCTTTTGTAAAGAATTTTTGTAGAGTCCTCTCCAAACTAATATAACATATTGCAGTAGTGATTCCACTAGTGCTCTATACATGATAAATAGCAGTTTCTTTGAATGAAACTCTCTCAACATATAAAACTTGTGTATTAATTTCCTAATTTTCTTTGATATATAATCATTGTGATTCTCCCATTTTAGATATTGGTCCATCATTATACCCAAGTACTTTATTTAATTTTTTTCCATGATTTCTTCCTTTATTCCATCAACTTTAATACGTTCAAATACTGGTCTATTCACATTATTGATAGAAAAAGCTAAAGAGTTTTACTTGCATTCAGAGAAAGTCTGCGTATGAGATTATTTTGGCATCGACTGTTAATTGTAGCAAAGAGTTTATATAGGCTAAAAATAGTATGGGCCCCAAGACAGTACCTTGAGGGACACTAATTTGTACAGTCCTTGGGTCACTTAATGAGCGTTTTATTCTGACTTGTTGTTGTCTTCTTGCAAGGTAATTCTGAAGGACGTTTGAAACAGTACCCCGAATTCCATATCAAAGTAGTACACTGAGAAGTTTTTTATGGTTAACCGTATCAAAAGCCTTTGCCAAATCTAAGAACACAGCAATGGTTTTTCTATTATCTTCTAAATTTTCTGTGATTTCTTTCACTACTATGTAAATTTCGTCTGTTGTTGATTTCCCCTTTCAAAAACCAAACTGACAATTGTGTAGTATTTTGTTTGAATTGAGGAAATTCACAAGCCGGTCTTTGAGACATTTTTCAAATAATTTAGCAAAATTGTTGGTCAGACTGATGGGCCTATAATTAGAAATTTTAGACTTGCTATTAGCCTTATGAATGGGTGTTATTAAAGATGATTTAAATTGTGTGGGTACGATACATGTTTCAAAGATTAGATTAATGATGTGTACTAGAGGATTCAAAATACTTTCATGTGTAGACTGGATGGTGTCAACTGTGATTCCATCATTTCCCGACGAGCTGTTACTCTTTAGTGAGAAAATGTGGTTTTTTATCTCATTCTTGGATACTGGGTGGAAAAACATGCATTTCCTGCAGTGAAATTTCATCAATCGTTTTTGGAGAGGTAGGCATTTAATTTCTGATGGCGAGAGGTCCGAGCATTCTGAACATATCAGGTTCCTGCAGGAGTCGCATGGATAACAGGGATATTTGTTTTCTTTTGTTGGTTGCTTGATTATTTCACATATGGCACACTCCATGCTTTGAGACTGTCGATCTTCTTCATGAAGAAGCTACTAGTTTCACTGGGCTGTTTTCAGGTTTCCCTTTCAAGTATACCTCAGAATTAATCACTAACTCGGCAACACTGTTTAGGTTTTTAACTCGTATTCATTGGATTGGATCCGATAATTTCCGATAATCAATTGTTTTTCGTTGTTACTTCACCTACACAGTTGGATTATGGTTCAAAGATCAGAGAGGGTTGAACAGATTTTTGACCAGTTATTTACACCGTTTTCATGCACTTTTTTTCCTATAAATAGACAACAAACTGCTCGCTGTTGCCAGCATCACTTCATCTCATCTTGTCTTGACAAAGTCACTATGATAGAGTATCTGCCAGACTTAGTCAATTGAAATGGCTGAAAATTGAAAATCTGTTCAAGCTTCATTTAGCTGTCTTCGTGTTTCGTATCATTTCCACCTCCCTCCCGTCTTGCCGTCAGAAGTTGAAACACCGACGTGATATACATGATGTTAATATCAGAAATAGAAATACATTAGCAAATCCAAGTTTTCATCTGAACATTTTCACCAGGTCCTTCACGTATAATGCAGTAACATGTTACAATTCTATTCCTGCAGAATATAAAAAGCTAACGATTTATTGTTTTTGTAAGAAAATGAGACATTCTTTACTTCTCCAACTGAATAAGCAAGTATCTACATTTAAATTTTTTTTCTCTATTCATTGTGGATTGAAGGTGGATTTGTTAAGTGAGGTTAAGTAGAGTAGCCTTGACTAGCCTTCGCCTCACTCAGTTATACTTGTGGTATTGTATATTACGATACTTGAAATGAAGACATTTATTATTATCATTATATTATTATTATTAAATGAAAGTGAACAAGTGAATTAAAGAAAGGCACGAGTAAATAAAATGACGTTGAGTTCTAAACATGATGAACCAAAGGGGGCAGCTATCTGGTGAGTTCAAATTAATATTATTTGCCTCCCTGGATTTATTGACAATGGGGCGAATATGAACATATATAAAAACTGAGACATAGTATCAAAATGGTAACGTCTACTACGTAACTACTACTGCCAAGGGCGAGCAAATGCGTCGACGTTGGTTGACGGTGGCCATGGTAGGGGTGGCTTCTTTCCAATGACCCACAAGCTCGAACCGGCTAAAGTGACCCTTGCGAAGTAATGACTAACTCCCTAACCGACCGCGACCGCTACTAACAAGCCGCCTGTTGTCTTTTCGAATTATATTTATCGGTAATTATTGCTAGATTGCATAGTCAGCAAATCGGTAAAGTTCGATACGTATACCTAGCTGGTTTTTTGAGCTCCGGTAGGTAATATTCCGATTCTGCAGTTTTGACCTTTTCCCAATAAATGTTCGAAAATCTCGATACTTGATTACCTGTCTGTGCAACCATAAGCTGAGATCGAATAAAATTTGAAAAGCGTTTTTGATGTGAATAACTTTTATCGACTGGGTATTAATTGACAGGAAATATACTTTGTTTTTTTTCACGAACTATTAAATAGCTCGCAGTGCTTGCTATATAATAGATCACTTCTCACCCTAGGTATATAATTTACTATTATCCTT
This sequence comes from Gastrophysa polygoni, assembly GCA_963576655.1. Classification (NCBI taxonomy): domain Eukaryota; kingdom Metazoa; phylum Arthropoda; class Insecta; order Coleoptera; family Chrysomelidae; genus Gastrophysa; species Gastrophysa polygoni. Next base: position 16,757,466 of record OY755082.1, read on the forward strand.
CCTTTGAATTTTTGACATTCTTGGAAAAGTCCTGACAAATTTGAAATAAGTAAATCATAATTTGAGGACTGCCTCAAGAACATGATTTTGTATTTGCCATCAATAGCTGCGTAAATTACTAAATGAACAGTTTGATTTTTATGTTATTGAAATAGACATGCAGCAGAAAATTGAATATTTTTGTATACTCCTGCACCAATTGATATGCGATATGTCTCTAATCACAAGAAAATCAAAGATTATTATCATTATATTATTAACTAATAGTACCTCGAAAAACAGTGCGACCGTTGAGCTCGGTGCCAGCGTGCACAGCTTCCACTGCACCGTGTTCCCCATGCCGATCTCGGTGTCGGAAACAAGCGGACTCTTGACGTTGAGCGAAACGCACGCACCGATTCCGCCTTGAACTTTCAACTCCCTGGAGCACTTCACCTCCAGCGTGGCGTTGAAGGCCATCTTGAGGTCGTTCTTCGGGTCCTTCGAGAACACCCGCTGGAAGGTCTGCTTGAACAGCGACGAGTTGAAGGAGTCGCCCATGACCATGTGGCCCCCCGTCGAGTTGCAACACTGCTTCATCTCCATCAATCCAGTCTGGTCCAAGGCGCAGGAGTAGATGTCGATGGAGTGGCTGTTTGTGGCCGCACGCATCGCTAGGTGGTCGTAATGTTTAATGGCCTTCTTCATGTATTTCGCGTTGTCTTTGTGGATGTCATGATGGGATCTGATTGGCTGCTTCAGATCGTCGTTCAGCACCTGACCTGAGAGTATTTGGATTGTTGATGAAAATTTTGACAATGAGAGTAAAAATAAGGGTACCATTTTTGCTTATTTCAATTTCTGATGTGTATGAACGAAAAAATCATTGGTACATAATAATTTTCGATATATCAAGGGCGCGTTTATCAACTGCGGCGTGAATAACGAATTGTATATAAAATTGGTTTTCTCAACACCATCAACCTCGAATATGGATACTGTTACAAAATTTTTCTACTGAGCAAACTTAAGCAACGAGCTACGACCGCCTGATACAGCACCTCAATTGAATCTTAGCTGAAATTCATTCAAAACTAGGTCAGTAAGGTAATAACACAGATTACCTACTGGTAGTAGTAATATGGGGTCCATAAACAGTGGCGCGGTCTTCCATATCTCCTTTGAAAAAATTAGTTAGATGAATAATTTTTTCACCATATTGCCTAATTTCTCGATAACAAAATAAATATAAGTAACGTCATACAGGGTGTTCCATTTCCTCTAGAAGAGACACAACTTTGATTTATTTATGTCAACCCATATTTTTCATCAAATTTTCGGATTCTAAATCAAAAACAAGAAGAACTTTTTATTTCAATCTTTCATGGAAGTGTTGACGGTTTTCAAGATATTCAACATCAAATTTTAACAAAATATCTTGCCAAACCTTTTGATTGAACTTTCCATTAATGATTCCATCATTTCAAATAGAATATTATATCAATTAATTGTCCATTGGAAGCGCCTGTGGTAGTGAGACAGATTTCATGAAGCTTCCCCTGACTGAGTAGTATTGTTTCTCTTAAATCGTTAATTTGGTCAAAACCTCAATTGAAGATGATCTTGGCTTCAAGTTCTTCTCTTTTTTTTTCGAATAACACCCTGCAACCTATCTTCTCATCAGTTTCAGAGTTGTATTCCTACTTGTGAGCACCATATGATATTTCATCGGGTTTGCTATTGATATTGAAATAAAAATGCCAAGTAGTTCTAGCTTGACTGAAAATTTTGCAACCCATGGAAAAAATAATTCAAATCACACTGAAGTTATACCTCCATACATACAATCGGCAAAGATAAACGGCAATAACATGCTCCAATTGAGATTTAAGCCAGAACAAGTTTCCAAGAAAACAATGGAACTTAGTCATAGGATAGGGTAATATTTATTGCACTTCCACAATCGCTTCCAACAGTCCATTAATATACAGAATTCGCCATTTGAAATGATGAAATTATAACAATAATAATAATAATAATAATAATAATAATAATAATAATAATAATAATAATAATAATAATAATAATCTTTATTTGCCACTGTGGTACAGTTTGTACATATGGCATGTCAATGATTTAAAATAAATATAGATGATAATAATAAGGTGAAAAACGAATAAAGTAAATAGATAGGTCGTATTTAGCAATATATGTGTGTATATATATATACATATAGAAGTTGTGCATAAAAAAAAACTCCAAAATAACAAAATTGAAAATTGGAACATAGATGAATCTAAATACACATAGAATAAAAGAAATCAACAAAACAAAATATGAGTTCATGGGAAACTATCATCCAGGAATTCATCACAACCATAGTAACATTTATGCAGCAGAAGTTGCTTTACTCTACCAAGAAAAACATTATCAGAGGTAATTTGCTTGATCTCGTCTGGTAATTTATTATACAAATTAATTGCATTATGACGGGTGTTGTAGCTGTGCGCCTTTGCATTTGTTTCAAGGTTTTGGATGTTTGATCTAGCAAAATCTATGCTTTTGGATATATATATGGAGGGAGCCGATAATAACTTTTCCCTAATGAAAACTGGTTTACAACTGTCTCTGTGTTCCATACTGAAAATTAATCTAACAATGCGCTTTTGTGCTACGAATACTCTGTTAAATTCACTACTGCAACCCCATGCTATGATATTAAGCGATATATGTGAATATACCATAGCAAAATAAATTTCCAGTAGACCTACTGTGTTCATGCATGATTTCATATGCTTTAAAGCGAAGAATGCCTTGTTCAGTTTGTTGCAGACCTCTTTTATTTGCAGTTCCCATGCAGCTTTCATCCAAGTATGTGCCTAAAAATTTAACTTCACCACTAACCTCGATTTCATTAATAACATGTAGGTCATCTGGAACATTATTTTTTCTATTATAGAAATTTACTATTACTGTTTTAGTGGAGTTTAATATCAATCTATTTCGCTGACACCAGGAGCTGAAACCGACTATTATGCATTTTACCTTACTAAGCAGTACATCAATATTCCCCCCTGTAACTGTGATAGTGGTATCGTCCGCAAACATGGTGAGGTGGTAATCTTCCAGATATTCTGGCAAGTCATTTGCATACAGCAAAAACAGCAGTGGTCCGAGCACTGACCCTTGTGGCACTCCAAGCTTTACGTCATTGTAACTCGATCTAAAGTTTTCACATTTTAACGTCATGGTCCGCCCTTCGAGGTAAGATTTAATCCATTTCAGCACGTTATTTGGGAAACTGAGTTGAGATAGTTTTGCAATTAGAAATTCGGGAGTCACAGTGTCAAAAGCTTTCGTTAAATCAAAAAATAAAGATATTACAAAATTGTTTGAATCCACCTCTTTATAGATGAAATTCAGTAAATGATAAGTTGCAGTTTCAATTGATTTGCTCTTTCTGAATCCATGTTGTTCTTTGCACAGTATATTATTTACCTCCAAATAGTTATTAATCCTGTTTGATACTATCTTTTCAAATAATTTAGCCAGTGAGCAGAGTAAAGAGATTTGCCTATAATTTTCGACATCGGAATGATCTCCTTTTTTAAAAAGAGGTATTACTATTGCTTTCTTGAATTCTTCGGGAAAGCATCCTTGCAAAAACGCCTGATTAAATAGATAAGTCAGAGGGGTAATTATTACATCAATGACTTTTTTGACTGTTTCTATTGACAACTCATCAATTCCAGTAGACTTTTTATTTTTTAGTATCTTTAGTGTGCTTAGTACCTCCGATTCATTAATAGGATCATTTTGGAAGGGATGAATTATATTGTGATTCCTTGATACTGTACAAGGTAGTGAGATATTTTGCCCAAAATTATTTTCAATTGCGAGTTTGGCAGCATTTGAGAAATTATAAGCGAAAAATTCTGCTATTTCATTGAGGTCTCTAATTTCTTGATCATTTTTTAATATACTACTGATTTTTTCAGATGAACTTCTTTTCCTTCCTAATTCATGATTAATGATATTCCACGTTGCTTTGGTCTTATTATCTGCATTTAGGATTTTGTTGTTGAAATAATTAATTTTAGCCTCTTTTATGTTCTTTTTATGTTCTTTCAAACTATTTTGATATAGAGTTAATCTTCCGTTATTTGCTTCATCGGAGGCTCTGATACGTCTAAACATTTCTCTTAACTCTTCACCTTTCAGGATAATATCATTTGTAACCCAGGATTTAGGATGATTTTTAACAGTGATACATTTTTCTGGGCACGAGACATTAAAGCACCAGTAGACAGATTCCAAGAAATACGAAAAGCTGATATCAATCCTCATATCATATAATTTTGGAAACCAGTTAATATTATCTAGCCTTGTTCTGAATTCATTTATATTTTCTGGCTTCAACAGACGCTTAGATATAGTTTGTTCTTTATTTTCTTTTTTAAAGGGCTTATTACTTGTCTGAAACATCAGAATGTGCGATAAATGGTCTGCTATATTTGGTTGTACTAGCTTGCATTCATAGTAATGATCTGAATAGGAAGATGTCATGTAGTCAATGCATGTACGGCTTGTGTGTCCATTTACATTTGTAAAAATCCTAGTGGGGCCTTGATAGTTTAAATCAAGTTGAAAAGACTTGAAAAGGTCACTGAGTAATATAGTGTTATTATCCTGTGGTGCTAGGTAAGTTATATTAAAATCTCCACATAGGATAGTCAAATTAGATCTTCTCTCCGCTATTTCTGATGCCTGCGACAGGCAATTCAAGAAAACTTGAGGATCCCCTCTTGGTGGTCTGTATGTGGTTATGATAGTGACTTTAGTTGCACTTGTACAATATAAAATTGCACAGATCTCCACATGACATTCAACAGATAGCATTTTTATAGACTCGAGTTCATTACATTTAGTGTTATCTTTCACTAAAATAAGTACTCTCCCACGAATTTGATTTTCCCGACAATAAATTGCTGCTACTTTATAGCCTCTCAAGTGAACTACCCCATGATTGTTATTTCTTGTTATCCAGTGTTCCGAAAAACATAAAAAAAATCTACTTTATTTTCATCAGCAAAAACCTCGATAGAGCTGTTGTTAAAAAATCCCTGGACATTTACATGACACACACTATTTATGGGACCTATACTAGAGTTTACATTATTAAGTGGGACTGTTACATTACATGTTACATAAAAAATGATCTTTTTTGTTGGTCCCCTCAACAATTGAATTTCTTCCAAGATCTAATAATTTTATGATTTTGGATGAAGCGCACTTTTCCACTATTTCTCAGTGCACATGCCTTGTGGAATATAGAAATGCAGTTGATACAAACATAATACGATGGGGCGGGTTTTTGTTTGCAGCATTTGAAATTTGCCATGTTTATTTATTACTCTTTACCTCCACTCAAGGTTTACTAAGTTTTCATTCCCAAATATTCTTGAAGCCGGTCCTGGCCACTTTTTTTATCACCATCAGAAATTAAAAGAGGATTATTTTTTGCACCAAGAGTTCTTGAACTTTTTTGGCTGCAGGTAGTGAAACTGATTTTACGTTCTTGCACCATACAGAGGTTTACCGGCAAGGGATTGCATAGTCCATAAAAACGTTTTCCCTTACCAAACAAACACCATCTGAAAGAGGACACTCTAGCGAAACTGTTGATATAAATTTCATAATTTGAGAACACTCCAATGCCACTAAAAAAGCTCACAAAGCAGGAGCTCAATCTGCCCAAAATAATTCAATCTAGATGTTTGGCAATATATTTTTTGCACTTGGTATGTCTTGTAATGTCGAACATCAACAATACATACTCAAGTTTTGAAAAAGAATATGAAAGAATACAAAATATTCCATTGAAGTTTCCATTGAAAAAATCAAATTTGAATCTCGCCCAGAAGGAATAGAACACCCTGTATGACACTGAACTCAGTTTTCTAACTATTTTTTCTAATGAGATATGGAAGCACTGTTGCTAGACCCTGTAGATTGAATCAATAATAAATTCATCAGAATATATCGAAAGAAATAATGAACCTCTGGTGCTGGGAGTCACCAGCAGTTGAAGTGACACCAAATGAAGGATTAATGCCAATGAGAAAATATTTTCAGGTTAGACAGATCAGGGTAGGAGGAGCTCCCATACAGATTCCAATGATTCTAATATTTTTGAGCTGGTGTTTTGCTTTGACCTCGATTAGATTAATTTCAAGCATTTCGCTGTATTTTATACATTTTCAACTATGAATCCAAACTTCATATATTTTCAAATCATTCAAAAGTGATTCCGGAAGCCACTATAGAAAAAAAAATCATGTTCTTGTCAGCCCACACAAGGTTTAATTTAATGGGACATTGATTTCAAAGTTGAAGTAGGGATGAACAAGAAAATAATCTTTCAATTTCTCATATGGTCAAACATAAGCATGATGGTGCTTATGTTCCCTCAGTGTTCACCTCTGACATTAATATGCGAGTAACATAGCCTCACCTGTGAACTAGATTATACTCAATATTCTTCCTTACCTCTATGTATGCAGTATGCATCCAAGAATGCATTTGTTTTTCTAACATTTTTCATTCTTCTATATTTGTTTCAGTTTTTTTTTTCTTTTCTATTCAGTACTCAGATATTTTTACCACATACAGTGCTTACCAAAAAGTTCACATCAGATGGGAATTTTCGTATCAAACCATTTATAAATAATTAAACTATGACAATGATCATGCTTGCTTATAGACTACAAATCTGAGAGACAAACTTTGTCATGCAATATTCTGTACCTAAAAGTGCTGACGTTTGGATGTATGTTGATTGAGAAAGTTGTTTCTAACCAAATTTATAAATGAATACAAAATGAATGAAATAATGAATCTTGAGTGGTAAATTATGAAAAATTGAAAATATTGTATACATTTAGACCCACTTCTCCTCAATTTTACTAATTTTATATTACCAGATAGTGTTTTGGTGAGCACTGTTTTTTTATATGACCAATCACTTTGTATGCAAACCTGAAAAATTATGGAAGTATACTTATACTAACCTGGTCCCTGAGAGCAAGGTCCTCCAACAAATAACATAATTCTACCACCAGTATTTGGATAGGTACATTCTAGAAGACCTACAGCAATTGATAATGCTGTTCCAGTTGACCTCAGTGGCCTTTTTCCCTGATGAACAGGCCAAGGGTCTTTTTGCAACTCTCCAATCAAGTCCGTTAAGTTCATGTCACATTTTGATACAGGTTGCAGAAACCTGCTGCCAGGAGGAACAGGTCCTTGGGCAAGCTGACCTGGTCGCATTGGTTGTCCTGGCTGTTGGGTAGCTTGCTGGGGACCAGCTGATCCTTTACCAATCCCTAACATGTCCTGAACTTGTTTGGCACTGAGGTCTTTGGTGCCACGGAACACATATGACTTGCTGCAACCTTCAGTGCCCAACTCATGAATCTGCACCATTTTCCCAAAAGTAATTAATCCAATTAATGCATTGGGTGGTAACAAACTGAGTGACATCTGCAAGGAGTCTTTCAGTGCACTCAGTTCTTCATCATCCATGCAGGTGTCCACAACATAGAGATAAATAGGTGCTAAGCACTGGGCCCTGGTAATTGTGTATTCAATAGTTGAAAACATTGGCATCAATTCTGCAGGTTGATGTTGTTCTGATATTGCTGCATATTGGGGAGGAAACTAAAAGTGAATTATCAAGTTAGTCGCTCCTAGGTATAACATATTCAAGATAATTCAACTTACTGGATTCCTCTGGAAACAGAAACTGCATACCCATAGCTTAGCTCGATAATCAACTTGACACAATGGATTTAAAATGGCTCGGCAATTATTTCTTGTGCACAATACTGGATCATACTGAATAGCTGGGAGATCAAGACGTTCTTTGATAGGTTGGTAGAGGCATGCTAAAGGAACCACCAAACGTGAAGCATCAATTCTACTGGATGGCCATACATTCCACGTAAATCGAATTCCATCCCTATCTTCGTTTTGTTGAATATATTCTTCATAAGTGGCCATTGGGACAGTTCTGTAGAAAACTGTTCCTTTAATAGATTTCTCAAATTCTCATTTGAATCTCACAATCCTCTTTCAATTTTATTGAAGCTAATTTTTATTTATATCCGAAATCAAAACTATTCAACCTTTTCACTTTCAAAACTCCACGTAACTTTTATCTGTCAGAGTGACGTGTACATAACCTATAGCACAGTATATTGCTTATACTGTACTGTGTCATGATACTATAGTACTGTGCCTACAGCACACAGCTTGGAAGTAGCTGTTGTAGAGGTCCTTTCGTCTGCTTTTCAGTGTACAGCGTTGCCTGCTCTAATAGGTATTAGCAGAGAAAAGTAAGCAGGAACGTCAAAGAGTATATATGTAAATATAAAATGTCGTTTTATATATACCATATTATTCTATGATAACGTCAAAGAGTTAGAGATGAGTTAAGGACAGGAAATTAAAAATGGACTTTCACAATAACTGACAATAACGTACTTCAGTTCCATACGAAGAAATCAGTGAATCATTCCGAATCACAATCAACCAAAAGACTTCACCACTTGTCTCGTAACCTGAACTTGAATCATAATATATGTTGAGGATGATATCAATTGCAATTACAATTACACGCATGTGTAACATCATTGGCAAATATGCCAATGATATATTCCTTATGTTTATCCCATGATGTAAATAAAGACTGGTGTCTCAACTCCCTATACCCAGCCACTAGAAAAAGTTTTAGACCTTCGCCTACTTGATTTTGTCGGATTTCAATACCTTACTAAGGCTTCCCAAGATCGAAACTAGGTGGCGTCACCTATGCCGTTATAGTATCATGCTGTGATATCACAGCGATATATGAGTTGGAACCAGATGGAACACGAACACCAGAATATTTACACAATATAAGGTGGTTATAAGACATCTCACACAATACTAATGAAATGATCATGCTTGTTGGAAAGCAGAGATGAGTTACCAGAATGTTTGCAGCACAGATTTTTCTGTACACTTGCAGGTAGACGAGGTAAAAGCATAGAATAATAATTTGTTTACACAAGCCAAAATATTCCGATGGATCCGCGGACTCCGTTCTTTTTTTTTTTGTCCTGTCGAATTTATGTGCAAGCTTTTTGTACATATTTGCATAATCAGCAATCCTTTTCAAGTTCAAGGTGAAGTGTATATTCTATGTTTAGGGGCTTTTCAAGGTAACCAAGCGATGATTTCCTCCATCTGTGTTTATAGGTCCATGATTTCCTCTGACATTTTATTCCATGCGTTAACGAAATCATCATAAGAGATGAAAGCCCAGCAAATAACTAACTGTATTCATACCATAAATTAATACATTCACATTACACTAACTACATTTTGTATCATTTCATATTTTATAATTATGGAATATGTAATGATACACTTGAGATGCTTAGTTACAAGCATCTCAGATACACCTAATTATAGCTAAATTCACCTTTCGTGGGTTGTACTTAGTTATAAGCATCTCAGTTCTGCGGTAAGATTACAAAGAAAAATTTTCGGTATCATTTGTCGATTCAACAACATGGCAGATATATCTATAAGACACATTTTCTTCGTTTAGACTGCCAAATTCCAATATTAATTCACAAATTTCACCTCATGTATTATTTTTGTGACGTCCCTCTCAGAATTGTGAAGAGAGGAATATCAAATACTTCTTTCATAATTCGAAAACTGAAAAAATTATTGAAAAGGGGGTGAAACAAGATTACCTCTGCTTATTCGGTAAATGCAATTAACGTCGACGATTTATTTCTCTACCATGGTTATTCTACACTCATTCTACACGAAGCATAGCCAAAACTCTAGTTGGCGAATGTCATTCATTGAAACTCTGATTTGTCAAAATTAAGAAGTATATATTGAAGTAATATCATTTCACAATTTTAACGATCTTTGAATTTTGGCGGTCGTTCTGACAGTCTGACAGAATACCGGAAATAAATTAAGAGCGGCCATGTTTTGCCGCCCTATCAGATATCAAATATCTGATCATATTTAAAACAATTTGAAATAAAGATAACTTGAGAAAAACCAGCAATTTGACCAAAAAGATAAACTGTCAAAACAGATTCAGTACATGAAAATACGGATCTACTCAGAAGTACATACAAAATAATTGCTCAAAACGGGTGTTGAACTTCGTTTTTGGAAGAACCAAATTTATATCCCCTCTCCAACCAGTAAGCCTGCCTAGTCTGTGCGCTCTGAGTGTGGCGCACTCTGTATCTAAAGCCTTTTCCGTTTAGCTAAACGCGAAGTGTAGACATGTCTGTATCAGATTCACGGTAAGTTTTGTTTTTTATCTAGAAAATAACCCTCTTTCATTGCCAATTTGTATGCAGAAGTATTTTGAATATGTGTTTCCTTCTAATTAGTGACGATGAACAGTGTACTTTCATCAAAATCGTTGTGAATTATCGGCGTGAACTACCTTGACCAATTCGCCAACATGGCGCTTCGAGATGAAATGCTGGATTGTAATGAATGTTTCAATTTGATGGTCATTTGAATATAGTAATTTTTTCTTCATATTGTTAGGATAGATTGGATGCATGACTATAAATAGATGTATGGACTGAGTGTTGAGTGGAATGTAACAATCTGCTCTACTGTGAAAACAAGCATTCTTTATAATTCTATATATCAGAATGTAACCTGTCATTACATAATATACTCGGAATCCAAGTCCTGTTTATTCATAATCTATCAATGTATACAATTTTTGCATTCAATGGTTCTATCAAATCTTTCATATCAGTAGCATATGCTTGACATGACTAATCTAATTTGAAGGTTATGATATGCACTTTGTAAGTGATTTTCTTTTTCTCTTTGTAGTAATGCGGAGTGGGACAAGAATGGTCCTGCTAATGATGAAAAAGAAGCACAAGTGTATGATGGGCCCCCAGGTATGGAACCTGATGGCATCATCGAATCCAACTGGGAAGAGGTTACTGATAATTTTGATGATATGAATCTTAAGGAAGAACTTCTTAGAGGCATTTATGCTTATGGTTTTGAAAAACCCTCTGCTATCCAACAAAGAGCCATCATTCCTTGTGTGAAGGGTCATGATGTTATTGCTCAGGCACAATCTGGTACTGGAAAGACTGCAACATTCTCCATTTCCATTCTCCAACAAATAGATACTGCTGTGAGGGAGTGTCAGGCTCTCATTCTAGCCCCAACTCGTGAGTTGGCCCAGCAAATCCAGAAAGTTGTAATTGCCTTAGGAGATTTCATGAGTGCTCAGTGCCATGCATGCATTGGAGGCACCAATGTCAGAGAAGACATGAGGAAACTTGAGACAGGAATGCATGTGGTTGTTGGAACTCCTGGAAGAGTATATGACATGATAACTCGCAGAGCTTTGAGAACAAGCCATATTAAAATGTTTGTGTTGGATGAAGCTGATGAGATGTTATCTAGAGGATTCAAAGATCAGATCCATGATGTATTCAAAACCCTGAATGCTGACGTGCAGGTTATTCTGCTCTCTGCCACCATGCCTACTGATGTGCTGGATGTTACTAAGTCCTTCATGCGCAACCCTGTGAGGATATTGGTAAAGAAGGAGGAATTGACCTTGGAAGGTATCAAGCAATTCTTTGTTTATGTTGAACGTGAGGAATGGAAGTTGGAGACATTGTGTGATCTTTATGATACCCTGTCTATAACTCAAGCTGTTATCTTCTGTAATACCCGTCGTAAGGTTGACTGGCTTACTGAGAGTATGCACAAAAGAGACTTCACTGTTTCTGCTATGCATGGAGATATGGAGCAGAGAGAGCGAGATGTGATCATGAGACAGTTCAGGACTGGCTCCTCCAGGGTGCTCATTACCACAGATCTGTTGGCGCGAGGTATTGACGTTCAGCAAGTTTCACTAGTTATCAACTATGATTTACCTTCAAATAGAGAAAATTACATTCATAGGTAAGTCATATCATTAATTTTTTGTGAAGAATTTGTTTCCATGCCAACATTATTTTGCATTCATTGATGCATTGATGATTTGATATTTCTTGAAAATACATGATAGTTTACTGTAATGTGATATTTTGTTCAACTGATAGAAATTGAGATCCAACACTTTTGAAATATTTCAATTTTTTCATCTGTTTCATTTTCAAGAATAAGACAAAAGTCAATATACCTATTTCTTGAATGTTATTCCCTAATTATGAAAGTAATGATGTGTTATTTGATATCTGAAACTGGTTTGTAAATGGAATTCATTTAACATAGAGATATGAGGTGTACATTTCAGTAAATATCATTGATAGCTATCAATAATGATAATTAAAAACCACAAATTACTCGAAATGGGTGAATAATTATTTTATTCAAACTCAAATTCTAGAAATAATAATAGGAGGCCTATTTTTTATTGTTTTATGAAATTTTGATTTATTTTGATTCATTGTATGTTCCAAGAACTATTGAATCAAATTACTCATATTCAGCAGGAATACTTATCGGTTGGTTGATTAGTGATTTTTAGTTTTTATTCCATGTGAACAATGATATTCTCAACATTACTCATATTTAGTAGAAATATTTATCAGTTGGTTGGGAAGTGATTTTTAGTTTTCATTCTATGTGAACATTGTTATTTAGAAAATCATCTTTTCAATTGTAATCATTACTAACACATTAAAGAGAGTTTTTGAACTTGAAAACTTGAGAACAATCAACATCAACCTTTTGATATTATGGAGTAGGTGTTTTTGATTTTCCTTGAAAATCATTTTTCCCTGTGGCTCATACTGAGAAAAATGAACGTCATTGATAATTCTTTGTAGTCATTATCTTATCTGACCAATAATATTTATTAAATATATGAAACTTGGGACTCGAATTGAAGGAGGGGTTACAATACAGTGTTATTTCTTATAGGTCCCATAATGCACTATCAGGTATTATGACAGGAGTTATTAGTCAATAATTATCTTATTGACTGGTCACATAAAATGAGAACCAATATGATACCAAATATGTAAATACTGCTCAAGATATCTATTTATATATTGATTTGTTATTAATACATTGTTCTAATCTCAGAAAAAACTTTGATCAGCAAAATTAAGTATTTCAAATAATGACACTTTTTTTATAATGCAAATATCAAACATACATGGAATTTCCATAATCCATGAAGAAAGTAACTAGGAGTTTTGAGCAACTGCCTATTAGGTTGAAATCCCAAAATTTCTAAAATATTCAGTAGTTGTGAGTATGCAGGTCCTCTATGTGCTTTGCTTTACTACATTGAATGAAAGACACTAGAACACAACATTATTTTATTGTTGCATAATCAGTGTCCTAGGGCATCCTAGTAATTTTTTGTATTTATTTGTTCATTCTTATTTAACCTATTCATTGAATATTTCTCATCACAGTACTTATCAATTTCTATATATAAAGTGTTCACTGTTGAGCAAGTCTACCTCATGTCATGAACCTAGCAAAACCAACTGCAATTTCAAATTGGTAATTGTGTTAATAATGGTAATTTATTACTGATTTATTATCACGTTTTCGAATTTATTACTCTTCATATGATGGAAAAACCAAGTGATTTGAAAGCTTTATATCAACCTAGAAGAACCACAGTTCAGGAAATACTTTTTGTAAAATGTGAATAATACCATAAATCATCACTCTGCTATTACTAATTCATCATGACTAACTCGAAAGTTTTACCTTTCAGTTGAAGGAAGAATTTGCCAATCATGATGTCAACCCAGCAGAACCAAAACTCTTAATAACAGTTTTTGGAAAATTCTTCTGATGCATAATTCATCACCAAATAATAACTACTTTACGAATTTATCACTCCACATTTTTTATGTCTCTTTATATCAACCTAACAGAACCACTACCCAAAACATGTTTTTCTCCAAATTTTAATTGTGCCATAATTTAATACACTTATTACTGATTCATTATCACAAACTCGAAAATTTCAACAAATTTACGAAACTCATTACTCTTCATAACTACTAATGATTTATCACCAATAAATTACCACATTGGATTACCTAATGAGAGTTGAAAATAATAATACATAATTCCAAAAAAAAAAAATATGTTTCATGTAGTGATTCTGCTAGGTTGACATGCAGAGCGGTTTGTTCTTTTCATCAAATGACTAATTATAAATAAAATAATACTAAATTATAAATGTCTAATTATAAATTCGCGAATGTGATAGTTAGTTTGTAATTAATTTCACGACAAAAGATATTTCCAGAATCTTATGATCTGAGTTTTGGTTCTACTATGTTGATGAAGATAGGGGAATTCACGATTTCTTATTCAAATGAAAAGTAAAAATTCTTGAGTTTGTGGTAATGAATCAGTTATGAAAGACCAATGAATTATTATGTGATTCAAACTAAAACAAAGCATTTTATTTGCTGTGGCAATGAATTCACGAATGTTTTTTTTTTTTTTTTTTTTTTTATCTGTGGACAACACGAAAGGGAAACCTATGATGTTCGAGGAACATCGTGTTAGCCAGCGGTGGAATTTCGGGAAAGAAGGAAGGTGTTCGAATTTTTCTTAAATGTTTGGAGGTTGTAAGCATCAGGAAAGACTTCACTAGGCAAAGAATTCCACAACTTTGCCGTTCTATTGATGAATGATGCTTGGTATAGCGATGTTCGACAGGTCTCGAGCCTGACAGTGTAGGGGTGACCAGCTTGAGCTCGTCTGGTTTGTCTACTAGGAATCGCGCGTGGTGGCATAATAGATGATATTTCCGTTGAGCACCGACCGTGAAAGTACCTATAAAAAAGGCAGAGATCGCCGACCTTTCTACGATGATCTAGAGAGGTCAATGATTTGGTGAGTGTTGTGTCATCGACTAGGCGAATAGCTCTCTTCTGAATTGAATCTAAGAGCTTAAGCGTATGTTTGGGGGCTGAGCTCCAAACATGTGAGCAGTACTCCAGGACAGGTCGAATTTGTGCTTTGTAGATCATAAGCAGTTGCTGGGATGTGAAGTATCTCTTCGCACGGAAAAGAAAACCGAGTTTTTGTGAAGCAGTCTTCGCAATGGACTTCACATGATCGTCCCATGAGAGAGCACTGTTGGTGGTGACACCCAGCAAGGATATTGACGACCTCATAGGAACAGTGGTACCCGACATCATCAAATTGGGCATTGTGTGATCAGCCTTCTTGGTGAACATACAAGCTTGAGTTTTAGTTGCATTGAACTGTACTAGATTCTCAGATCCCCATTTCAGAATTCTTGTCAGATCCTCATTTAAAGCATCAACCTGTCTTCGCCTTGCACCTCTGGCCTCATTGGATGATATAGGGGCTCTAGAGGAAAAGGCGGAATGAAGTGTACTATCATCCGCAAAGCTATGAACTGGGCTGGAGGTCACATTCAACAAATCATTGATGTGGAGCAAAAACAAAGTTGGTGCCAAGACAGAGCCTTGTGGAACACCAGCATTGATCGTCATTGTATCAGACGAGACCCCGTCTACCACCACGTAGAGTGATCTATCTGCAAGAAAACTCGATAGTAAAAGACACAGTTGGGGCGGCAAACCATATGACGGAAGTTTCGCTAGGAGGCCTTGGTGCCAAACTCGGTCAAATGCTTTGGAGATATCCAAGGCTACAGCCAGAGACTCCCCATGTTTCTCTATTGACACCTGCCACTTATGTGTCACATAGGCAAGCAGATCTCCAGTTGACCTCTGGTGACGAAAGCCATATTGCCGGTCGTTCACGATTCTTGAGCTCTCTAGATATCGGATGAGCTCGATGTTGATTGCTTTTTCCATTACTTTAGAGATCACAGATAGTAGTGCAATCGGTCTATAGTTGTTAGGGAGTGTTTTCTTGCCCTTCTTTGGAATCGGTTGGACCCTAGCTTTTTTCCAGTTAGAAGGAAATACGCCGAGTTTGTACGAAAGGGTGAACAACCTGCAAAGAACTGGTGTTAGTTCCGGGGCACATTTCTTGAGAACAATAGGCGGTATTCCGTCATGCCCCATAGCCTTCTTGACGTTGAGGCTAAGCAGAATGTGTCTGATGGTGCGTTGCCGGAAGACAATTTCTGGCATACGGTTATCGATGGTAGCGACTTTCGGAAGTTCCTGGCCTCGTGGATCCAAGGTAGAATTGTCTGCAAACATTTTGGCGAAGGTGTTGGCTTTTTCATGAGGTGTTATAGCCAATGTATTATCATCCTTTGTGAGGGGAGGAAATGAGCTAGAAGTGAAATTTCTCCCGATTGCCTTGGCAAACGTCCAAAATGAACGGGAACCATTTGGACACTCTATGAGCTTCGATCTTATTTTCGTGTTGTATGCCTCTTTAGATTCATCTATCGTTCGATTGCATGTATTCCTAGCTTCAACATATTCAGCTCTAGTTTGAGGGCTTGGGTTTCTGCGCCAACGACGGTATGCTGCTTGCTTCAGTTCGACAACCCTAGAACAGGTTCTATTGAACCATGGTTCACCAGTGGTTCGTGATTTGGTGCTATGTGGTATGTAAGTTTCCATTCCCAGCATGATGATTTCCGAGATCTCTTCAGCACATTGCGTAGGATCTCCCGATTCAAAACACATTCTCCTCCAAGGAAACTCAGAAAAAAACATGCGAAGGCCATCCCAGTCGGCTGAATTGTAATGCCAAACAGTGCGTGGGGGTGTTGGACTGGTTCGCGGAGTGATGTAAGGACATATCGTGGAGATGAGTGTGTGGTCTGAGTTTCCTAGTGGTGCACGGACTTTCACTTCATACGGTTCCGGATTGTTAGTGAGGAACAGGTCGAGCGTATTGGCATAATGGTTGCTGATGTCAGGGATCCGAGTGGGTTCGTTTATCAGTTGCTCAAGACCATAGGTGATAGCGAAAGCCTCAGCCAGACGTCCTGAGTCGTCTGTTTTGTTCGAGAATTTGAGCCAGGTGGAGTTGTGGACATTGAAATCCCCCATGATGATGATTTCAGCTGCTGGGTGATTCTGTTGGATGAAATCAAGTTTCAGAGAAAGGAATTCGAAGAGGTCACCAGGAGTTGGTTCGTTTGGTGATAGATAAAGGCAGCAGATGAACTTTGTCTGTTTGTGGTTATCGATCTTGAGCCACATTACATCGAATTCTTTCGGTTCCAATTCCTCCTCACGATGGCATGAGAGATCATTTCTGGAAAAGAGACATAAACCTCCTCTGAATCTGAAACGGGTATGCAGCTCATATCCAGGGCATAGCATATAGGTCGTATTAGTTGATGAGTTGACCTGCGTCTCGGTTAAAGCCAGTATATCTGGTTTCTCAGCCTGTAGATGGTAATGAACATCGTTTATATTTTTGTTCAGACCTCGGATGTTACAAAGGTCTATTTTTAAATTCAGATGTTTCGATGGTGAACCCCCTCGAGCACCTCTCGCCCGGAAATCCGAATGGAGAGGTATTTTACTTCCGGAGTGTTTTACCCTAGGAGAATTCATCATCTAGATTTTTCTTCAGCTGAAATGGGCGGTTTGGGTTGGGAAGAAGGAGATAGGGTATGGGGATATGACCGGAAGCATCGACCAAATACTGAAACATGGGAGTTACCCATTTCACAGCACCTCTGTCGATGTGGTGGTGTCGTACCGGGCGATGATGGGAACCATCATCTTCCACCTATGGGTATCCATTTAGTCGCCTCTTACGACAGGCAGGATTTACCATGGAGAAATTCTTGATCCGTCCCCATACGGATAATGTAATGAATTGTCATTATCGCGAAATCGGCATATGCAAGTCCAGGCCGATAATTATTGCTGAATTTGATCAATTTGCCCATTTCTTAACTATAAGACGATTTCCAAGTGCATATAAAGATGCAAAATTATCCAGAATGAAGTTGAATTTCACTCATCCATGATCATGTACAAATTCCACAAATACAAAACAGTTATAACTACGATAATAACAGTTTGTTCAACTTGAAAATCTGTCAGCACACAATATTTTCGAAAATTTCTACGTTAAAAATTACCAATATGATTTTGATACAAAAATTTTATGATTCAAAAAAATTTAGGTGACCTATATTCAAAAACATGTATGAATAGAACTTTTTTCACCTATGAAGAGAATACAAAAAAGAAAAACAATGATTGCACAGCATACACTATCAGGCTGGTCAAAACATTTTTGACCGTAAAAGGTCCTGCAGAAGTACTTATCAGGCTTATTAAAATATAAAATAGCACATATTCCAAAGATGAACACATTTGAGTAAAATATATACATTAACAAAAAATCCACCATGAGCTAACATAACAATTGAAATTCTGTAAAATAAAAAGCGTTTTCAACTAAATGATCAAATAAAAGGCTTTTGAACGATTGATGGTTACCTGTAGTCTTTTTTTGACCGCGTAAATCATTGAATTTATTATAAAATTTTATTCCTTTACATATATATGTGAGTTTTGAGGGCATATAATCTCTGCATTTCTTGTATTATAATCATGAATCACGTCATGTCTTAAAAGTTTGTCTTTGTGCTTATGAACATACAGTACTTGCATAATATACAGACAAGAGAGTGTTGATATCAGTTATTGTTGAAAGATTAATGTGATGACATTTTTCCACCAAGATTGCTGATGTCGATTTTAGTGTCTGATAGAAAATGAACGCATTTTTGTGTAGCTAAAATGTAACTAGAATGTTAATACAGCAGCCTTTTATTTATTTTCAGGATTGGAAGAGGTGGACGATTCGGTCGTAAGGGTGTAGCAATAAATTTCGTGACAGAAGAGGACAAGCGTACTCTTAAGGACATTGAGCAGTTTTACAATACCAAGATTGACGAAATGCCTATGAACGTTGCAGATCTTATCTAAATAAATAACAGAAAGTGTCAGTGTGTTCCGATCGACGTTTCTCCTGAAGGTCTTATGGTGTGAGTATTAGCTTTCTATGCTGAATCTGCGACATATACATGCGAATATTGTGCGCCATTTTGTCTCTTTAGGGCAGCGCCGTGCCAAGCACTCTGCTCTTATCAAGAACTCTCTCTCTTTCGGAGTGTCAATTTTTATATACCTATACATAATATAATCGTTGATTTTAATTTGCTGTTTATTCGACTAGTGTAGATTTTAGTTGAGATTAACATAGCTAGTGTTAATAATTCAGGGGGCGTGCGGCTGTTTGGGGGCCGAAGGGGGGCCTTCGAGTCGGGGGCTCCCCGACAGCCCTTGCCGATCTATCGTGATTTGCGCCACACAGTTTTTGCGTCTTTGCAAGGGTTTAGTTGGTATCTGGAAAGGTTATTATATTCGTAAAAAATGTAGAAGGAAATCTTTCTGGGGTGTCCTATTTGAATTTTGTATATTAGGATTTAATAAAAGTGGTGATGAAATTTTTGGCCTTTTTCTTTGCTCTGTTCTGTTTTCTGGTGAGCTGTCTAAAGATTTGTTGAAATTTGGTTTGTTTTGGGTATCCTTTACCAGTTGACTTGTTGGAAGAAACTTGGGTAAGTATTTGGATGTGCAGTTTGAGGTTTCTTTATCATTATAGAATTTGAATTTATCTTTAGATTTACAATTTAGGGACATCTTTCTCTATTCTATGAAACACTGGATCATTATTTTAATGATGAACAAAACTCTTGAGTTATCAAAATCATAATACTTTTTGATGATGCAAAATAGTAATTTCCTTCATTTTAGGAACAATGCTTATTCCTCAATTTCAATCTAGCAGAACTAAATTATATTCGAATTGCAATGCATAATAGATTATTGTTACTAATTTCCTCTAGTTTTTGAGATGAATTTATGTGTTTTTCATTTTCCATTTGTAAAAACAAAGTTTATACCATGGTACGAGCAAAATTTCAGAAACCATCCCTTGTCCTTTGGAATATCCAATGCATTCAAGGATTTGGAAAAAAAAATTCAATATATATTTAGAGATAGAATTGAGCTGACCCAGAATATTTTTGAGATTCGATTTCAGCTTCCTAGAAAGGATGCGAATCAAAATTTCAAATGAAAAATTGATGAAATGCAAATTGGTAATTTCATGTCCAACTTTGAGAGAACTCAGACAGATTTCATTAATTGACATATTTCAATCAATCACAGCCTAAACAAACGTTGCTTATTTGGTATTATCTGTTGATGTCTGCATATCTTTTAGATTATCATTTTATCTATCTAATTTAATCCTTTGAGATGTCTGGTCCCGCAGCATATGAATTTCAATTGAAAAAGAAATTTGTTCTCATTCAACACCTGTCAAACCTTGAATTGAATTGAACCTTTCATTTATGATATGAATAAAATTATTTTGAGTGCATAATTTTATTTTCTGTGAAAAAAAATGTTCTTTATAGTACTATCTTCAAATTTTGACTAGTATGCATTACAATAACTTTTACAATATATTATACCTCTCCAAGAACCAATACCCTGTTGTAAATATGTGGATGAGATCTATATTTGAATTCAAATTCACTGCTTCTATGAATAAAATAAGACACACTTGATATAAACCTTGATGGAAAAGGCACATAAGGAATGAGGGGCCCCTGAGGATAACTAAAATTCAAGTAAATCTTGCTTAACTTTGTAATCATAAGATTTCATATCATTGCAGTTATTTTCTGAAGATAAAATAATGAATTCTCATTTACTATTTTCTTTTGGTCACTTTCATCTATACCTGAAGAATCTTGACATTCATTCTATTCTGATTCCTGGTTCATAGTGACGACTTCCAGTGAAATCAAAATGAAACAAGAACTTTTTTGGGTCTCCATTTTTTATACCTAATACTCACCTACCCATAATATTCCAATGGTGGAATTCAAAAAGTTGTTTGAAAGAAAATACTTTCTTCTGGGGCCCTATTTTGAGAGACCACGCTCATTGTATCAATTTTGAACGATGTTTGTATGCGCTGAACTTATTTTTCGTGTAGATAACATATTGTATAAATATTTTCAATTGGCGACATATTCGAGGGTTTTATTCAAAATATTTTGTAAAATTTTGGTATCTGTTGCGGTTTCAGCAGTACATTATTTTTAAATTCAAAATAGATATAATCTGAGAAATAGTATTTTTTTCAATTTGAAATTATGTATTGCTTTGTTCTGTATCAAATTCATTGATAATTCTTGCTTGGATGTCTCATTTCATCTATTTTATTCTGAAAATTGCAATATTATTTGACTAGTGTCTGATTCACTGTTTTTAATTTTTCCAGGCAACATCAATATCACTGGATACCATAATTTGGAAATAAAGAACTTCATTCCATTTTAATTGAAAGTTAGTGAGCTTTTTTTGAAACCTTATACATTTCCATAATTCCATTTGCCCAATATCGCTAAGTAAGTTATTTTGATAATGTGATACTCATTCATTTCTTGCACATAAATCAATCTCTGAAGTGATTGAAAATTGAATTGAATCCTGTGGAGCTCATGATGATGGTGAGTTGGGCTACAAGTTGTCCAACTGTCAACTTCAGTGAAAATGAGCGTTTTATTGATTTTTCAATTCTTTCATTGCTGAATTCTGTGTGTTTTGAAGTTGATTGCATATGCTGATGCTCTTCAAAAAGATGTTTATCATTATGAATGACCTGTGACCTGCTGGAAAGACATTCAGTTGATCTCTTCCTGTGTTTGTTAATTAAGCTTCCAGAATCATTTTTGGTGAAAACCCAGGAATGACCAAGTCATGTTTCTTGTCGTAGGAGACTTGATAGTGAGTTTTTGTGGAATTGTGTGGGGAAGCTTGCAATGACTACCACTACAGACATTTCAAGGTAAGTGGACTAATATAATGTGAGACATATTGGAATATTAAGTAGATAGATTTACTGTCTCTATTTGTCAGTGACACCTTGTTTTTTAATAATTTGGGAAAATAAATATATTTAATAAAAATAAAACTTCTCTTCTCGGTGGCAGTTTCGGGAACGAATCTGCTCCCGTTCTCAACACTATTAGAACACTTTTCTTCGCAAGATTTTTCAATGTTTTTTTTTACACTAAAAAGTGACAATTTGGCAGACAGGGGAATTCTGGTTACTAGGTGTTTTTTCATTAATTGAAATTGAATTTTTCATAATCAGTTTTCAGAAAAGGGTGCCAAGTTCTATCTATATCAACTGAACAAGAAGCAATATTATAGAAAGCTATACCTGACAAATATGTGGCTAAGCTGTCATATCCATTATGTATCAATATCTGATTTGATTTAGTTTTCAAAACAATGGTAGTGGTGTTTCTACTTATTTGCTTATTGAAAGGGTCCTTTGTTCATTTATAAGCTATCAACGCCCTTAAAAAGTGAGTTTCAACCATTTTGGAAATCAAGTTCGCATCATATGGAAAACTTTTTCATAATCCATTTTTCAGACAATTTTTTTATGCTAATTTTGGTGTGTTGCTAATGAGTTCTGAATTCTGAACAAGTAAACAGTATACAGGAGTGAATAAGAATGAGGAATTGATCAGGAGTAAACTACCCTTATTTTCGACAATCAAAAAAGTTGTTGAGAATGAAAAACAATCAGAATTGATGTATCTATCATTACATCAACGTGGTAACTTTTCGAAACCCTACAGATTCGAGTTATGACCCGCTACAATCAAATAGAGATGAAATATTGTAACCAAGTGCAGAGATACTAATCTCTGTTGTATGGGAGGTAATCTGTGTCTGAAGTGTATCTGATGAATAGAAAAAAGTAGACGAGTAGAGGCTACATAGAGAAGGTGCAACCTTAAAAAGTCGCGAAACCTGTACAATGTGGTACAGAATTCTGTCGAAAAGAGCTATGTGCGAAACAAGGCTTGTTCGCTGTGTCTCTTTAAACTACAATATTGTACACTAATGGAGATAGTGTAGCACTCAAACTATTCGGTGATTCTGGTGTTCCATTGTTTCCATCGATATTGAGTATAATGTAGGAATACAGAAAAGGTAGACATTTAACATGCAGACACACCGAACACACCTAGTGATTCTATAAACCATAGAATAATTGTTTACACTACTCTTTGCTATGAACCATAGTGGCGGCAACGTATGACTTCTCTTCTATTGGTCGATTCATGGGTGTACTCTATGCTACTGTTCTTGGATAGTTCGAGTTCGATTAGTATACAATTAAAAAAAGACGGATTTTATTAATATGTATCCTATGTGTGTGAGAGATATGTTTATCCCACATTCAACGTTGAGCAGTTATTCAATAAGTCATGAATTGGCATTCTTAGAGTTCCGTTTAGTAGAACCCGTCTGAGAACTTGATAAAAATACAATTTCGTTTGTCAAAACGGGTCCGTACAAAAAGTATAGTATGCAATTCGATCACAAATTTTCGCGCGTATATTTGTTTAGTAGCTCCTCTAGGCTATGCTTGTGCTTAATATACTCGATACTAAAATGACGTTTAATAGATTTAACAACAATTTGATACAGATGAATTGCAATTCTTGTTCTATAAAAACACTTTCTTCACTTGTACCTGAGCTATATTTTTCAATTAGAGGACCACAACGTGAACATTTGATTGTCAACTGATTATTTGTGATATAGCTACTGAAACATAGTAGACTCGGCAACGTTGTATATATGATTGAATGAACGTAGGAGTTGTTCATCTCATGATACTATCCTCGTTATAGTATCATGGTTCCCCTTACCACAGAAGAGGAAGAGGGGTTTACACAGAAGGATATTTCTCAAAGGCGGGAACTTTATGACGGCTGACCTCTAAATTTTACTACGATCAGCTGTTTGTGCTGTTTGCATACTGATTTCGAGAGAGAGAGCTGTAGCGAACTTTTTAACTTGCGATAAGAGCGATTATTACATCAAAAAGCGATTACTTTATACAATTTGTGTTGTTTTTGAGTTGTAGTGAATTGCCTATTTGTGTTTATATTTTTACCTAACCTAAAAATTTGCATGATACTTGAGTTGCACTCGTGTTGGTCGTGCTTGAGATTGAAGGCTTTTATGCATGTTTTTTTTTTACTATTTTTCACCATGAAGGGGTCTGGAGGAATGAATTGTTCAGTTAAAAGTTGCAGTAGTTCATCTATTTATAATAACATTGATGCTAATGGTAGACCAATAAGATTTTTTAGGTTTCCTGATCCTGTACATGAGTAGCAAATAAAGTTTTGGAAAGTGGCATGCAACAATGATTCCATTTTGTTAGCTGATCCTGTGAAGTTGTATCGAAGTCACCGAATCTGCAGTTTACATTTTGAGGAGCACATTTTAAAAACTAATAGGTTGATGAAAGGCGCTATTCCTACATTGAATTTGGAAGTGATATTCTAATATTTGACAGTGATATTCATTAATGGTTTACATGTGGTTTAATTTTCAGGTATCCAGTTCAGTGCGTGAGGAACATTCTTATTTCAGAAGTGAAGATATTGAAGTTGGATATAACATGGAAATAGATGATAGAATCATTTCAAATAGGTCAGCATCCAGGACCATTGGTACTCAAACAGAATTCATAACAGAGAACAAAGGCACACAGACAACTAACACTAACAAATCAGATTGTCAGTTGCAAACAGAATGCAGACTATCAGCTAAAACACCCAGAAAAATTAAATTAATTAGGAAATTGAAGGTTGTATTATCAAAATTTATACTTTTCCACAATTCTTGTGAAAGTAATTTGGTTGTTTTCAAGAAACAAACTGCAGAAATAAAGAAAATGGTTGAAGAAAAGGCAAAACTTCAACTGTCATATGAAAAAAGAATTACCCAAGAAGAAAACATCTCTAAGGAATCTTTCAAAAATGACTGTGGCAAACACTTTTTGGAAATATGACTTTTTTGGAAATATGGCTAAACATATTAGTGATCTCAAAGAAAAGAGATCCAAATGAAACTGCAGAGTTCAAACGCCATGCTTCATCTATTCATTTTCAGATCCCACGATTATATAGAAGTTTAATAGGCAAATATCATTTTCCTTCAATCTCTACATTGAGAAAAATGACTGGAAGAGTTCAGCAGCCTCCAGGATTGAGTAATATAATGTTTGAACACCTTGAAAGAAAAATGAATGAAAAAAGTATGTATTAGTACTATTAATTATGTTGTGGAGCTACATTGATCTACTGTCTGTAGGTTAATCGAGAAGGTAGTTCATTCATTTTCCTAGAATTTTTGGGATTTTCTCATTTCTAAAAATTAAAATAGAAAGTATAATAATTATTTTAATATATTCGTAGTAAGGACAGTCTTCTAAGACTGCCCCAAAGTGTCACTGCTTTTAAATTCAACTTCCAGAGAAAAACCTTGAAGAGAAATTCTCTATTTGTCAGTGACACCTTGTTTTCAACAAATTTGGAAATGAAAATATATTTTTAATAAGTCACTCTTCAGTGTCACAAGACAGAAGACAATACAATACAAATATATTTAAATAATTATTATAAGTTCTATTTTTATTTTTAGAAACGAGAAGAGAAAATCCCAAAAAATCTAGGAAAATACATCGATCTACTTCTTTATGCCACTTATTCACTGTTTTATCAACTTCTGTCCGTTTTTTCTAGATAATTACTTACATATTGTCTATCTCTAGATAAATTGAAGAAGATGTGTGTTATTACCATGGATGAAGTTTCACTGAAGGCCAATCTTTACTACAATATCAAACATGATGAAATTATTGGTTTTGAAGATCTAGGTGAGGTGATAATTCATTTTATGTATCAGAATTCAATAAGGTTTGTTGCATTGAAGGATTTGGAAAAAGTTTCAAACCTGCTAAAAATGCTTTGGTATTGATGGCAAGAGGTATCTTGAATTCAACTTGCAGCGTGGAACACTTACTAACAATTCTAACAGACTGTATCCGTAGAATGAGAAAAGCTGGAATTGATGTTTGGGCTATTATTTGTGATATGGCCTCAAATTTCATCAAACTGAGCAGGCAATTAGGCATACATAATGATAATTCTAAATTTCAGGTTGATGGCAAGAAACTCTATTACATTTTTGATACCCCACATCTCATCTCATGGAAGCAATAAGAAATATTTTGATGAAGTATACAGTTGAGTTTGAAGGCCAAGAAGCAAGTTGGAAGGATATAGAGAGAATATTTGATTTAGAGAAGGGTCGTGACCTCAGGATGATACCGAAGCTGACAGAAGCCCATGTTAACCCAACCAATTTCCAGAAAATGTGAGTGAAGTATGCAACACAAGATTTCAGTTCAACAGTGGTTTCTGGTTAGTGATGGATTTTTCAAATCATGATTTCATTTGTGAATTTTTCTGCATTTCAGTCATAAATTTGGGGTAGTACCATTTTCAATTACCATTCATGAATTTGTAGCTATATCTACATATGTGGCAAATGGTCAAATGAGTACTTCTGCCACAGGAACAGCAAACATGTTGAAAAAATTTGACCATCTATTCGATATCCTGAATTCAAGTACAAGAAGAACAAAGAATCAATACAAGAAACCATACACTGGAAATGATAGTCAAGAGAAGTTTTTATTGGACATGCTGAGTAGTATAAAGCATATGAAAGTTTTCAATAAACATAAAGGTGAGGTAAGGACAGGTAAGTTAGAGATTACTGGAACATTTAAAGTAATAAATTGCTTTCAGGTAACCAGTATTTCATGGGTAGGTATAGCTATAATGTACACCTTCATCTTCTTCATTCAGGAAGCAAATATATTTTATGAATATAAATATTGCAGAAAGCACCAGGGTACCAAACCCTTTTGTGAGTATTCAGAGTAGATAAATATGTTGATTATGTAATACCTATTTATCTTTTCTTTCTTGGGATACCTTCATCTGAGATGTATATCGAAATAAAAAAGAATAAATTATATGTTTCTTCAATAGAATCCTCTGGAACCTGACTATTTATAAATTATTCGTTTCTTCAATTTCTCAGTTCATTTCGCTTCAGATCTTTCCCATTAATATGTGAAAAGGGGTTCTTTCTTCAACCTCATTATCGAGTGGGTTAAGGAATTTGCTAGCCTTTATACAGGCAATTCACTCAAATATTAAATTAATGTCCATTATTTATAAAATTAATTTTCAATCATATGACACAGATTGACAGAAATGCAAAAACAAAACAACATTAAGACGCATTCACGAAGTCTTAATGGATTTTCATGGAAATTTGTTGGAATTGGCTTCAGATGAATGCACGCGACAAATCACAATATAAACACCAATCAGAATTAGTTGCGTAAAACGCTTGTTATCTTCTTGAAAATGAGCATTCAAGGGTAGATATCATTCTGTGTTGAACTTGACATGACATTTATCACGTGACACACATCAGCCAATGGGATCTTGTACGCCCTAGCAGAGAATTTGTTCCGTGTTCATTCATTAGGGCGTATCAGGGTCAATATTACTATTACTACTAATTCATTCATAAATACGGTAAGATAACTCTTTTTCCTTCTCCTCTTTGACCTTACGATGCGTAAAATATTCCAGTCGCCTCACATAGCGACATCTGTTAATCGTTTCGCACATCTTGATTACACGTTGCATGTGATGCCATTTACAGTGTCTGATTGTGCAATTACTGATTTTCTTGTCTTAACAATCAACATATGAGAGATTTTCCGCTATATTGAATAAAATGCTATCATCAAGTTGGCTGTACGTTAGAGTTTTGGTTGAAGAAATTGGTAGTAGCTGCATCAGTTTTCCCTACATCGTTGTTGGAGTAAAGAGGATTGGTTGACATAACGATGTACATAAGAATGGTGTAGGCACTGATGGTGGTTTGATTGTTTGTATATCCTATATACAATGTTAATAGCATAATCATAAAATTAATATCATAATTACTTCTGAATCAATATTTCCATACAATTCATAGTACAATTATCAATAATACTAATCTCTCTGTGATTTTTCTGTCGCGCCATCTAACAGTTAACATACGAGTGATTTTCCGCTATAGTGAATAGAATACTTCATCAAGTTGGGTGTGACTTTTACTTTCGGCAGAATAAATTAGATGGCATTTGGACAGAGTAGCTCCACCATTGTTTTCAACCACGTTCTATGTTCCCTACATCGTGGTTGAAACAAAATCTATCGGTGCCTACACTATTGTGATATCGTACTGCTCATTCATTGCTCTTTATCATCAGCAATTTTCATTCATTGCAGTCCCAAAAAGCTATGGAAATTATAAAACTATCGAAATCGTTTCGAAAATATTATGAGGAGTGGAATTCTCAATCTACTTTAGTTATAATGGCCTTGTAATGACTCAGATTGTATTGAACTGTAGCTTCTGAATATCGCTAAGAAAATTTCACATATCGCTGAGATATTTGTGCTGAAATGAGAAAAGGTTCATTTTTCAATAAGAGTTTCGAAGTTACCGCGTATATTAGGTTTTGGTGGTTGGCTATGCAATCCTTTCAAAAGGCGCAGTCGCACTTGTCAAGTTTAGCTTCCGCTGCCACTGTAATCCTGCCCTGCCACACGAAATTGACAAAAGTATTCGGCTTCAGTTGGTCGTGCGGCAAGTGCACTACCCGTTCTAATTATTTAGTGAGTAGCTCGGTGAGTGGAGTGATTTTAAAGAAAATTTTAGTCAATATGAGCTGGCAGGATTACGTAGACAAACAACTCTTGGCCTCAAGATGCGTAACAAAAGCGGCTATAGCTGGACATGACGGAAATGTGTGGGCTAAATCAGAGAATTTCGAAGTGAGTACATAAAAGAAAAGTTGAAGAAATATTGTTCAGTTTCTCAAATACAACGTAGTTTTTCTTTGTCTTGGGAATGCACTTTCCATTTATACAGTATTCTGCAAACAAAAGGAAGTAAGGGCTTGGTCACATTTTGGTTATCCTTTTATAGTAGTTGTATAAAATTCTTTGTTCTGCTTTGTTCCATACACCCATTAGTCTCTATTGATCGTGCGGTATCATCAGACGACGGATTTGTTCAGTTACTTCTTTGAATTCGACTATTTTGGCGAATTCTCCTCTAGAATGTAGCCGGTCCAAAAACAAAATGGCCGCTTTGCGAATGCGACGTGTATTATTATATTATAGAGTAGATTTGTTATGGTCTGCGGTCGTAATGAAATCTCAGCTATAATTTCGTCACAATCGGCATATTATTCAGCTGATGTATCGAATCTCTATTATAATTCTGTTAGTGTCGTCAGCAAATTTGAACAACTGGGTATACCTATTCTGAATTCCTTTCAATCAGATTCGTATTTTCAAGCACCAATTCCAATGAGTAGATTTCATGCTGATTTATCTTCGTGCTAAAGATTATTGCTGATACTTTGGTGCCTCTGTATGTGGATATTTTGTGTGCAATCTAGGTTGTTCAGATAACGGTATATATTGGAACCAGTTTTGATCTTTGAATCCTGGAGTACCTGCCTACCTAAAGGCCTCGTTATGAGCGTATATCTTCTGTTGCTAAATGCTTTCACTCGAAACCTGCTTTGAGTCGATCGAGTCGATGCTGTATATCTGAAGCAGTTTTTACCAAAATAAATCTGACAATAAACTCGACCATGTTCTTTTGGTCGCACAGATATTAGACATGCCATCATCATGTTGCTCATTGTGACATGTCATGTGTGATGAGTGAAAACTACTGAGTGGGGTGTTCCACCCTCTATTCCACTGACAAAGAGACTGCAAACTCACGAAGGGTGAATGCAAAGTGCAACAGTGCGTTGAAAGTGGTATTGATCCGTACAGTATGGTCAATGTTCTGTTCTGTGTAGCCTTAACCTCTGCTTATTATGTCTGGCGATAAAATTCTCATTATTTACATATTTTATCACAATCGTCCGTAAAATACAATGTTTGTTGACCCCAGAAACAAAGCAACATGAACTTGAGGATTCTTTAGAGAGTTCTGATTTGAATTTGAGGACGTGATCTAATTGTGTTATAAACTAACCTGTATATTGTTGTTCTTTGCCCTTTTCTTCATTGTGAAGGGTCGGCGGAAGGTTTTTCGAAAATAACTCTAGAATTTCCCGAAACATTTTTTCTCTGGAACATCCTTACAGGGCTTACATTTTTTGGGACGTTTTGGAATATTTTGGTGTTTTTAGCAAGTTCTCTAAACCAAACTTCAGAAATACTAGATCGGGTATATAATGAGCACAAAGATTTCAGCATTTCTGAAGTACCTATTGTGATTTTTTCAAATGGAGTTTAAAATTAAATCATCGAGATTGTGCCTGTTAGATGCTAATTCGGCATATATTTAATATTAGTCAACAATGAAATCATATATGTATACAGTCCATGGACCTATACAGTCGATGTATATCCAATAATAAACTGTGACTCAACGCTATCGTTCCCACTCGGTTCGTTGAAAATTTCAATATCTGAATTTGAAGAAAAACAAGTCGTTATGCCGTGACTGATGGGTTATTTTCACGTTACTGAGAGCTGATAAGTGACTATTTACCAGTGAAATCAAAATTTTGATATCAAAACATACCTTTATACTAATTCGTTAGCAATAATTCACATGTAATTATGTACAGTGCATCCCAATTTGGTTGAGAATGTCAGGTTTATCGGTTGTTTTTGAAGATAGAACCTTCCAGCTTTCACGTTCCTGTCCTACATCTTGAAATTCAAGATGATCCAATCAGATTTTGCATAACTGTTTGAAAGATACAGGACGATTTTGAAAATTATCACTTTTTGGACCGTTTCTATATATACGTAGTTATTGGATATACTGTTAAGTTGAGAACAACGCATGATACAGAATTTTGCGCCGATTCCAGTGCCGTACTCAATTTTTTTTTCTTTGGGGTATGGTTTTTTAGATACGACACAAACTTATATTTTTTTCAATAGAACACCCTGGATTGTATTATCTAATTGAATTCGTTATTTTTTCCCTTCAAAATGATGTATCATACTCAATAGATTGGATTCTCAGAAATGCTAAAAACACTAAATCATTTAAATACTGTCTGTAAGTTCTTCGAGGAGGTGGTAAATTCATTTTTCAGCTTTTAATGGGATTTTCTCTCCTCGTTTCTAAAAAATAGAGTAGGAGTTATTAAAAATTATTGCAATATATTTGTAGTAAGGACAGATTTTATAAGCAGAGGTTTTATTCTCATTAAATATATTTGTATTTCCAAATTTTTTCAAAAACAAGGTGTCACTGACCAATAGAGAATTTCTCTTTGAAATATCTAAAGGTTTAATTTCAAGCGCAGTGACATTTTGGGACAGATCCTAAATCTGTCCTTACTACAAATATATTGCAATAATTTTTAATAACTTCTACTCTATTTTTTAGAAACGAGGAGAGAAAATCCCATTAAAAGCTGAAAAATGGACTAAATCATTTCTTTATGAGTTCTTGCAGTAGGCCACGAATTTTCTATATAAAGGAGGTTCACTAACAGGAATCAAAAAACAGGTACCTGATGTGTTTTGTGTTAGTGAATTAGTGTTCGAATTCTTCTTCTTTGCTTACTCTCTTTTGGAAAGAAATCAAAAATGAAAATTCCTCAATTGGAACATCCGTTGGATAGTGCAAAAATCCATCATTGTGCAATGATTTAGTGTTCTTCAGGGTTTCTAAGAATCCAATCTAGGGTATTATACATCATTTTGGAAGGAAAAATATTACGAATTTAATTAGATGACAAAATACACGGTGTTCCATTGGAAAAATAAAATATAAGTTTGTGTCGTATCTCCAGAACCATACTCCGAAAAAAATTCCAATTCTTAGTTTTTAGCTCAATAGCACGGAAGCGTAGATGGGCCAATATTATTTTATTTTCATTTTTTGCTTAAATTCCGATTTGCAACTCGGAAAATGAAAATGAAGCAATATTGGCCCTTCTACGCTTCTGTACAATAGTATTTCCAATAACTTCGTAGATATAGAAGGAGTCCAAAAGGTAGTAATTTTCGAAATCGGCTTGTATCTTTTAAACGCAAACAGATATGCAAAATTTAATTGGATCATCTTGAGTTTTATGATGATGTAGTCCAAGAACGTGAAAACCGAAAGGTTCCATCTTCAATAACAACCGAGAAACCCGGCAGTCTCAACCAAATTGGGATGCACTGTACAGGTATACAGGTAAAATATTTTCAAGTTTGTAGTCAGGTACATTGTGTTCATCCGCGGTCTTTGATAACTGCTTAATGAGATGCGTTTTTCACTATTCGATAGATACCTACCACTCGTAGGTTCATTTTAAAATTATTTCGTTTCATACAGGGTTTTCACAGTGTACATCAAACACCCTGTATCTAATGTTATTTTCAAAGAGACCTTTTCATGCTGATCACAACGATATATCACAGTAAGCTGTTTTTCCTCTACCAGTCTTTGAGTGGAGAAAAGGTACCCCTTTTCGGAGCCCCATAGCTTCTAGACGGTTCTCAAAGAAATTTCCATTGGCCTCTAGAATGATTATTTCCATGAATCGATGTCGATTCATTTTTGATTATACGATGTTTCGACTTACGTGAAATGTTGAATATCTCGTTTTTCGAAATGAATATCAATTTATTTGTTTTTTTTTCGGAAATCATGATATCTGAAATGCCGATATCTTCGAGTTCTAACAGTTTTAGAGGGATGAATATGTCGGTGTTATTACTATATTACTGTTGAATAGTAATCATGGCCTCTACATACCAAAATCCGAATGGGGATAGAACGTTTTGTATTTTACATATAAATCCTCATAACTCACAAACTTGATCAGGTAGGTATAATAATCACGTTTCAGTTATACTTTTCAAGCAAATTCAACCACCCTGTATTGAAATGACTGAAGATAAGGCTTGAGTATGAGAAGCCCTCAAGTATCATCTAACATTTCGAATGCGGATACAGATAGGTATAGGGAATGTCAAGAGGAGTTGTTAGGAAGTTGCTCGGGAAATTGAGATTATGGAGATGATACATACAGGGTGTTCCATTGGAAATAAGCAACTTTCAGACACTTTTTCAAGCAAACGAAAAAACCGTATTTGTGAACCACTTTGTATTGAAGATTATGCTTCAATGAGTTTCATAAGTATTCAAACTCCAGACCAAACTCCAAACCAAATTTCGATACTTTATAATTTCTGAACTCAAAGATATCCAGTGAATGCATTCAAAAGCATCCATCCTTCAGTTTCAACATTGAGTACCGTTTTTATACTAATCAACGCGTAGTGAATTAATCGGATTATTGCGCGAGATTATCCACCTACTTGACTATCGTGCTCCGATAAAAACTACTATAATTAGAGAAATATTTCAATTCAGCGTCATTATAGGGCGTTCGCGCCTATAATAACTTGGCTGAATACGGTGTATTTATAAATGATACGGCCTACTGTGGAATAATTTCACTTTTTAATAATGTACGAACGTCCGTACTTTCTTTTTGGCTATACGTCCAGCATTCCAATTAAGTATATTATTGCAGTTTGATGAAAGTTGCGATTTTGATTTGGACACAAAAAAATCGAGTTCATCGACTGATGGCTCATAAATATTCCATAGAAACAATTCGGTAGGATAAAAATCATTATTCTGCCAGTCTCCAATTATTTTTATGAAAAATACTTTGAAATGGCTCAATAATAATAATGATAATAATTCGAGAAGGTATACAAGGTAGTCCAGTTGATACATTCATTCCGAGATACTGAAGAAGCTTATGGTCGTATAACTTCAGGTTTATTTCTGGTTATTTTTTTTATCTTCTTCCCAGATTTTTTGGTCCTCTCAATCATAGAAAGATATGTGGCTTCGCTAGCTTCGGCAGAAGTCAGCGGTGCCAAATTTGAAAAAGGAAATTTTCAAGTTTCAATTCGAATTCTAATTCGTGAAAAATTCTGTGGCTTTGATAGGTTCGGCCGACCTTCCAAAAACTATATTTTTGGTGATTTGAAACAGGGAGACTGTTGAGCTAACTTTAGGGTAATTATCCAATTTTCGAATTTTTTTCCTTCAAGTTCTGAGGTAGCAGAATCCGTAAAAACCGAGGTGAAAACCCAAGGGTTGTAAGATATTCGTAAGTAGATTATGTCCTTTGCTCAAAATCATATTATTCGAAGATTTGGCATGGCTAAGTGGGATTTCTGGCTTGTATTTTTTTCAAACCTATGGCTTCCTTGCTAGCTTCGGGCGGAATCAACAGACCTATTTTGTGAAAATCAATAGTTTTCGATGATTCAGAGCTGTGAGACTGTTGAACAAAATTCATGCTGATTAAGTTTTGAGGTAGAAATCCGTGAAAACTCAAGGGTTTGTAGATATTTGCGAAGCCATATTATGTTCTTACCTCAAAATCATATTATTCGATTAATTAATTAGGTTAATTGATTAGCATAAAAT
Source organism: Gastrophysa polygoni (assembly GCA_963576655.1). NCBI lineage: Eukaryota > Metazoa > Arthropoda > Insecta > Coleoptera > Chrysomelidae > Gastrophysa > Gastrophysa polygoni. Next base: position 16,791,962 of record OY755082.1, read on the forward strand.
TATGTATGTTACGCTGGCACAACCACTTCAACAAAATCCAAAAATTTTTATACCAGAATTTAGCGCTTTTTTGTTGCTAATTTGTCCCTCTTTTCGAAAATTTGTTGCTTGTGCCGAGACAGAAAAATCGAGTACTTGCCAGCTTCACGATACGCTGGCACGACAACTTCTTCATTTCATCACCGAATTCAAAAACACATATACCAAAATGTAGCACTAATTTGTTGCTAATTTGTTCCCCTATTCGAATATCTAAATTTCTAACCGTTACAAAAAAAAAAAAATGTTTTTCCAGCTTCTCGATCAGCTGACATAGCAACTTTTTCATTTCATCACCGAATTGGAAAATGAATATACCAAGATGTAGCACTAATTTGTTGCTAATTTGTTCCCCTATTCGAATATCTAAATTTCTAACCGTTACAAAAAAAAAGTCTCACGATCACCTGACACAGCAACTTTTTCATTTCATTACCGAATTGGAAAACAAATATACTAAGATGTAGCACCAATTTGTTGCTAATTTGTTCCCTTATTCGAATATCTGAATCTCTCTCCATTACAGAAAAAAAAAATGCATAGCAACATGTCATCACTGAATTTTCACGATACTTTCGTTATCTGACATATGAATACAAAAATGAAAACACGAGAGTTTATTGCTTTCTTGTTACTAATTTGTTCCCTTTTCAGAATTTTCGTTGCTTGTTCTTTCAGAAAATTAGGATGGGAAATACCGCCATGTCAGGTCAATTCCATGTTCATTTCGTCATATGTCATTTAAACTCGAAAACGATCGAACATTTTTGCTTAAGAACTGATGAATCGAAATTAGCTGAACATATCCTTACTGAAAATGGTCAACATATGGCCGATTGGAGTAATATTACGATCATAGGAAAAGAAGACAACAACCAAAAACGAAAAATGAAAGATTCTGCTCGCATTCTTCTGAACAAAGACACTAATATTGCTTCTTGATATAGATAGAACTTGGCATCCCCTTCTCAAAACTGAATATGTAAATGGCAAATTCAACATCAATCAATGAAAAAACACCTTGTAACCAGAATTCCTCCGTCTGCCAAATTTTCACTTTTCAGTGTCAAAACAACATTGAAAAAAAAAATTGCGAAGATAAAATATTCTAATTGTGTAGAAAACGGGAGCAGATTCGTTTCCGAAACGTCCACTGAGGTAGTAGAAGTTTTGTATTTATTTAAAATATATTTGTATTTCCAAATTTTTCAAAAAAAGGTGTCACTGACGAATAGAGAATTTCTCTTTTAGGTTGTAGGTTTAATTTCCAGCGCAGTGACATTTTGGGGCAGATCCCAAATCTGTCCTTACTGCAAATATATTGAAATGATTTTTAATTACTTCTCTTTTATTTTTTAGAAACGAGGAGAGAAAATCCCACACAAAAGCTGAAAAATGATACTTAAAATATTCGGAAATATGTAAATTACTATTTTGGAAATGAAATTGTTAGTTTTTAAAATTGAAATAATGCTTTTTGAAATCCAAGACAAGTTGAAATAGCATTCAAGACGGCTCCGCTCGTCTTCTGCCTGGTTTAAATCTAAACGACAGTTACATTTATAACCTGTTAGACTACATAATTTGATGTTCTAAAATTTGAAGGAAAAAAAACCAGAACAAATCATGTTAGTTAAGTTAGGTTTTAGGCCAGCGTTGTCTTTGAACTTTCCTACATTTTTTTTCAACCATCTGTCTGAAGTAAGCAACACTGCACACAACCAACTTCATTTTCAAATGTCACTCTGTTTATTTCTCTAGCTTATCTCATTTGTCTTAAAATTACCTTCAACCATTCATTGTATCAAAATTTATTGGTATTCATTCCTTGAATGGCTGTTGAATTGCATTTTTTAAATCCAAAGGTCATCAGTTAGCCGATAGTATTTTAAAAAAATCCATACCCTGTCGACCACTGCAGGTTGTCAATATCTTTGAGTATAAAAAAAAAACACCCGAATATGATATTGAGAATACTGAAATAGGAAGATATATTTTTTTATTTTTCATTTTAGGCCAAGTGATCCTTCAATTTTGACAGATGATGCTATGAGCACCACCAACCTAAAAATTTCATATAGAAAGTTTCTTATTCAACAACCTTCGTTTCAATTTCTATTGAATATTGACAACTCATTATTGATGTAAAATATTGAAATATGTCTCACTATAATTTGAGTTATATATTACTCAAGGGATCCATTTCAGAACGCTACTTATTTTTTTTTTCTAGATTCGTTAATGTTAATTATATAGGGGGGGAATAATTTGTCTTTCAAGAAATCATCTAACATTACCGAATTCTACAAGAAGATAAATAGCGTGCTGAAATGGATTATGTCATAACTCAAATTATGATGGAATATTTTTTGATATTTTTTTGAATTCCAATAACTAGAAAATGTCCAGAGGAAATGTTGATAATTACGATATCTTGGTAAATAGAGTATCACATGACCCCTCTTGCCATTCGAAATTTTTGAATTCTTTGGTTGGTAGTTCCATTGCATCTGCCAAAATTGAATTAATCACTCCAACCAAAACATATTTCACCTAGCTGAAACCTTTCATGCCATGACAACTATTGAGCGAATTATTATACAAAATATATATTATTCACTAGTAGATTCGAAAGAGTCATATTTCATAATAGCCGCAAAAAATAACAATTCATATTCAGATCCGAGTATTTGTGTGAATTGATATAAAAAATATATAGCAACGGGTGTTTTTTTATATCTGCCACCTAATCACCAACATGATAAGATAAATCCGAAGCAAACAAATTTTGTCTGCATGCAAACATGGACTTTTTTTGGATGGATTGCATGGATTTTTCTAATTATCGAGGGTTAGGTAAATATACTTATATATATGAAATCGGTTCGGAATGATGGCTGATAGTCACACGCCGTCGCAGTACAGAGTCTACTGTAAGGTACAATTATCAGCGAATTTGTAGCGGACGGGATGAGTTTATATCCTGTTGTTCCTCATATCGTCACCGATTATGTATACAGGGCCTACGATCCTTAGAAGAACCGCAGGCGGATATGCATTTGGCTTATGGCGAAAGCATCGTCGATCAGGAAGTGCGTCGGATGACAGAATCCGCCGAACGAAAATCTATGAGCTCCTGAAACAATTCGCAATTTCACAACGAAGGGAAATAGGTTCGGTATTCAATTTCAAAATTCGTGTGTATATGTTTTTCTTTCGATTTCAACTTCTCTGATCCAATCCCAACTATGTAGTGTGCCTTCCTCATTGATTTCTATCGGTCTGTTTGAACCATGATACTATTGGAACTGCTTCGATACAACGGTCTTAGATTAGATTTAGATTATATGGGACTGGGGCTCTTGTGCTGTATGCATTTACATCGCGACCATTCCAGATCTATTGTGTTTGGCCCTCGATATCAACTAGAATGGCTTTCTAACCACGTGTTAGCTGAAATACTCCAGATGCTAGTCTTTAGATCCTCCAAATATCTAGGAGCTCATGGTTTTTCTTGTCCCATCGTTAGAAACCTCAGTATTTACAGACGTCCACAGTAACAAAGTATGTATTTCCTCATCTTCCTGTCAAAATCTGCACAATGGCTCTTCTGCTAGACCGATCGTACTCCTAATAATTTATTTATTTATTTATTTATTACTTATTTATTATTACGGGCAGGCCCGTATATATTAAATAAATAAATAAATAATAATATGTACGTTGAGCTCACAATGCCCTGTCAGGAGGCCATTCTATTGGTATTCTAAGTTGTATTCCTTTTCTGGCTCATTGGATAGTCTGTTATTGGTTGGCATGGCATTCTTGAGATTTGTTTTGCATCCATGCTTTCGTATTTGTTATTCGTACAGTGTTTGGTATGCCGCAGAACGGTTCCGGTTCATTCAGAGCTTTACTTGCTTCTTCTCGGGCTAGTGAATCGGGCATCTTCATTGCCCTTATAACCTGTCTGTGCTGATAGCCAGGCTGATGTAAGTCTATTCTGACTGCCCAACCGAGTGCTCAACTCTTTTAGGGCTTCCAAGCAGTCTCAGATAAGTTTTGAATTAACTTGCACTGAGGTAACTGCTTTTATTGCTGCTTGGCTGTCCGAGTAGATTACATTGTTTTTTTTTCTACAAACTCCTGCTTTATTAACTCTTTCGCGAAATGATGTATTGCAACAATTTCCCCTTGAAATACCGTTGCATGTTTACCTTAGCTCAGTGAGATTCTCGTCTTTGGCCTGTAGTTCCTGAACCTTCTTCGTTTTTCGAGCCATCAGTATAGCCACCGAACATATATGGACTAGAAGGTCCACTCTCAAGCGGAACTTTGTTGTCGGTCACACAAACGCAGCGGCAAGTGACTCCGAATTCCTGCATTTACGAGGGTCGCTTGTGTGCTATTTTCATGTTGCAGTGTGAGCGTTTCGTACGGGGGCGAATGGAAAAGTACACAGGTGGATAACACATTTTTAATTCGACTCGAATTTCTGAAATAAATAAAACAATACGTATTCACGATAGGAAGATTCGCCATCATTTGTGAGGAGGAAAAACTTATTGTAGATACAAAACTCAATTGATGAAAAAAACTATCCCAACAGACACATCGAAAGATGGATGGAGATTGATTCAGTGAGGTGTGGATCTTACTCTGAAAAAGCCAACAATACCTAATCTCACAGGTTTCGTAAAATTGTCAATTTCACGTTTATCTTCTTTGATTTTTTGGTTTTTATATCGCGATTTGCATATTTCAATGTATAATATATACGTACTCTAGTAGAGAAAGATACAAAATAATTCAATGGAAAATTTTCACATGGATGTGTGAAAGCTACATTTTTTAATAAATCTTTCAGTTTTGTCCCAAGAGAATTGTGACAAGCAAATTAATCAAAATTTACAATGAATATATTTTCTAGTTTCATCATGTGCTCTACTATATTCAGAGAAGGCACGGTCGAACCACCAAATGGTAATTTTTCAGTATTTACATAGGCCTTAGCATTACAAAATAGTGTTGCTTGTTTCTCTTAACTATTTCCTTCATTGAATTCTAGACAAACCTGACATGAGTGCTGCACCAAACATTTCTTTAGTAAATAGCCAGCGACATGAACTAGTGCATTGCCATCTGTACTACTAAGATTTCTGTAATCATTTGTAAAAACTTTCCGTGAGTTATTCATTGGTGTTGGTACCGGGAAAATCGATTTATCGCAATCGCAAATGAATAAACATATATTTTTTCTTCATAATTGAATTCGTATCAGTTTTTTTCCATATTCTATCAGCATCAAAAAACAAAAGCTTCATCTGATTTTTTTTTATCCAAACCTACGAAAATTTTCATGCAAATCTTTTTACCCTCAGTCACTTTTTACAGCCCTCAGCAAAGTGCAAACTGCAAATTTTTATTCTGTTGTTACATTGCTCAGGTGAAAGATTCGCATTTCAATGGTTACCGATAAATCCCAAGGCAGTTTTCCAGCTTTGACATCTGGAAAATAAATCTTAAATCTACAAAAATTATTAGATTTCAAATATCTTACCTAAAATCATCTTTTGGGCACCTAAAAACTGAAATACCACCTCTTGCTTTACTGATACATCCCTCAGCAGAACACAAAATCATTTTAATTAGTTCAAATAACACAACAATTTAGGAAGTTGTAGTTTTGAAGCACTCCGCGCAGTGCCTATTGTAGAGAATCTATCGCGATCCAACCAGTATAGAACCTATCACCCGTATCACAACGACAGACGGTATACGAGCGGTAGCCAACTCGGTCCAACTCGGTAGACGGGGCAAGAAGGGAAATTTCTGGGCGGGGCTTAGAGTGGATCTTCTATATCTTATATGTTCGGTGGTATAGCGGTCTTAGATAGAGGAATATCTGATCAGATGACTAGATATCCCGAAAAATCTGCCGATTTAAAGAAGAATAGTTGATCTAATTTGAAACTGGTAATGAGGAAGTTTCTCACGGATGGATTTTTATATAATGGTTTGTCTACCACGGAGTATTATGCTTCCCTAATGGCTATTAATAGTTATTTATGGTACTAGTGTGTTATGTTGAAAATAAGTCACGTGAGAGAGATTTTTGCCAATGCAGGGGCTAACATTTTTTTTTCAACCATTTGTCTGATCGTAAGCAACACTGCACACAACCAACTTCATTTTCAAATGTCACTCTGTTTATTTCTCTAGCTTATCTCATTTGTCTTGAAATTACCTTCAACCATTCATTGTATCAAAATTCATTGGTATTCATTCCTTGAATGGCTGTTGAATTGCATTTTTAAATCCAAAGGTCATCAGTTAGCCGATAGTATTTTAAAAAATCCACACCCTGTCGACCACTGCAGGTTGTCAATATCTTCTTTGAGTATAAAAAAAACACCCTAATATGATATTGAGAATACTGAAATAGGAAGATATATATTTTTTTATTTTGCTAAAATAAAAAATTATTCTCCTAACGCATCGCAATCCATGAGTCTATTTTCAGTATTATAGTATTCAGTAGTAAGCGGTGACGGTGTGTTCGAAATTTTGAAGGTTATTTGATTTCATTGACTCAACTGAAGATCTTTGGTTTTCAGAGCCTATCAAGGATGCAACTATCATCGATTTCGTGTGAAAGCCAACTGGGTGTGTTCAAATATAATTCCATTCAACATCAAATCAAGGAACAAATACTAATTCGTGTTACATGGTTGAATAGATGATTTTGAGACGAATAAGAGAAGCTAGAGAAATATATAGGGTCACATTTGAAAGGAAATATTTTTAGGTTGAAAAAAGAGCTATCATTGATCACGTACATCCTGAGAATATCCGGAGAGACTTATTCAGCAAGGAATAAAAATAATTTAATTTAAATGAGGGTAATACCTTTGTATGAATACCTAATGATTCACCAAAAAATGCATGAAACAAGTGCATTGATGAAAAAAATTGAGAGAAAGTAAAATTTTCGGTCACTTCAGGGACTTTGTCGACCGGCGAACGTGATGTAGGTATACGTATTTATGTGTGTACTACCAATTCACATGAAATTTGATTCCAAATGTTGCCATTTTCTATATTTGAGTTGGTATTTGATGAACGATGAAGTAGATGAATATTCATATGATGATATGAGATGGGAAATTTGTCTAAACGAAGCCTTTGGGCCGCGTTTGATAACACATCTGTTATATTAATATTTATTTCTGATACGAATATAGCACAGTGTTTTTCCTAATACCAATAACTCCTAGATATAGTTAATATTCCTGAGGTTAATGATACTGAAAACATGCAATGATCAAGCGTTGCCAAATGTTGGACGTATAGCCATTGTCAATTCATTGTGTTCTCGATTGTCACTGATTGTAATGCTGTCAACACAATAGTGCAGTAAAGTAAAGTTTCGCAATATCGAAATCGAAACCATTCACTAAGAAATTGAACTGTCACTATGCACTAAAAAAGTGTAAATGATGATTTGACAATAATGAGAGCTTACAATGTCTTCTCCAGCGATCATTTGACTAGACGAGTCTAGAATGACGAAGTTGAACTAATTGCTAAATAAAACTTTTTATGACCACTATAATGATTTATACAGAAGTGTGATTATGAAAACGGTTTATATCTGCATATACCTCGGGAAGTGATCAAACAAATCAGAATATTTTGATGGTGCAATATTGAATCGAACGTTGATATTATCGAATAGTAATTCGATCGTTGTGGTGAATGACTGACTCATCATATATCAGGGCATGCTTTGCAGACAGATTCACAGCCATATATGATATGTTTTTGAGCAATATTTCAATAAAATTGCACGCTTTCAATGGCTGTTTTAAAATTAAAAAGGAGTTGACGTATCACGATGTTTATTGAAAGTATAAAAATGTGTTGTATCACAACTCCTTACATTGAATTGGATTATTTTTCCTATTGAATTCCCGGACTTCCTAAGGAATTCCTCTCTTGCGTTATTTACCACCGGTGAACGTTTAGTTTCGTCATGGACTACATTTACACGAATGAAAATGAATTATTGAGAGGCGATTCTTGTAAATCTCAGTAAATACCACACATAAATCTTGATGGTGCACTTTACAGTTGATAATGATTTATTAAAAAGACCTCGGAAAAGGCTGCGCCTATTTACATCCTATCCTGTATACAAAATTCGTTTCGTGCGCCGTTGAATTTCATCTGGGAAATGAATCTGATCTCAACGAGCAAAAACAAACAAATCAGTTTGGAAAATTGAATGATTCACATTGGTACAATATAGGCCGTATATTTTTGTGGCAATTTTCTTAATTGAAATCTAACGAAACAAACTGCGTAGGAGTAGAAAGCAATAATAACTACCACCTACTTCAACCAACATAGATATAAGTTATATTTATGGTTGTTTCTGTTGAAATGTCGAAATATTCATTAAAATTTTGATCTAATGCATTTGTTCTGCCAAAAAAAATCCGTATATTACTTTTTCTTGTCTTTCTCCCAGGAGTATGTTGGGATCGATTCATTCTGTTTGTGCACTTTTGATTTGAATTCATATTTACAGTTGTCATGATTATGTCATATCTAATAGCCTGTGATGAACTGTGTTACAGTCATTGCTGATGTGTAAACGCAGTCATCAATTTGGAATATTTATTATTCAAACAAGACATGATAATTTACGATAAGCTTGGCGTCCTTCGCAGTAGGTCGACGGCTTTTATTTCTGCATTATCTGCTGGTAATTATTGATATGCATCTAATTGTGGATATTGATGAAAGAAAAAAATATACTGTTAGTGGTTATACATTCATTATTCCCATTATACAGATGTTTCCGAAGAATTCTTCCTTGATTTTTCTTGTCCCTATCAAAATAACTCATTTCCTAGCTTCACATCTGTGGTATATCAGTAATTTCATCTATTACCATCTATTCCACCTATTTTTCTGGTTCAATTACCGTGAATTTGCAGTTGATATTCGTGTAGTAATGAAATTTCTCAATGAGACTTCTGGCCAACCCTGTATATTTTCATATTCCTCTTGACCTCAAGGAGCAAAGTATTGACCATGCGCAGACAGAGTATGACGGCATATTTCAACTAGTTTATACATCATACAGACATTTCGAAACGAGTCAATAGACGGAAGAAATATCAGCCTGTCGCGCTGTTCACTGATAGTGTGTTATTAACTCCACTCCACTCATTGATTTAGGCTTGAAAATGCACAGCCAAGTAATCATCAAAAAACGGAATTCTTTGTCATTGTTCAGCTCAATTTGCTCATTTTGTTTCACTTCGCGTAGACCCGCGAATGTGATCTAATTTAATTTATGAGATGATTCATCCAGCTAGATAGCTCACGAATAAATGAATGATAATGCGCTCGTTTTCGTGATTCAGAATGAATGATTAGTTGTGATTCATTAATGTTTCGAGAAATCCATTAATTCGCGACGAATTCGTCATATTTACCATATTATAACTATTGCTCGACTAAGAAAATAAAGAAAACATTCGGAAGCTGCGGACAAAAATAATATTTGTTATCTTTTACAGAGACACCGTACAAGTCATGAGCATGTTATTCCAGAGTTGGTATAGTGCAATTTTTAACCGACTTGAAAAAAAGGAGGTTATCGTTTCCATTCATTTGTGTGTACTATTGGAGTTGTATGAACGAAACGAAAAGGTTGCCAGTTCAGAAATGTAAAATCGGTATAACATTCGGAAAAATTTTCATGTATTGTCAAAAATCGAGGGAAGATCATTACATTTGGGGTGCTAAACAGAGTTTTTCCTATTATTTCTTCCTGCTTATCATTAGGAGACAGCATAGGACACAGCACGGTAAAATCGTTGCTGAAGGCAAAAGTACTCATCTATAATTCCGTAACAATACGCCAATAGTACTTTATCCACATAAAAAAAAACAACACAAATAATTTTGACATAATTAATTTTTTCCCCAAATTTCATATTTATATTTATAACTTGTTATTTATAATATAATATAATAATTATAATTATTTCAATATATTCGTAGTAAGGACATATTTAGACATGTAATGTCACTGCCCCAAAATGTCACAATTAAACCTTTAGATACCTAAAAGAGAAATTCTCTACTTGTCAGTGACACCTTGTTATTGTCATGTTGATAATTCTCCTCTCGTATCAAATTCTACTCTAATTCGACTTTCGCACTTCGTCTACTTGCAGTGCAATTTTGCTGTTTTGAGCATTTTCCCGGCTTGACCCCCCCACCCCCTGGTGTTTTGATGTTTCTATGCATAACTTAAACACTTCAGTTTTGAGAACATGTCCATTGAATTGAATGAATGTGTGTGTGAATAATAGGGGCAATTTGAAAATGTGAGTGGGTGATCGGATTACTTATTTCGATACCATTCATTATAATCATGGAATCGGATTGGCACTAAACACTCTTGATTGAAATTGGGAAACCCTGTTTGTTTAATCATAATATCACCATCAAGATGAAGGACGTTTATAAATCATTGTATCCGAAAACTGGAACTATTCAGTTGGAGTCGGGTCGTTCGTTATCTGCATGCCAGATGTCAATAATGCCATATAAAAAAAAGTTTACGACAAATATGGTATAAACACATAGAAAACAAAGCCACATGTAGTAAAGTGAGCCAAGGGGACAGATCATGTCGGGTGGGAGACAGATGATTATGACGTAAATAGTTGCATGGCGTGAGTCATCGGAAATGCTTGGGAAATGTTCGGCACAAAAAAATGCTGAACGTGTATTCAAAGCCACAGAATTAGAACGCATTTGACATTTTTTTTTTGACAAATGGGGACAAAGTTGCACGGTCAGAAGCTCAATGAAATGCCGGCAAGAAAGCCAAAAAATCGAATTATTTCAGGATGTATACAGGAAAATTCGAAAAATCGCGATTTTGATAATTTTCAACTTCATTTATAATAATTCTTGCTCCATAAGAAATTATAAAAGAATTACACATAATGAGTAATATATAAATACGATTCAAGATACGAACACATTCGTGTAACTTGGTTGATATTGTTTTGTTCGCTTTGAAATTCACCAAACATTTGTCGAATGAGCAAAACATATTTGTCGTCAAAGAAATTAATTTATAGCGCCCTCATTTTTTTTTAAATGGGGTGGCTTTGATAACTTTATATTAAGTTGCAGAGCCACTACGATAAATCGACAATTGAACTTCAGATTGGATCGCCATTGTGACCAAAATTTGTCGAGTAATTGTCGAAGTCCAGTAGAAGTGGAAAAATTGTTATAACAAATTTTTTGACGCAGATATTAGTAATTTTCATTGGATATCCTCAAATTTGCGAAAATTTCGAGTATCTAGCAACACGGCATCAATATTTCTACTTCCACGAGAAGTTTCATAGAGGTGATGAATCTTTCGATATTTTATACGAATTCTTGATCCATAACAAATTAGAAAAAAAAATTATACATAATGAGTAATTTATCAATATGATTCAAGATACGAACACATTCGTGTAACTTGGTTGATATTGTTTCGTTCGCTTTGAAATTCACCAAACATTTGTCGAATGACAGCTTTTGCTATTTTTTTTTTTTGTGGCAACAATATTTTTCGAAATGTGGTAGGAAATGTGTTGTTGTTGAATCAAGTATGTGAATATGAACTGTCAATATGACATTTATCTTCAACAAGCTCGTGTAAGCTTTTCTTAATGAAACGAATTATGAGTATAGCTGTTGCGAAAAGCGAATTCTATTAGCAATATCTCGGGTAGGTCCTTCGGTTTTCTTGTACACTAAGAAACACTCAAAATTCGACATCTTCTTCAAACTGACTTTTCCTGGGACGTTCCTAACATTCAGGTTACTTTACTCTTCTGTATCTTTGAGCCTTTCAAATTTATGACGATCTGGAACTTCTGTGTTCGAGAATAATAAGCTTATCTTATGTCGATCATGTGATTATTTTTCATATTTTTAGTTTTATCTTGAGCTGTTTGACACACACTGGCAGTTCATGGTCACATTGATTCAATACTTATTCATGCACCAAGTGCAATATCATCTTTGAACACACACGGTGCATACAAATTTCTATTTTTCACTGAACACTGATTCATTATTTTCTTCCATTGAGTAAGCTGTTGCATGATTCGAGCGATCTGCATGAGATTTGCCTCTACTTGAGTTATCTATGACATGGATTAGTCGTTGACATGGTGACTGTAATCTATCCAAAGATATGATATTTCATCTATCTCTAGTAGATTGAGCTTAGAGAGATGTGAATTGAAACGCCATAAGAAAGAGACGCAGCGATGAAAAATTACATGACTTATTGCATTGTCGAAACATTTTGATGTGTCATACCAATTGTTTAGCGAAGTTTATTGATCCATAAGTGTGTTAAAGAAAAAGACTGAGTTTTACTTGTTGTTTGATTATTGAAAATCGGTGAATAATCCTAGTTTGTTCAGCCGGTTCAGCCCATCAAAATGTATCATTCTTTGTTGCACATACAGACGATTCCATAGCTATTTCTTTCACTTAAGTTCGTTTCAATGCTCCTCGAAGTCGATGGGGCGAGGGTGTATCTAGTAGAGATATATGTAATATCTAATCTTTGAATCTATAGTTATCAAAACCATTATGTTCAAAACATGCGTTTTTTGATTTAGCGAAGAATTGAGGCGCTATGGCTGCGGTCGACTTTTTGTCAGTCAGTATATTTTTGATTTACCCCGGTATCATACTTACTGTATCGAATAGAACAGCAATTTTCACATGTGTCTTATTCTCTTGTTGCAGGTATCTAAAGAAGAACTGGCGAAATTAGTGCAAGGTTTCGAGAAGCAAGACATCCTCACATCGTCCGGCGTGACCTTGGCCGGCAACCGATACATCTACCTCTCAGGCACGGATCGCGTTATCAGGGCGAAGCTGGGCAAAGTTGGCGTACACTGCATGAAAACGACGCAGGGTAAGCAGCGATTTTCTCTTTCCTCCATCGATTCGAAAAGGCGGTATAATGAAGATAGTCATTTAAATTTAAAATATATACAGTGTCATCCATGAAGTCCGTAAAATAATGGGGAAAAAGTTTATTATTGAGGTGTTGAATTTTTTTTCTTCAAGGGATTCTATTATACCGGATGATCATTTAAGGGTAGCGAGGGGCCATATCTCATAAGATTGGTCGTATAGAGTCGTTGAGGAAAAAAAATCATGATAAAAGTCGCCGAGAGAAATTATTTTGGAGTTTGTCAAACGTCCGCTATAGGGCGTAACAACCAACACCAAGTAGAAGAATGGGATTTTTATACAATTTTGTCTAATGGAAGTATATCGATGTTCATATTTACTGGTCATTTCCCTACATTTTTTTTGCATTACCATTACATTTGTTTTTTTTTTGAAAAAAACTCAACAATTTGGCTAACGTTTCAGTTGACGCCATCTAGCGGCGACAGCAAAAATCAAAAATTCAAAACCAAATAAGCGTTTTGCAGGGAAAATTATGCTCTTTCATATGAGCCTCAGTTTGCTGAAATAGGTAGAATTAACGGGAGAAATCTTGGTTTGTTCAAAAAATCAATTGAACTTCCCCACCGCTTTATTTTGATAGATAGAACAAAACGTTTTAGACAAAAAATAGGGAAATGATCAGTAATTATGAAAATGATATCATCGATATACTTTCATCGGACAAAATTCTATAAAAAAATCCCATTTTTCTTTTCGGTGTTGGTTGTTACGCCCTCTAGAGGACGTTTGACTAACTCGAATAAAATTTCCAGCAATTTCTCGTGGCGACTTTCATAATGATTTTTTGTTCTCAAATCTATATGACCAATATCTTCTGAGATATGGCCGCTCGCTACCCTTAACTGATCACCCGGTGCAGAGTATTTCACGACGACCTATATAGTTACTATAGTTTCCTGATATTACATATATGAGGGTTTTCCAATGTCCTCTTTACTGATCACCCTGTACACGTCCGACAACAACGATGCACAGAAGACTGATGGTGCTCTGTTTGTCCAAAAATACTAACGGCATTTTCCGCTATGATGGCATTTGAGATATGAGATATAGAAGATGGCGACATTTTTGCAGATTTCTGTACACATAGTTGATGTTTTGAGATCGTTTGATCATTAATTGGGAAGTAACCTATATTTCACTTCTGAATCAACGTTGTTATAACACTGATTGTGCAATTATCGATAATACTGATTTCGTTGTCATTTTTGTGTCGCCATCTAACAATTAACAAATGAGATATTATCTGCTATAATGAATAAAATGCTGTCATCAAGTTGGCTGTACGTTAGAGTTTTGGTTAAACAAATTAAATAGATTGAGTAGCTGCACCAGTGTTACCTACATCGTTCGGATAACCTGATTTTGACACATTCCACGTGATCACTGGTATGGCGGTAAATTGAAAAAAATCAATAGACAAAAAGTGGGATTAGATGGCAATATATTGAAAAGGAAAGCTATTTGAAAATGTAGCAAAGAATTCAATTTTATACTTACATCCAGTGTTTCAAGAAAATATTTCGGATCTAATAGAGCATAGAATTCCAAGTGACGTTCGAAATATGAATGTAGCAAAATATTGGGAAAAAGTTGCTGTTTACAATTTTCTTGAATAATTACTTAGAACTCCAAGCAACTCTTTCAAATGACTTTTCAATATCTTGCCATCTTACCCCACTTTTTGCCCATACATAGTCATTTTCTTCAATTTACCGCCATACCAGTGATCAGGAGTCATGTGTCAAAATCGATTTTTATGTTTGTCGGATATGCGTATTAGATCCCCAATAAAAAAAATAATTATAAACTTGTCATGGACTTATTACACTGTGTATACCACGTCAAAAAGTCTCCTTTAATTAATTTCTTCTAGTCCCTTACAGATTGTCCTGATAATTTGTGACTTAATTTTTAATAGCTATGAAAATGAATATTTGCTAATTATTCCAACAATTTTATTGCGAGTTGTGCGTTTTCTCGACAGGTACTCTCTACACTGTGTTATCAGCTGCATGCGAACTACGTTGATCGTTTTGGTTCTTCCAAGTATTTTCATAACCAGGACAATGGGGTTATGAATTGAAAACGTGATTTATATTTTTCATTTGGGTAACAGCTAATAATTTTTTTCATAAAGAAACTGAAAATGTACCAATCCTTGCAATTAAAGGTTTGTTCCAATCAATAGGGTAACAGGTTCTCTTTGTGTTCCAACCAAACTCATCTTTGTTTTTGACACAGTTTCAGTATTTCAATTCCAGCATATGCTCAAAATCAGCAACTGTTTATATTGAAATGCAGATATATCATCCTCTCAGCAAATTTTCATATTTTGAAGTTTTATTTATAGCTGTTCCATGTCATCTTCCATATAATGGCATTGGTCTGTTGGTTAGTTGTTGTTTTTTATGTTGAAGCTGAATTCGGTGTATATTTAACATTATCACCAATTCTATTCACTTCCACCCCAAATTCATATCCTTCAGAATCTTTCAAATATTTGCAAATAATCACTCAACCGTCACCGACAGTTCAAACTATATCAGTATATCAGATTACTGTCCTCCAATTATCCTGTTTACCTCCTTTTTCTTGTATAGCTAACATGGCATTGAGCAAGAATTTTAGATATAACTGGCCACATCTTTTGAAACACTCAATGTATTGACCCATATTACTCTATATGGTTAGAACGAGAATACAGAAGAAGATATTGAACAGACAGACAGACAAGAAGAAAACGAGTGAAAAGTCCGAGTCACAGAAAATTGATTCGCGTCCAAAATTGAAGAAAATACAGGAAAAAAGCACTTGTTACGTACTATTCTGATAAATCTAATATGTTGGTTGTGTTCGTGTATAGTTTTGATTTTTATTGTGCTAGGAACAAGGATCAAGTACCTTGTTTTATTTCTGAAAATCCATTAGAAATTTCTTTGAAAGATGATCCTAATGTTGGATATATGAATATTTTTGCTTGTGTATGATTTCATGGTTCACCATTGTAGGATTTTCGTGCCCTCCTTGAGGTGCTTGGCAGTGGCAAAACAGGCCTTGCTTTAATTTGTGGAGTCTTTGAATTTTCTTTCCTGTGCTTTTCGGGAGACAGCCTCCATCATTTTTTAAATATACGAAAATTTCGCATTCTTTCATGCCAGATTTCACTGAAATATTTTCTAGTCGGTTGCATTTCTTGGTTTTACATTCATTTCATTTCACCAAAATTATATCTGGATAATATTAGCGTCAATTTCCAGTCGTACGCTAATCTAAAGGTACATTTCCAGAAAATGGTCAAATCTATAAATGTTTGTGAATTGGCAAGAGAATCATACATTCTTGTCGACGGTAGGTATGTGGTTGACCTAAATGCATTCGAATAACTACCTATTTTCAGCACATACCTGAGGCCGACTCACCGTTTTCGAAAAACATCCTTGCTTTCATTTCTAGTTCTTGTGTGGGATTTTCTCTCCTCGTTTCTGAGAAATAAAAATAGAAATTATAATGATTATCTCAATATATTTGTAGTGAGAACAGATATATGATCTGCCCCAAAATGTCACTGGGCTTGGAATTGAACCCTCAGATACCTAAATGAGAATTTCTCTATTTGTCATTTATAGAAGTAGATAATTATTACTGTCGAAACGACATGATCCTTCACACATTTGATCATCCGACTCAAAGCACAGTACAACGAATTTTAAGAAATTTATTGCAAAACCAATGTCTGTAATTATTTTAAAAGAGAACAAAGAGAAGTAACACATGATTTCTTAAGAATATCATGGATAAACTTTTCAATAAATGAGCTGATGAGCTGATCTCAAATATAGGGATATGTTGTTGAATTCAATTATTATTAGTCCCCGTTAGAAGATAGTACTCAACCAGATTTACCTTATTTGATGATCATAACTTCAAAATTGAATATCTGTAAATCCATTAATTAGCCATCAATTTATTTTTAGATAATTTTTAATTGCGATAATTCGATCCCGTTTTATGTTCTTTATCTAAATTGTAAATTAATCTATATTGAATAGAAATTGTCTGGAAATTAAACCGATGATACTTATTAAAACTTCTTTTCGTTCTAAAGATTATTATGCTGTTTTTGTCGTGGTCACTATTTTTTATCCATAGTTTCCAAGATATCATTTGATCTCCAGGAGAAATGTGATGTGAATAATTCTTAGTTCATCCACAAAAAATCTATCCTATTGAAAAGTCAAAAAATTTCTTAATCTACTTGAATATCTAATCGATTTGTTGTTGATCCGTTCAATATCATTTGGCAGATTCTCAAAACTTTGTTGGCATTTGAATACCACTCTTCATTACTCTTAGAAAGTTGGCTTTCTCAGTTCATGGCCAATATGTGACATCAATGATTAATATAATTAAATGTTTTCATTACAAATAGAAGAGTATAGAATAGATGTCGAAAATGTCGTTAATTCGAAACTGGAACATGAAATACCTAATACAATTAAAAAATTACACATTTCAGGTAATATAAATTATTCTTGAATTCGATTTTTCTTCTACCAAATTGTTGCGTTTGAGGCCGATATGTTCGTGTTCTTATAGCTTATGTCTTTTTCTGGAAAGGATTTTCTCTTTTATATCATCATTTTTCGTGTTTTATGTAGGTTTATACTGAAAAGGAAAGAGCAAACTGTATTATATATAAAGTATTATCATAATAAATTATGTATATATATTTTGTATATAAAGAAGTATTCTCCACAATTTCAAAATATCTCACTCAAAATCTCACATCATTAGAGCAGTTATATGACTCATTTTATGTGACCTAGCTGGATAAAGACCATTCCATGATATTCAGTTGAAATAGTATTTTCTTTGTTATAGCTGTTGTAGTTTCCCTATATGAAGATCCAATTCAACCACAGCAAGCAGCGTCAGTGGTAGAAAAGTTAGGTGATTACTTGATCACCTGCGGTTACTAGAGGTAAGTTTTATAATTTCCGGAGCACTACTCAAACAAGAAATCAGTCATACAGTGAGTAAATTGTATAATGTACTTTGTATTACTGAAATTGAGGAAATGATTTTGTGCTACGAATTTTATGGACATGGATGGTGAAAACTCAACATACCCCTCCTTATAAACATTTTCATGTTTATTTACTTAGCAAAAAGTTTGAATGTCAAGACTTTCAATTCAACCTACCATATCTGATTCATCTTTCTAAATCTTATGAGGGTAAAGTAAACAGCAACAATGATGTGTTCAATGCCAGAATAAGTTGATAATTTGTAATTTTCGGTTGTTGGTTTACTTTTGTTCATGTTCATAGCAGGTTGAGAACATCTTTTTTCTTTGTTACAGGTAGTGTGGGCCGCTGTGAGCAGCCATGCAGCGCGGCTTAAAAATTATTACATTATCAATAAGTTGTATTTTTTCAAATAATAACAGCGAATCGGCAATGTGTATACTGAGTGCATCATTAAGTTTATGAACAACGTTGGGAACATTGAGTTCTTTTTTCATTTTCTTCAAACTGCAACAAATCCAGCGTCGTCATGCATCTTAAATTTATGTGGACAGGTTATGAGGAGAAGAAATCAAAATTCGAGTGAAAACTGTGACTTGTAACATAACCACACCCATTGCCAATCATAATTTGAACTGAATTGAGTATGGTATCACTTTTCATTGTTTCATTTTTTAGAACGTCTACGACGATATTCTTAGGTTTCTGAAGTTTGTTGAATATTTGCTCATGTAAGTACAGCAAATGTTCAACAAACCACTGAATTTTTTTAAATGAATATATTCAAGCATTTCGTGTTAGCTTTTCTCATACCATTGCTATCTCTAAAGGAACCATTTGATACTGATGAACTTACAGTTAGGGTTTTTTAATAAAAAAATCTCTAGTCCCGCTGTTTCTATTTTTATTTTCTATCCGTATCCCGCCCCTTCGACTGCTTGGAAATAGTTCCTGGTGTTTTTTTGTCTTTAAAAAGAGTTTACAAGTATTCAGAAACCGATGGAAGCACAAAGTTAGAGTGGATTGAGTTTAATTGAGCTTATTATTTGAGAATTTTGGCCCGCTTCTATGTCAGTTTGCTAAGATTGGTGTGAACTACTCGTACGTCTCTATAAATTAACAGCACTAGTTTCAACAGAACACCCTGTATAATTTAAAATTTTTGTGATAAATCTTGATTAGGTTTAGTGGTTCTGCCAGTATTTATTCTTCCTAAACGTCTAGGCTACTACATACACCAATCGCATGGAAAGATTCATTCGCAGAAATGTTGTGGGAAACTATATTTTGGAGGGTATCCATGATGTTTTTTGAAAAGTGCTGTCTTGTAATAATATTGTAATGCGTAATGCTCAGAAGTTTGTCTTTTTGTGTAAGAGACAACGATTTTACTTTCCTAATTTGACATTGAAAATCGAAAAGTAGCTTTGTAAAAGTTCTGATATAATTCGCAAGGGATATTGTGTATCAAAATTAAAACATAATAAATTTGTATCATAAATTTTGTTGTTTCATTCGATGACCTATTCCAGAATATTGACCTATTTCCAGTTCCATTTATGGAAGGGGTCTCTTTAGAATAATTTCCAGCTATAAAAATATTCATTAATAAATTCCTGATCACTGGTAATATTTATTCTGAGCAAGGAGGAATATCACTATCAATGAAAGATAAATGGACAATTAGTTGAAAAATTAGTAGAAATTCGTCATTCATTTGTCACTCATTTGTTATTGAAAAATATTGTTATCAGGAGAAACAACACACCTTATGAATATCCATAAACTAGTCTCCAATGAGTGAAAAATGCAGCTTGTGTCAAATGATTTATTTTTTGTTTGAAATATTTTGTAGTTGCGAAAAAAATTATGGTACATATTGTATATCGCTGCATCCCGTATATGGGACAATCTATTTCAAATCACCCAGGCAAAGTTGTTCAACGTTTCTTATTTTTCTGATTTTTCCATCATGACTCATATAAGTTCCACATAGGTAGGCTGTCACGAACACTGAAAAATTTTTATAAGCTATAGTTTTTTATTTGGCAGCCATTTTTGAAATGATGGTTGAGCAAATTTTTAAGAAAAACGTGGTTTGCGGAAAATTCAATTCAAGCTATTTCAAAAGATATCAGAATATTTCGAAAACCAGTCTGTTCAGCAAGAATTGAACTTGACGTATACATTTTTTTATTTCTATCATGCAAGACAATCAAATCCATCATTTGGTACTTTAAACCATAAATTTTTGAGAAAAGTAGTGCAATATAAATTCGTTTTGAGAATGCATCTCCTTTTTTTCTGGTGTTTTTCAAAAATCACCAAAAGCCAATTTTGACGTCGATTTTCTCAGGTCAATATCTGAAAAATGGGTGAATGAAAACCAGTGGAAATTTCACATAATGTTCTTTATACACATAGGAAGGAATATCTCACAAAAGTCTCACTGATACTCAACTAGATTTACAGCAATAGATCAGGGCCCTGGAGTGCCAAAAAACCAAAAAAGGGCTTGAAATTGATCATAACATACAATAAATTATCGAATATTTTTACTTTTGAATATGAATTGGCAGTGAAAACGAGAGTATGACTTATAATTCTGAAACTTACTTTAGCGATTCATTTTTTTATACTACACCTGCCTACAGTATACACAATAATGTTACTCGGATTATTTAGATTTATAACATTCTAACTGCTTGTCAGCTGCAGCCATTAGAGAGTATAAACAAACGATATTTCTTTTTCCATTTTGGCATCCACTTCTGAAACTTGAATATGAAAATGGAAAATTCGATATCAATTAATGAAAACACCTTGTAACCAGAATTCCTCCATCTGCCAAATTGTCACTTTTCAGTGTCAAAATCGGAAACATCGAAAAAAGTTTACGAACAAAAATATTTCAATTGTGTTGAGAACGGGAGCAGATTCGTTCCCGAAACGTCCACCAAGATAAGTAGAGGTTTTATTATTATTAAATATATTTGTATTTCCAAAATTTTTTCAAAAAACAAGGTGTCACTGACCAATAGAGAATTTCTCTTTCAGGTATCTAAAGGTTTAATTTCAAGCGCAGTGACATTTTGGGACAGATCCTAAATCTGTCCTTACTACAAATATATTGCAATAATTTTTAATAACTTCTACTCTATTTTTTAGAAACGAGGAGAGAAAATCCCATCAAAAGCTGAAAAATGAATGTACCACCTCCTCGAAGAACTTACAGACAGTATTTAAACGATATTTCATTGCATATTAAATTATTTTTGTGAGTTATTATTTGAATACCAATTATGTTGTGCGTTTCACTAGATACTGTTGTGAGTTCCAATAGATGTAGCCAATTTTCGTGCTATTTTATTTGCATACACCAATCAGTATCATTTTTGGAATGTTGTACGGCGGTTTTTGGCACAGAAAGCTGTCTAGAAAAAATTACTGAATTTACTAATGGAAATTATTAATGGAAACAAAACAGATTTGAAGATGTTACTGTCAGGTTCAAACTGTGACAAACAAAGAATTTGTTGTTTCTGTATATGGTGAGAAGTGATAAGGATATTGGATATGTTCAACTCTAATCAAGATTGAAACACATTATAGAATATTAGAATATATTATTGTGTGTACACCTATTGTCCGTAAGTGTAGGACAACTCTTTTCTACCTTTAGGAAACATGATAAAAAATCAGGAAAATAAATAAAAAATGGAATGAAATTCATATTGGGTGATTCGAAATGGAATGACCCATGTCCTATTCTGACTATGCCAAATGAATAAGATAGACCAAATGACTTGATATTGTGGTTGTCAGAAGGTATACTTAACGAAAGCTCATCCGTATACCTACTGATTTTCCCTGAACTCTTTTTCAGCCAGGTCTTGTAAAAGCATAATTTCGTGTTAATGTACAATATGATAATTGAACAATATGGGATGAGAATAAGAAAAACAAATATTCGGTCGAGAGAATGACTATTATATTGAAAATTAAGTAACCGTGCGATAATGAATTATTATTCTGGAGAGATTGTGGTCAGTGGCAGATATTGATTTTATAGGGCTATGAACTCATCAACTGGTTAATTTCCACAGGAATTTCTGCTTGAACCAATCCATTAACAACAAATCTGTTGACCCCTGTCGGTGCCCAAATCAATTTAAAAAAATCTAGATTCGAGGGTGTCCTATTGAAGTTCCGTACAGAAAACACTTTTCCGATGTACCTAAGTTCAGAAATATATTGCACAAGTTCTGAGCTCGGCAAATTGAGTATTGAGATAATTTTCATGGATTGAAATGATTTGAATAACATATTTTCAAAGGTCAAGGAGAATTTGAATCATAGTAGGTAGGTACCTATTGGAGTATTTAAACATTCCAAAGTATATAAATACTTCAACAGCATTCTAATTATTTTTTGGTATTCTTATTTCAATTCTTTCAGGGGTTTTCAGTATTCCAAAATTTTTGTCTATCATCACAGGGTTGTTCAAAAAAACATGTTATAACTTGATTGTCAAAAAAGATGTTAGCACTTGATTATCATCTTCTTAAAATGCACGCCGCTCCCATTCATGTTGTAATAATATCTTTTTGGCCAATTAAGTGATCATTAAGGGATGACACATTTTGAGGCCCTGTAAGAAAGGAACCCTACATTTGCATATTCCGAACTATTTCGCATATTGTTCAAAAACAGTACACGTAACGTAAATAGACAAGCCATATGATTCTAGAATTGGAAAATTTTTGAATATTTCAACATTGATGTCCATCAGATTAGTTCAAGCATAGCCTTCTGTGAATCCTAGCCATGGCATAGATCACTGGCAGCAAGATACGGCGGTCCTACTTCCTTTGTTTACTTTGTCTGACCTCTGTGTTGAAGTTTGGTCTCTGGTTCGATCATGCGGGATTTTTGTGAAATGATCGGCCTATAGGTAACTCAGTTTTCAATGACAAGTTGGTGTGATTCATGAGAAATATTGTAAAAATTACCAAAAATAAACCAGTGATCGATCTGTAAGCGGATGTGAGACTGAAGACTGAAAGTCAATAAAAATAGTGTAGAAGTGAAATTGTGTGTAAGTGAGATAAGCACTCTCTGGTGTTCAACTTGGAATAATTATAGTTCCATTACGAATATTTCGAGTCATTGTTGTGTAGCAGGGTGTCTCAAATTTCAAATCTAAATTTTCCCAATTTTTGAGTTTCCTTCAAGATGAAGAATTGCGAAAGAGGTAAAAAATTGGAAATCACGAAAAAAAAAGGATCTCATCGAGAAGTTTTGTAACATGTGAAATACACTTTTTTAAGGACACGATGAATTTGCTGAGGTCAAAACTGCAGCTGTGATGGCTATGGTTCAGGTGATGAGTTCACACTCATATTGATGTAAAAAGAGATGCAAAAAATATCAATGCTCCTGAAAAATTGAATGTGCCAATTTTATGTATCAATACTATTTGATCCTCAGAATCCAAAAAAGTGCAAATATGTAGGGTGTTCTATTCAAAGTTCTCAGGTTGGAGTAGCTTTCGGTGAATCTTCAAACCCTCGGGACTGAGCTTGTCTGAAGAATGCGTTGACATCTGACATACCAACACTTGTAGTTCTAATAACTAGATATCTGGTTGAATATACATTTCCTCCAATTGTATATCAGGAATAACTGAATGTTGTAGAAATATTTCAACTGAGTGTGTTGATGAGAATAATTATACGAATTGCAATGCATTGAGAATTTTCAATGCTTAAATGATATTCAGTTGATATGAAAAATTAAGAATCTCAAATGCTATTGTCCTTCAATAATACCAAATTTCTGAGAGCATTTTCTGAAGCACAGTAGGACCCATAATTCCTTTTTCATTTTCCTCTATATAGTTCAGAGTTACAATTCGTATTTTATTAACCCTAGTTACAACTCGGAATTATTTAGAATCTCGAGCTGTAACGTGAAATTACCTAAAATTTCAAGTTAAAATTACTCAGATCTCTTATAAAAGTGTTATTCGTGCTGAGCTATTTTGCATCATTTGACCGGCTTCATATTCGTCAAGATTCAACAGAAATTACCAAATTTGTCAACTCCATTTTTGATTTCCCTCACGAAATATACAATAGTCTGATTTTGTCAAAATTAGGCACTATACTGTCAACCTTTATGAAATAATAAAGCAATGTATAGTAAAAAAAAAGTCACAATAATCAGGTATCTGACCGACTAACAGCTCCGGAATGAAAAATATTGGTTACGGTTCTCCACTTCGATTATTTTCATATATCAATTCTTGAAATGCTACCCATACAGTATACAGACAGTTTTGTATCGACAGTGCTTTCAAAGGCATCCCATGCCTCTTCAGTACGATTATTCAACCCTGTTTGAGGATTTTAATAATGGGAAAAATGTTTCTGAAAGGAATCCAATATTTCTAACATAAGGACTATTATAGTAGCTGCGAGGTGATCTGGAATCGGCACCTGGGGAAATACCGCGATGAAAGTCTACCTACCTAACCTACAGGGTTAAAAAACATCGGCTGATCCTCCTCCGATCGACCGATGATAATCTCGGTTGCCGATCACGTTCCTTTCTAGTCGAGACGGGATGTTGTGGCCATGTGGTCGAGTGTCGCGTTTCCTTCCGGGGATCGCCGATTGATTGTCCCAAGCTTACGTCTGTCCGTCCATGGGCGGGGTGAGTTCATTTGCTCAGGCACGCCACTCTTTGTTCATGTCTTCTAGAATCCATTTGAGGTAGTGCTGAACATTGATTATATCGAAAATGGGCATGTTTAACATATTTCATAGTACCCACCAAAACTAGCTTCCTAACTTTCTCAAGAATGATGATGTTACATGATGTTTCTATAAGAAAACATTAAAACAAAGGTGGGTTTAGTTGGAAATTTGACAGGTGTGTACACTCCCATGATTCGATTCAATATAGTTTATTTCCATTCATTTATACATAGAGTACAAAAAAAACTTATCATCAGATTATAGTTCAAACACAGATGAGCATAGTCTGAGGTTGAAACCTCAACCTGACTGCTGGTTGACATCTAAGCATGGATTATGCTCGTACTGTTTCATTCTGAAAGTAATTGATCCCAATACGTGAACAAAACACATCATCCACAGTTTGAAAAAATCTGCATCAACTTGACGGCTTTGAATCAATAATTGACTACTCTATCAACGGCAATGTGATTAAATGAAAAATTCGTTATAACTGAACTTTATATTTGATATTTTATGCTCAAATTTTGTCAAAATTCCAATTCTTGGTGATTTTACACAGAGTGATTCATTACTAATTGGATATAATTGAACAGTAGAATTATGACGACATTTGCGTATCAAATGCAACTCACTGGCCCAAAACATTGTGAAACTTCAACAATTGTGAAGCTTCATGTTTAACTTGAAATATCTCGACAAATATAGACTTTATCTTCGAGAGTATGTTATTCACATCAGAAGTAGTAGAAAATTGAAAAATTGTTTGAATTTTCTATTCCGCCAGTGGCGTGGAATTTGGGAACGATTAACCAGTCACTTGCCTTCGTCGTACGCCTCTGGTAGAAAAATTTGCTCAACATTAAATAATGAACATAATGACAACAAACAATTAAATCACTGTAATATTACGATAATTATTATGCCATTATGGTTAAAACACTGAATATCTAATCGTACTCTTTGCGGAACGGACGTACGACTAGGATTAGTAAACGCATCGTGAACAAGGTTCAATATCTCCTCTCTTGTTTGAATCAATCTGGCTGACATATCTCGGTCCCCCAAGTGGGTTTGGTGTCCAATTTAAAAAAATATAATGTATATATATATATATAGTTTCGATTGGCGATAATAAATGGAAAATAATATATAGAACATTAATATTGTAATTTTAGATTCATTTATCATTTCTCTCCATTACATCCGAATTGTTTTTATTTTCCATTTGTAATCATGTTCTGAATTTTGTTATGTTTCTGTTTTGTTTTCATGTTCTTATTGAGAAGAATTTCTGCCACTTATTCAGTCATGTTCTCTTTGTTTCAAGAGACAAAAACGATGTTCAGGGTTTTGTCAAAAATCACATTGAAATATGGATTAATAGGAAAACCGTTGGAAATAAGTATAGGGAAAATTATCGCGAATCGATGCAGAATCAAATCCTGCATCCGATCATCCAATAAATATTTGGAAGAACAAACTTTTCCAACTTGAAAAAAATGCGCGGTGTTGCTACATCTTCCAAAATTTTCATAAAATCAAGATATCTAAGAAACAGTTGAGAATAGGTATAATGAAACCTGATCGAACTCATCATGAAATTTTCTCAGAAATCCAAAAATGGAATAATATACCGGTCATTCCATTCGGAACAACAAGTTGATGGAGACTTAAGGTATAATTAATGGTGGTATGATCTTGAAAATATTTCAAAATGAAAGATGATCTCGAAGAATCCCGAAGTCTTAAAATGAAGAATTTCAAAAGTTTTCTAACCAGGAAAACTTCTGATGAACGGCTACCGTGAGAAACCCTATCCGATTATATGTGGCACATATTACCTCTGAATATTTTTGTATTTTGGCATTTTGAGTCGGTTGCATCAAACACTAGGTATGTATTGTATTTCAATAATTTAAGAAACAGTTTCTACACTGAAGCAATTGGTTCAAAACGCTTTTTGAAAACAAGTGATAATTTTTTTACCAAAAAATCTTCTAATACTTAGTGCTTCTTCTTTGTCAAATGAAACCAATGATTCTTCTGAAAATAAATAATAAATATTCCTATATACGGTTCATTTCTTGTTTCAGTTTTGCGGGCAGTAGTCCAGAGGTCCCTGATACGATTCCTGAGCTCGGTGCTTGGTTTGGGTTTAATTATACTCTGTACATGATATATCATATGGTTCCCTAGAGAATGTAGCCTAAATATCTCTGTGGTATGGATTCCACTCGTTTTGAAATGTAGATTCTGTCACCTCAACTCTCACAAGCTGTTCAAGTGCTTCTGAGGGTTACTTTGGTAACAAAGGTGATGAGTGAAATAAATAAAGACAAGATTTTGAAAAATGGCCCTGCACCTTAGCTACGTGCCGAGTTGAAGTTGACCCACCCCGCCCCCCACATCTTAGGCTGCGACCGCACCTTATACAAGTACCATTTTATGAACAAAAACGAATATTTTTGGAATGAAATATTTCTTCTTGCGTGAATCACGTCACCAACGAAAGGTTATATTTGGTAAGAGATTCAAATGAAGAATGAGATAGTGTATATTTGCGGAATTATTTTGACATTTTGATAAAAACAAATGAGTAGTCTTCCTTAGAGAACATGCGGCATATAGATATTGCAAAAATGCCAACAGAAAGAATAAGATGATTGACTGGGTTCCTGTAAGGATGAGGACACAAACCTAATCATCAATCAATTCATTCCTCACAAAATCACATACAATGAATAGTACAAAAAGTCTCTATACATTGATAGAGCTGAGCGAGCGCAGCCCTTACCCGCGATTGTTACTTTGTTATAACGGACCAGCAATGGCATGGCTTGGCCATTTTCAACCAAATTTGCCATACTGATGCAGCGGAGCTGAAGGAAGTTTTAAAAAATACGAAATTCCAAATCGCATATACCACGGAAAAATATTCGCTGGAAAACCAATTGCTCCCATAGACGCTTTACTCACTCGGCTCATCCCTTGCGAATAAATACCTAGTAAATAAATAGCAAACGTACTAAAAGGCGCCCTTGGATGGACGCAATTAGAACAACCTTTTTTATCAGATTGGAATCTTTAAACGAAATAACTTCATATAGAACGGCACAGATTTATCGCTTCCTCACAGTACTGAATAGTAATATAATATATTCTTGAAATTGGTCATCATATTCCATTTAGGTAAGTCCGGTTGAACCGAAAGTGTGGCTCATGAATTTTTGATTTTAATAATGACGTTGAGGAGTTGAGAGCCGAATTGTTAGGAACCTGGAGTCCGGGGAAAGGAATCTTTATGCTGTGCTTCTGAATGTGGCTGAAGTATGAGAAGCACTCAAGTATCACACCTAACTTCGAATCATATTTCGATATCAGTCATGATTTCCGAACAAAAAAATTGAAATTAATTTTCATTTCGAAAACGGT
Organism: Gastrophysa polygoni; assembly: GCA_963576655.1. NCBI lineage: Eukaryota > Metazoa > Arthropoda > Insecta > Coleoptera > Chrysomelidae > Gastrophysa > Gastrophysa polygoni. The sequence goes on from OY755082.1 coordinate 16,820,322, forward strand.
AACAGATAGGTATAAGGAAATATCAAGAGAAGTTGTTGGGAAATTGTTGTGTATTCTAAAAATGATAGTATATACAAGGTGTTCCATTTGAAATATCACCGTGAATCAGCCTGTATATTGTATTGCCTTGGTAAGTTTCTACCCCTTCCATGAATGAATGGAAACGAAAATGCCGAACATGCACGTACTCACACAATTTTCCTGTATATTTTCGCACCTCACCACAGGGATTTTTGCGAGAGTTATTAGAAAATAATGAGATCAAAAGTTTTATAATGTTTCCATAATTTGAGCGTTCGAATATTTTAAGAAGTACAAATTAACGTGCACTAAAACGGAAATGACAGGACCTTGTTCCATTTTTGTTTTTTTGTCTGTGGAAAAATATATGGAAAAACCCAGTACTTTGTGAGACATGATCGGTCAAGGGTTCGAAGGAGTCGAATTGGTACATCAACAGGTGGTATTGCATATTATTTGCATAATTATTGCATAATAGTTATTTATGTGTTAAGGGAATTAAAGGGCTCCAATTACCGATGGCGAAGTTCTCATCAGCAGCCATTGCGTGAGGTTAAATTTTAGTGGTACGTAGATGATTTTATTTTTGATCTATTTCAATGAAATTTTGCTCACTTTCAAAACGGACCAATTTATTACCCTCTCACTATATTTGAATTAGGTACCGTTGATCAGAGGAGTTTTGTTGTTGCTAAGTTATTGTTATGTTACTTGTTCATAAACAGAACTTTCTTATCAAGCTGTGTTTACTTGTGAAAGGTAGAGAACTCATATTTGAACATGGACAATTATTATCCATCATTTTGATAGGTGAAGTAGAGGAAAATAAATTACCAGCAGAAATCACTGTAGCCACAGCTGAAACCTGAAAGGTATTACCTATTCAATATAATAGCATCGTAACCATGGCAACAATGCAACTCAACACCTTCCAACTGAACACTGTGATCTTGGTTATGCTTGTTAGGCTCATCGATCGGCACTCGAAATTTAGTGGGGGGAGACAAGAGCACACCTTCGGTGCTTTCATAGTCTACACGTGTACGGCCTTTCAATTTTCAGTTTCAGTATGTAAAATCTGTGGTTTCAGTCGATTTAGGGTGAATCAATCCTTAATAAGATTTGGATACTCATATATGATGACGAAAAAGAATAATGGGAATAAAGGATTATTGATACCTTCCACTCTACATTCTAAATATTAATTAATCATTAATAATACTCGATCATCAATAATATTAATACTCAATCATTATTAATACTCAATAATGATACATATTGTACACAAAAGTGTCAACTCAATTGGAATTATACATACGTATGTAGTTATGGGTACACAGTGCTATTTATGCAGCAATACTTTTCCAGCCATGGTTTACACTAGAAGCAAAAGAAAGGGCACAATCTATATGTAGCTGTATACCTACTTTTGGGCCATCCGGTATTTTTGTTGCATGATTGAAGATCATACTTAGTGACCAGTTGTTACTGTATATGTTTCGTGCACTTAAATAGACATTCTTCTTGCACTAGTTACTCGGATGAGGATTTCATGACTAATCTAACATCTATTGTCATAAATTGATTACCAAGATCAAAATGTAATCTATCAAGTTTTCTAAGACACTGTATCTGAACGAATCAAAAAATGCAATACATCATATAGTTTGAGAAACCATGTGATATCAGCTAGACTATTTTTAACTCAGTTCAGTATCTATTACCTAACTAAATCGTGAATCTGAAGGATATTATTCTGATTTTTTCTAGCAGAATCATGAGATACTATGGCTGGTCCGGTTAGCAATACCACCTCTGTTCGTTTCTGACTTATTGAATTTTAGCTTGTTTCTCTAGTTCCAATATTGTGTTGTCTGCATTTTGGTGATGCATTTTGCAATCCGTAATAAATACTTAGCTAGTATGAACTATATGTATGCTATTATGTACTAGTATATCCTCAATCCTCGCGATGTCTCGGAATCCAGGATAGGGTTGGCTTTGTTTTTTTTGTTTTTCAATGGTTGAGACTAGTCTTTGAAACTTCACTACACTGATATTATTCTTTTGATGTCATCGCTTTCAGTGCTGTTTGAATATATGATATAACGATTTCCTTCCTGGATCAAGCTGTTTTGAAGTTATTTCGTCGTTATTTTTGTTAATTCCTGAGTTTTGAACCAAATAGATCACTGGATGATTATTCTGTCTGCAAACAAAAAATGGAAATACATTGACTCTTGACTGATGGTGTCGTTATCATTTTATTGTTACTTTCAGTACCAGAGAAGAATTTCAAATAAACGCCAACTATTCTACTAATGTCGTCGGGTATCGTCGTTAAGATACCTGATGGCGAAGAGAAAATATTGGAATGTCCACTGTTATCACCTTTTTTGTAATTTCCTAGACATATTAGGCCATTATTGACCCAGATGATGGATGTATGACATCTTTCCGTTTTTGTAGATGAGTATTAGTCGTTCGAACATGGTGTTAATCTTTTATATACGAGATGATGAGAAGAGATCTTTGACATTAGGATTATAGAGCAAGCATAAATATGTAGGTAGGTATAATTTCACATTCCATGAAGAATATCAACATATTATGTTCCTGCCAAATCTGAGATGTGCTGATTGTCTCATATTTTCATATTTCAATTCAATACGTTTAACTCCGTAATAAACGTCCAAGAAGAAAGTTTCGATGATTTACTTCCTCTAGAGGTCAACGTGGATATTATATAGTCCTGACGATTCTTCGATGTCACCCCAATTCGATAGGTGCTATGGATGATTATCTTATATTCACCTCATCGTCGTCAAGCGCTTTTGCTATCAACTCTATATAATATGATGAAAACAGAGAATTGAACAATTGTTTAACAATTTTCATGAAAGATCCTACATTTTTTTCGATGAGGAATCACACTCTGAAATGTTTTACACTTATTTAGTTACACCTTGTTTATCAACCTGACAATATCTATTTCTTTTCTGTTTATGAAGCAAAGTATTGTATTTAGATTTTCTGAATGATCCTGTATATTTTTCCTAGACAAAAATCATTTTTTTCTTCGATTTCGAGAATTATAGCATATAATGATATGATGATATCGTTGTTTATTCAGTGATCATGTTGAATATACAGGTATATGATAAGGTCGTGATAAGAAATGCGAACCAATCGTTAAATAAATTTATTAAATCATAAAACACACGGACAGAAAATATGTTCATATAAATAAACCAATATACAATTATACATTTTTTCAAGCCAAATAACTTCATCGAAGCCAGAATGAAAACACCGAATTTTACGCCAACTACTTTCTATATTACCAACAATCCCTGATTAGTCGAATAGTCCACAAGAACTTGTGCAAATTTTATTATTATTCGGGGTTTTCCAAGCAAGTACAGATTATATGAGCATAAAGTTGATGATATTATTTGAAAAAACGTCTGGTGATAGTTCAATGTTTCTGGGCTTCGGAACATTATTGAGAATATATCTGAATTTTCTTAACTTTTCCTCGTGCCGGCACAGAATCGAAAAATTACGAATTACATCGACACAAACTTCAATAATTATTATTAGGTACCAAACAACCTACCTATCTACTATTTATTCTGTACCATTTTATTCAATTGTGTTGTTCAATGAATGAAAACAGAATGAGACGAAACATTTTCCAGATCATTACATATACTTACTTTCTTTCGGAAAAAATGATTATCCGTTGAATTAATGAATGAGTAGAGTCATTCACAGTATTAGCTACAGTTGGTTGTGCTGCTCTATGTGTCATAACAAATATTAGATACAACACGTACATTATCACCGGCCATAATTTGCTATCATGGCGTTGTACTTTTACTCACTAACATATACAATAGGTACAATGATTTGACAGTTTCACTCTAGCAATAATGCTCTTTGCATTTCATGGGCGAAGCTCATCAGTTTAATGAAATGAAATGAATGGAATGGATGAAATTGAAATGAAATTTATTCTTTATTTTTGGTAATTGACTGTGATAGTATTTTGTACGTGCAAAGAACACGGAATTTTTCACATATAATAGTGAAATGATATCACAACAGAAATAAGTTGAACTTCGAATTCAATTTCAGAGCTGTCACTGTTCACTGCTGTTTTGTCAGTTCTTATCTCCGAACAACAAACCCACTAGAAGGATCACAAAACAAATATTCTGATGCTAACATGAATTCCCAGAATTATCATAATATTAGTACCCAATCGTCGCCAGTGTTGTCATATCCAATCATCAAAAAGTGATAAATAGTTCATAATATTTAAAGTCCTTTATGAATTCATGTAGTTCAATGCACAAATATAATAATAAATTTGGGTCATGACGATTACGAATCAGTTCAGATTAATAGAAGATTGCTACATTATTCTGAGACATAGCAATTTTTCTTTCTTGGGGGCTCGAGGACCAGCATGGGTATCGTGAATACTTTTTGCTCAACGTTGCAACACCGCAATTTGATATTGACAGTCAACGGCGATTATTGCTTTGTTTGGTATCTGTCATTATTTACGTTTTGATTTATCGATATTATTCAACTTGTGTTCAGTTTTGTGTACTCAGAATTCATCAGAAACTCAGTTTATTTCCTCTTTTGGTGATTTGATATAATGGTGAGACGTTGTGAGGTGTGTTGAAGACAATTTGAACCGGCGATCTAAACACGTCATTTTATAGGTGAGTTACCATTGTCGTATCATTCGAGATTTTGAAGCATTTTCCCAAATGGAATGGATAAAAATGAATTTAAATTGAATTGATTAGATTATATTGATTATACCCATAGGTCAGCTGCGACAGTGTCTTGTGGTGAAATATGTAGCGCTGATAATTGCTTCCTTATTTGTAGTCAAAATATGCGAAGCTGCTGAAAAATCACTGAGAATAATGATGAACTCAATTAATATTTTTGATAGAAAATATAAGGATATTTCTATACTTCTTGTACACACAACAATTAGAAATTTACCGTTGACTGTTTTTGGAACTAGTCAAACTAATTTGGACAAAATATTTCACTGAATATACTGGAGAAATATTCGACGGAAGTTAGAGTAAGAGGTATGTTAACAAAAACAATCCTTTTCAAAAATCAATAAATTATTTGTGTGATTATCCATGGTTGTTTTTCATTTCAGTCCTGTTTTGAATATGAAACACTGCTATTTGCTACATATCTTCACATGAGTCATGATTTCATTGTTTATATCACATTTCGTCATAATACTTGTCAACACATATTCATTATCGATTTTCATCTATCTACCTGAAATGAAATAATTAGACATCAATTTTTTGCGTCAAAATATATGAATTCTGCTCAAGATGAAACCTCCTTCATTTTTGACGATATCGTGAAATGATATAAAAGAGTTTCATCTTCAGATTACATTCAAATATGCAATCATATCTATTTGCCTTGAAAACGAGTTTTTCACTTTTTTGAAAATTATTTCCACTAGTAGGCACTGAACTCGTAAATATACTTACATGCACTGTTACTGATCGCCAAAGATATAAATGTTCATTATTGAAATTGAACGTTATTTATGATAAAGTATAAGTAGACAACTGTATACTGAATAGTAAGTATATTGTTTCATATGGCGTTGAGAATTGAACTTTTCTTGTGACGTGGTCATAATAAGTTTATCGATTACAAGCAAGTTACAAAAATCACCATAGGATTGTATGTATTCGAATTTTTCGTAACAATGTGAAGGAAGTATAGGGATGTTCATTTTCCCACCAAGAAATGCTGAAAAGTACCACTGGAATTGTTACAGATTTTTAATTTGGTTTCATCATGAATTAATAATAAATTCGACCCCCTCTGACAACAGGGCACTGGTGCTGGGAGAATCAGCTGCTGCTACACTTGTTTAGACAAAGATAGATACTATAGATGTTGCTTCCAAACAAACTGTATTGCCAGGGCTGTGGATTACTTATCTAGTCTGTTTAATGATCGAAGGTTCTTATTGAGTATCATAGCTACTCAGTTTCTATGATGGCGCTCTACTATGGCTCAGACGTATGAGTTATCGAATAGACAACCGTGAACCAGGGAGAAAGCGGACCTATCGCAAGTGAATAAATTCGCTCATTCGAGCGGGTACATCTGATTGATCGAAGTGCTGGGTTATTTTTTTGTTATTTTGGTTGCGTTGATTCCAGAAAAAAATATTGGAGATTGGAGAGTTATCAAAGAGAATAATTCGGAAAAACTTTGAACCTCTGAGTTACTATTTTTGGGAAATACTTCGTGGAAACTACTTCTTCGAAGCTAGGTGGCTGATATCATAGAATTTGATATGATCAGTTCATCAATTCATCCACGTTTCAGTACATTCGAACATTCAACAAGTCGTTATTGTAAGTAATGAAAAAGTATGTCACAGATCTCTCGCAATGGTCTTATAAATATCATCATAGAATAATAAGTCTTCTACGATTCAATCAAATGCTAATAGCCATTGAAGTTTCATGAAATTGAGTGATTTATTATTGTTACTCATCACGTTAGTTTCCGAAGCGACCTTCAGAAGCCTCCGAAGGGCTTGTGCGGGTGAAGGAGACGGAGATCTATAGTTTATGCAAGTAGAATCCAAACCACTGTGGCATTTAGGCTAGTTCTATCGGGAATTCATGATATACATTATACAGAGTCTAAATGAACAATAATAAACCGGAAGCCAGGAAACGAACTCGCGATCTCATGATCACCGATCATCTGGTTGCTAGACCACGTGGACCTCCTGGCGGCACACAATCTTCTGAATGCTTCTGTCATGAAAATGAATAGGAATGAAAATGTTTTGCCACCCAGCAAAAAGTTGTCACATTTTTGTACTTTTCTGCCTGACTGACTCCGCCGTCGAATTCAGCTACTTCATGACAGATACATGAATTGTTGAAGATTTACGTTTTGTGTTGCCATCGAATATGTGTGATATTCAGCTAAATCGAATGAGAATATTTTTTTTTGTCTCTTTCAAGTCCTTATAATAGTATTCACTTACTGAATCAGTCGCCTTAAGAATTTTGTGTGTACCTTGGCTGAATGATCTCTTTAAGTCTCACCAGAATGTTGCTTAGCCTCGGCTGCAACATTCTGAGTCGGCCAAAAAATGTCAAATTGCACGGTCTATTCCGGCTATTGACATCTTCATCTTAGAAATATCATTGCATATAGTCATAACGCATAATAATCATGAATATATTATACTTATGTATTACTATTATCATTCATCGAAGATGAACTAATTTTAACACTATTCGAGAAACTAGCATGGGTGACAGTTTTGACAAACACACAGTTGATTTTTTGCACACGAACTCTGCTTTCATTCTGGCCCGATTTGCAAAAATTACGAATACAAGTTTCAAGGTTCATCCGCTAAAATTTGTTACACGCAATCAATTAGTAGTATCTACATCTACAGGGTCCTCGTCCGTAATCGTACATAGTGGAAAGAGAAAATTAACCCTACGATTTCGAACGATTTGCCTTGTTTTAGTGGTCGAACGATCGAGGAATTCGGTACAAAAACTTCCCGCAAAAATATTTTCTATGAAGCAACATTATCCTCAGGTTCTGATTGGACATAGCGAAAGGAATGCTTACTTATTTCAAGCTCGATAATTTGAATATTTTGAGTTTTTTTTTATCTGTTGACAAAAACAAGATGATTTTTGTGTGACGCAGAACTACTCAGTAGGTATTTCAGAAAACTGAAATGAGATAATAGATTTATGTATTATGAATTTATGTATGTTATAATTTGCACATTCATAAAAATTACCTTGAAAGGTGGTGAACTCAGAACCCGGTAGGTTTTCTGTCATTGTTCTGTGGCCATTGAATCAGAAGTGAATATATCAAATTCTTGAGGCTGAACTAACACGAAAATGTATAATAAAAATTAGAAAAAATTTAAATAATGAATGCCAAATATGTCTATAGTTCCATTTGATGATGCTGTGAAGGGTGAAAAATGTTTTTACTGAAATATATGTTTCGGTTCTATTCACGACAAAATACGTGCCTCCGAATGAAGTGAGAAATGTTAATCACCAAATCATAAGATAGCATTTTATTTGTTTTTCGTCATGTGGCATGGTATCTAGTCTTTTGGCTAGAACATTTATTCTTCTTGAGAGCACATTGCTTGGCCACATGCTCGAGAAACAACACGTGCTTCACAAACCATATATCAGGTAATATAAAACTATGAATGTTCGCGGGGAAGAGAAAATCTGTTGCCAAGTGTCGAACTAAAATCGTGATGATTTATTGATAATTAACGCCAACGTCCATAGTAACGCGAATAATGAAGAAAAAATAACTATATCCGTCGAATACCACCCAATTTTATCGGTAATTTTTCATTCGGCACAATTATTAAAATAAATTGATTTATGAACATATTATTTACTTCGTCAATATTTATTTTATTGAACTTATGAAATGGAATGAAATGGAAATTATATACATTACTAAGGTTTTCATTGAAATACGTTTTTGTTATTATCGAGGTTATAATATTGAGTGACAATTGGAAATATTACTTCTTGTTTATTTCTGTGAAAAAATAATTATTTCAATCATTACGCATGAGATAGTCAAAAAATAAATGCAGGTGAGTCTTACTACTTACTACTATTTTCAAATTTCTTTTCAAAGGCATTACTATTCGTGGATAGAACAAAAATGTCACATTTCGACATGTGGAAATATTATCATTAGTAATACCACAAAAGGTCAAATTATTTCCGGAAATTTTTTCGAGCTCATGAATATTCATGAGCGAGAAAAAAATTCAGGATTCAATTTGAACTCGTGTGGTATTCGGTGAGAAAATTCCACACCAAATGTGTTTCCAACAACATCAATTTTCGTCTTTATCAAGTTGACGAAACCTGTCATTATAAACGTCAAAAAAACTTCCAGTATAATTCGCTGTTGGGTACCCACCAGGAAAAAATTTCCGATAAAATGGTGGTGATCTGACAGAAATACACGTTCTGATTGGTTGAAAATCACATGTGTGGAATTTTCACTAGTAGTACCACTAGAGGTCAAAAAATTTCCGGATTTAATTTGAACTCGTGTGGTATTCGGTAAGAAAATTCCACACCAAATGTGTTTCCAACAACATCAATTTTCGTCTTTATCAAGTTGACGAAACCTGTCATTATAAACGTCAAAAAAATTTCCAGTATAATTCGCTGTTGGCGATCTGACAGAAATACACGTTCTGATTGGTTGAAAATCACATGTGTGGAATTTTCACTGTAATTTTGTTATGATTCGCTGTTTTCAGGTCATTTGAGATCGAACTATTTCGATAAGATGAATTTTTGTGAGTGTTTAGGCGCATATCATTTGACAGATAGCAGATTTCAATTATTCAGTTTTAACCGATATTTAATGTATATTTCCTCAACTACTTTCAATAATCACTTCTAATTCAGAAGACATAGATTGAAATGATATGGAAATCTTTTGAATCAAGTTCAGTTCCAATGAAAACCGATAATGATGATTCGGTATTTCACAAAGATCATCTTGTTGAAAGAGGAAAACAGTGCTTTAGTTCTATTATTTATAGTTGATGCAGTTTCAGAAAAAAGATGTAAAAATACTTCATCTGGTATTTATTCATCAGCTTGACCTGTTAGGATGTGAACTTTATAAGGATTTCCGAGTGCTTTCATCTACCTCTGTTAGCCATACGAATGGTAACACTATTGGTTAGGTTTATCAAATTATTATTAGGTATATAAAATGTACACAAAAGATATCCTATTGAACCGGGGCGAATCTACTGTTGTTGCTCTAGAGAGTAGTGCCGTGATCTTTTCCAAAAGTTTTTGAAAAAGCCTTTTTTCTTGTGAACTTCTTCGCCTGAAACAAAAAAAAAATGTTAATAAGCAGATAAGCAGAGCAAAAATTTTTCGAACACTTTGAAATGGTGGATAACTCTACTACTAATAACTAACTCTAATTCCTTTTTCTCAGATTATATCTGAACTAATATTGCTTTAGATGAAGGATTGTTTCTTCGAAACAGTCTTTCACATCAAAGATTCAGTTTTGGGTGTATAGCAACCAAAGGTATGATATTTTTTATTCCCTACTAGATCGAGCTTAAGAATGAGGAGTTGGAATTCATTTTACTCAGATTCTATCTGAACTAATATTGCTGGAGATGATGGATTGGTTCTTGGAAACAGTCTTCGATATCAAAGATTCAGTTTTAGGTGTATATTAAGAATGAGGAGTTGGAAAGGACCATGAGAAAGAGACACGCCGATCAAAAATAAGCTGAATGTTGGCAAAACATTATATGTGAGATGCCATTGTATTTAGAATTACAACATTGTCTGTTATTTTCATTCGAATCGAGTTGAGAGTGTGAGATTATTCACCTAAACCAATTTTTTTGGGAAGTTTATTGATCCATAAGAGACTCTTCGTTTTACTTCTGTTGTTTGAATATTAAAAATCAATAAATAACCCTAGTTGGTTCAACCCATCAAGTCAAGAAGAGATTTGATTTTTTTATTTTCAAACATCATAATAGATCATTCCATAGGTAAGTTATTGAATAACGTTGACCAAATTTCAAATAGACCCTAGAATAGACCCGAGAATAGCAAACGAGAGTGAGAGAGGCAACCAGCAGTGATAATATTATATATTTGATATTCTACTCTAAGGTTCTGCTGGCAACCGGCCTCAGGGCTTATACGATGTGGTCTGAGTAAAGTTCTTATTAGACTCTCACTCATCCTACTTGACCTGCTTGCTGGTTGGTGTCGAGCATCATTACTTTGGATATTAGGCCTTCTCAGAATAACATTTTGGAATGTTTCTCTGTACTAACTCATAACGTAAAATCAATCTTTTCATTTTATTTTCATTTTTTCGTAGATATCCATCACGGAGTAAAAATTATATCGATGATATATAGGGTTATTCTTCATAGGCTACAGTTATCTAATCATCCGTGTATTTGGGAATACCCTTTTGAAAATTCAACAATCATTGTCGTTGTATCACTGCTTCAATGGCTTAGTAGCCAAAACTCTCTTTCATCAACTCTTCAGTCTCTTCTCATCCATCCTCATTTCCACCATTCTTTTTTCCAATATTTTTGCCAATCGATATGTAGCATGAGAAGTGGTAAAAATTATTGAATTAAGGTCCCATTATTGGGCGAACATCTTTGTAAATAATTTGGGAAAGAAAGAACAGATTTGGAAGACCAATTTTTTTTAATAGAAGGCCATTAACATAAGAAACCTGATATATTCAAAAAACTTGAAGCTGAATACTAAAGCTTCGTACAGACTTGAACATTTCGCCGAACAATGAACGGAACGTCGAACCGAACAGTAAGCAGAACAGCAAACAGCCTTTTTCGATTTCGACGACAAACGGAACGTTTGTGCTGTTCCCATAGTTCAGTATTTCTCGGTGTAGCAGCAATAGCTTGTGCATTTTCATTCGTTGATGAGAAACACAAAACATAAAAAAGATGTTGGCAAACACTTTCATATGCCAAATAAGTGCAGAAAATGTCAATCCTCTTTGGGGATGTTCTGCTTTCCGAAAAATCTCTTTCTTTTGATCAACATTGATCAATTCAAGACATGTGCATCCTTGGAACTCAAGATGGTTCAACCAGATTTTGCATAACTTCTTCCGTTTGAACGATACAGGGCGATTTTGAAAATTATTGCTTTTGGGAACCCCTTCTATATCTATGAAGTGATTAGAAATACTGTCGAGCTTAGAACTACATTTAATAGAGAATTTTGCGTAATATCAAGTGACGTACTCAAAAATCTTTTTCGGGTTATGGTTTTGGAGGTACGACACAAACTTATATATTTTTCGATGGAACACGCTGCATTTTATTATCTCATTCATTCATTCAAAGTGATGTATAATAATTCCTAGATTTGATTCTCAGAAATGCTAAGAAACACTAAATCACATATATTATGATAAATTTTTGCTAGTAGGTTATGGATTTTCCACATAAGAAAGGTCCCAATTGAGGAATTTCCATCTGTGATTTTTTTCATAGGAGAGTAGGCGGAGAAGAAGAATGCGAACACTATTAATTCACTCACAAGAAAAAAAATACAGGTACCTTACGTGTTTTGTTATTGAATTAGTTTTCACATTCTTCTTCTTTGCTTGCTTATGAAAAAATAATTCCTTCATTGCAACCTCTCTCATATGGAAAATCCATGACCTACTAGCAAAAATCCATCATGATGCAATGATGATTTAGTGTTTGATATCATTTCTGAGAATCCAATCTAGAGAGTTTTATTCATCATTTTGAAGGGAAAAAAATTACGAATTCAATGAGATGATGAAACACAGGAAAAAATATAAGCTTGTGTCTTATCTCCAAAACCATACCCCGAAAAAATTATTTCGACAGTATTTCTTATGACTTCGTAGATATAGAAGGGGTCCAAAATGGATTGATTTTCAAAATCGCCCTGTATCTTTCAAACAAAAACAGTTATGCGAAATTTGATAGGATAGTAGATAGTAATTTGGGTTTCTGATCGCCGTTGGTTTTGTTGTTCTATCTATCTATCTATCTATCTATCTATCTATCTATCTATCTATCTATCTATCTATCTATCTATCTATCTATCTATCTATCTATCTATCTATCTATCTATCTATCTATCTATCTATCTATCTATCTATCTATCTATCTATCTATCTATCTATCTATCTATCTATCTATCTATCTATCTATCTATCTATCTATCTATCTATCTATCTATCTATCTATCTATCTATCTATCTATCTATCTATCTATCTATCTATCTATCTATCTATCTATCTATCTATCTATCTATCTATCTATCTATCTATCTATCTATCTATCTATCTATCTATCTATCTATCTATCTATCTATCTATCTATCTATCTATCTATCTATCTATCTATCTATCTATCTATCTATCTATCTATCTATCTATCTATCTATCTATCTATCTATCTATCTATCTATCTATCTATCTATCTATCTATCTATCTATCTATCTATCTATCTATCTATCTATCTATCTATCTATCTATCTATCTATCTATCTATCTATCTATCTATCTATCTATCTATCTATCTATCTATCTATCTATCTATCTATCTATCTATCTATCTATCTATCTATCTATCTATCTATCTATCTATCTATCTATCTATCTATCTATCTATCTATCTATCTATCTATCTATCTATCTATCTATCTATCTATCTATCTATCTATCTATCTATCTATCTATCTATCTATCTATCTATCTATCTATCTATCTATCTATCTATCTATCTATCTATCTATCTATCTATCTATCTATCTATCTATCTATCTATCTATCTATCTATCTATCTATCTATCTATCTATCTATCTATCTATCTATCTATCTATCTATCTATCTATCTATCTATCTATCTATCTATCTATCTATCTATCTATCTATCTATCTATCTATCTATCTATCTATCTATCTATCTATCTATCTATCTATCTATCTATCTATCTATCTATCTATCTATCTATCTATCTATCTATCTTTTTTTTTTTTTTTTTTTTTTTTCAATCCCGTCTGACCCCACCCACTGGAACCGCTTCCGCATTACTTCGGCGAGTGGGGCGGTCTTGATGTCATCTTGGTATCCACCTCATATTTTGCCCTTTCAAGTCCTACTCTCCATTTCCTTGGTTTCTATTATGCCCCGGATTGCCCTATATGAGCATTTGAATTTTCCCTCAGTAGACATCAGATTCTTCATCATATTCCTTGCAGTAAATGGATTTCCTGTTGAAAGGTCAAACTCTTCTCGAAGTCTTTCCCATCTGGGACAAGCGAAGAGAGTATGCTCTGCGTCATCTTGTCCTCCACAGTATGGGCATGCTTCAGAGTCCACTTTCGTGCGATCGTATAGGTATTTCCTGAAACAGCCGTGTCCAGAGAGAGCTTGCGTCAGGAAATAGTCGACCTCGCCGTACGGCCTTTCAATCCATTCTTGGATATCTGGTATTAGATAATGAGTCCATCTGCCATATTTCCCATTGTTCCATTTATTTTGCCAGTTCATTATCAAGTTTGCCCTGGCTGTGATTCCATCCACACCCCTATATTTTTCACGCCTTTCTTGGATCATAAATTCTATCGGTGGAACTCCAGCTATCACACCCGCTCCCTCTGCCGAGATTGTCCTGTAGGCACAGCAAATCCTTATTGTCATCTTTCTCTGTATACTTGTGAGCTTAGCAACTAGTTTCTGATTTATGATCATCGAGTGCCAGGCAGGTGCTGCGTACAGCATTTGTGAGTGGGCAACGCTCAACAAAACTCTTCTTTTAGATGATCGAGGTCCACCGACATTTGGCATGAGCCCCGACAGAGCTGCTACCGTCTTCTCAACTTTTATGGCAGTTTGGTTAACGTGTTCAGCAAAGGTGAGTTTGGTGTCCAACCAGACTCCCAGATACTTCACAGCCTTCTTTGGTGTAACTATCACATCCTGTACTTCGAACTGGATTGGATCGATTCTCCTTTTTGTCGTCAGGAGCGCAGCTTCCGTCTTCTCTGGTGCTAGTTTAAGCCTTTTTTGTTCCAGCCAGTTTGAAACACATTGCAGTGCGATGTTTGCTGTATTCATCAGAATCGTTTCCCCTTTAGCAACCACCACCATTGCGATGTCGTCTGCAAATCCTATAAGCGTAACCCCAGCAGGTAGTTCTATCCTCAGAAGTCCATCGTACAAAATATTCCATAAAGTTGGACCCAGGACCGAGCCCTGGGGCACCCCGCTGGAAATTTTAATGGTTTTGGAAGCGTTTTCTGTTTCAAGGATTATTTGCCTGTCAGCAAGGTATGATGCTATCACGCTGATCAGGCTCTCGTCTATTCCTCTTCGCCTGAGCTCTTCCAGGATCAGCTGCCAGCTGGCACTGTTGAAGGCATTTTTGACGTCGAGAGTTATAACTGCGCATAGTCTTCTGTGTGCACTGCTATACTCGGTCTCTGTCCTATTCGCGATTTTTATCACCTCATTTATGGCATCCACTGTTTGTTTCCCTTCCCTGAAACCATACTGTCTCGTAGATAATCCCCCCGTACGACGTATTTCTTCCTTCAATCGGATAAGGATAAGTTGCTCATATAGCTTACCCTCAACGTCGAGCAGGCATATAGGCCTATATGCTGACGGGTTTTCAACAGATTTATCCCCCTTCTTAAGCAGCAGCAGCCTTGCGCGTTTCCATTCCATCGGAAACTTTGCTTGTCTCGCCAAGTCGTTATAAACCGCCAGGACATAGTCGCTTCCATTCGTGGCAAGTGCTTTAATTATTTCAGGTGGTATGTTTTTCGGTCCGGGGGCTTTATTTGATTTCAGTTTATCACACGCCATACGCAGCTCATCTATACTAAAATTTGTAAATATCACAGTCATATCACAGTTGAAAGTTACTTGTTCATGCACCGGAAAAAGGTGGTCCACTACTTTTTCCATGGTATGCATGGCAATTTGTTGTCTGGGTGGGAAGCCGATCATACTCCTCATTACAATCTTGTAACCGTCTCCCCATATATCACAGTCTATACTATCACAGATAAGTTTCCAGTGTTCACGCTTCGATTTATTTATAGTATTTTGAAGTATTTTCTTGGTCACTTTATAGTCCTCCCATAGGTGCTGGCTTTCTTCCGGTAGGTTCCTTCTCATACTCCTGGTGTATAGTCTTCTTTTTCGATAGCAATCCTTACGTTTCTTGGCAATATCCTCATTCCACCAATAGACAGGTCGCTGTTTCTTCTTGTTGCTTCTTTTAGGCATGGTTTGGTCACATATCTCAGTCACTGTCTGAGTGAGGGCTTCTGCAGATGGAACGATATTTTCCTCTCGAGCTACCACCGTCAGGGTTTGTAATTTTTCTTTGTCTAGCTTCTTGGTCTGCCAGCCTTCGCTTTGGTTTGTTGTTCGTCGTGGCAATGGGTTGTCTGCAACTTCAAAGACGATGTAATTGTGGTCGCTCAAAGATTCTAGATCGCTGACTCCCCATTTCGTGATTCTATTCCTAATATTGGTAGTAGCTATCGTAAGGTCCAAAATGGAGGTGTAGTTTCCTCTCTGGAAGGTGGGTTTGTTCCCCTCATTTACTACCACGAGGTCATTTTCCGCCAGCCATTCTGTTACTATTTGCCCTCTTCTGTCTGTTGTATCTAGTCCCCATTGTGGGGATTTTGCATTGAAGTCACCCACTATAATTGCTTTCTCTTTATTCAGTCTAATCAGTCTGCCGATATCCCAGAGAATGCCCTCCAGTTCTTCAAGTTCATCGTTTGGAGATGCGTAGCAGTTATAAAGGGTGAAGTCTGGCATAACTATATATGTGAAACTGCGTCCTTTGCCGTATTTATTTACAGTGATATTGCTATCATCTATTCTGATGGCAGTATCTAAGTTCGCATCATATAGCCAATCTTTCCTAGTTCTGATAGCATTACGGTTTGGTTCAACCATAAGGGTGATTCCAGCACCAATTTCTCTTGCTGTGGCCAATGCTAAATCATGGCAAGGGCGTCTTCTGAAAGTATTGATTTGGAGAAACTTTATATTTGGATTACGTTTTCAGGCTGCTGGAGCACCTCCTGCTGTTTCCTTCCATCCTTGTTACTTGGGCACTTCGAGTTCGAAGATTGGTGTCCTTCTACTTTGCAATGGACACAGAAAGGATTTTTGGTGCAATCCGCTGCCTTATGCCCTTGCTGAGTGCATCTGAGGCACAGGCTTTCCCTATCTGGTCCCTTACATTCTGCTTTTGTATGACCATACGTCCAGCATCTGAAACATTTCAGTTCCTTCTTCCTTTCTAGTACCCTACACTGCTTCCATCCAACTCTTATCTTTCCCACATCTATCAGTTTTTGGGCGTCTGCTTCGTTGAGAACAACTGTCACATTCTGTTTATCAGAGGAGGCAGGACGGAGGGCTTTCACTTCTAGTTCTCCTGGCTTCACCGATATACACTCTGTGATGGCTTCCCTAATTTCTTCAATAGTCGTTACCTCATCCAAGTCCTTGATGTGGAGTACTTTTTTACTCAGAAGAAGTGATGTCGATATATCAGGCACGGTTTGCTGAATTTTTTCCTTGAGAATTTCCAACTTATCGACTCCATCTCTGACAGTGAGCAGGAGTTCTCCACTTCTGGTCTTCTTAAGGTCCTTTATCTCAATCCCGAGCTCACTGGGATTAACTCTTTGTTTTACTGTCTTAAGCAAGTCCGCATAACTGACATTGGGCATTTTCACAAGTAGCGCATCCTGTTTCTTTCGTCCCTGTTTCACAGAAGTATCTGTTCTAGCTGTCTGGGGAGCTTTTTGCTTCTGCCTTGTCGGCTGGTTTTCACTTTCTTTCACTAGTGCTATTTCTATTGCAGAATCTGCAAACAGAAATTCCAGTAGTCTACACATCATCAATCCAGTTATTCCCTCCATTTCTGGAATAACTAGTTTGGTCTTTCCCTGGCGCATCATCAGGGTTTTAACCGCTTTCAGTGCTTGCAATATGCTTTCGTCATCTGCTTCTTGGTACTGTCCTCCATCTGATGTGATTGGGTAGAGTATCACCCTCGACTTATGCGCAAGGTTTCCTTCTTCATCGGGGAAGCCCAGTGAATGAATCATCATTGCTACTTCTCCTTTCGATTTACCCTGTTTTTTGAGATCCTCCTTGCCACCGAGTCTATCTATCACCCTACCTACTAGCTTGTGGGTGGTGGCGAAGTCTTTGTTACAGGGTAGGGCCATTACCTGTTCGTTTGCTATTTCCCATATGTTTCCGCGATAGATTTGGATTTTTGAGAAGATCCCATCCCGCCAGTCTTCTTCCGAAATTTGTTTGAAGGTTTCATAACTATCATCTGTTCTCAGTAGCTGCCTTCTGGTTAACCTAAATTGTTCTTCTTTACAGCTCTCGCATTGTACATGGCGGTGCGAGAGTTTTTCTATCTCTTTTTTGTGGGCGTCTTCCATTTCTTTGATTTGCATGCGTAGGTTTGATGCTTCATTTTTCCACTGCTTTTCTTTTTGCTCTATTCCAGATGAAACCTCGTCTAGCCATTTCCCGATTTCTTCACTCTGGAGCTTCTCCAGTTGAAGGAGTAGCTTACCTGATACGTCCGTTATTTCTTTCTTTGGTTTATACATCTCTTTGACAATTTTATCAAGCTGCCTGATATGTCGGGACAAATTTTCCATTATATTTTTGAATCCTACAGTATTTTCCGGAGCTTTCACTTGGCTATTCTCAGGGCTACTCACCTTATCATTTTCATGGTCTACTCTCTTTCTCTTGGTTGATTGATTCGCTTTAGGGGTCTCACGTCTTTCCCCGTCTAGCAACTCTTGTTTGTCTCTACCAGGAAGGGAAGCAGCTCTCATTCTGACTGGAGACCTTTGGATTGAATCTCTTCTCAGAAAGGGACTGGGAATCCCCTCACCTGCGGCTGTTTCTTTCAAATTAGTTTTGAGTTCTGTCATTCTGTTCCCACGAGAAGGGTCGATATAGAATGTCCGGTGTGGCAGTGCGCCCGTACCACACTAAGGCTTCTTTCAAGCGAGGTTCGCCTGGTTCTCGCAGGACACCGTTCACGACTATCTAACGTGTAGCCATTCACCCCTCAGCACGGTTCGTTTCACACTTTGGGTTCCGTAGAAAAAGGGAGAAAGATGGAAAATGAGCGACCCCTAGCCCTCGAAAAACCTAATAGCGTCGGGGTCGGAAGAAAGCAAGGGTTTGTCAAGGGAGACCGACAGGATAGTAAAAAGAGGTAGGATTCTGACTCTAGACTAGTTGAAAGAGAATCAGAATCGGCTGGGGGACCCCGGGATCGCTAACCCCGTGCTCAAAAGTGTGAGCCCCCTGGGGCTATCTATCTATCTATCTATCTATCTATCTATCTATCTATCTATCTATCTATCTATCTATCTATCTATCTATCTATCTATCTATCTATCTATCTATCTATCTATCTATCTATCTATCTATCTATCTATCTATCTATCTATCTATCTATCTATCTATCTATCTATCTATCTATCTATCTATCTATCTATCATATTGGAGGTAGAATAACATATTCATTTTCTATCTTGATAACATAAAGTCTCGATATTCCTTTAATTCACGTGGATATGTTTGCCGGTGTTTTACGATCCCAGCAGATTCCATGATAACCGTTCGCTTACCTAATTTTCCATGGCTGTACGTACAATATATTAACAGTTCGCTTGTTCGCAACGTTTCTGACGATTTATAATTATAATCCGGATATTCTTTCAACCTATTCCAATATTCTGGAAGCTTATTTCCATTATAAAACCTATGCATTATCAAGCTTTTTGAGTTTTTGCCCTAGTCGTTCTCTTTTATTGACTTGATGGTTCTCAAAATCTCCGCTTTGAATACTTTTAATAATGCTGATTTCAGTAAGCTGATAAATTCTTTTCATAATTTCAGGCTGTGAAGGAATATCATTCTTGCCTTTGAGACACGAATGAATATTCAGAATTACACGCGTACCAGTATTATCCTGAAAGTCAAAAATTATGTGGAAATTTACCAAACTCCACTCGAAAGCTACCGCATTTTCATAGAACATTGTTTTTATGAATTGAAATTATTATTTGGTGGGTTAGAATGAACCATGAATGGTTCCGAACCAAATATTATTACTACTTTCAATTAGTATATATGGATATATCATCATATTTTCATTTATATTTGAGTCGGCTCTTTTTTGAGATCACATTCATTCTGGATCATCTTGATATTGAACTTGAAATATTCTTTGATTTGACATCCATCACAATTGTGGAAACCTATTTTTTCATCACCACGTTAGCCAATAGTTGAACAGGCTAACTTTTTATAATTGGAAAATTTATTGTTAGTTTGTATTTATTACGAAAATTTGATGTATGCTGTTGCATATTAATATTTGATCACTCTTTAATTGAGTATTCCTTGATGCAGCATAGTTGCTCGGTATCCCTCATGAAACGAATAATGTATCTAGGCTAGGATGTCTGTGTAGCTCAGCTCTTTCATATAGTTCCAGACCGATTCTTATTCCACCTTGGCTGAGTATACGGTCGGTCATACTCAAGGCTTGATGCATAAGATGAGAGTTTGTCCAGATTGTAAGTTTGATGGGTATTTTTGTATCACGTATTATCGAGTAAATGAAAATTAGGGGGATCTGTCAAGCGTGATGTAAGCTGAACGCTCATCGAAAAATTCATATCCTACATTCGAACGCACAAAGGAGCGTTTTCCCAGCATCCCAGCTGGACATAATCGTATTCAACTGAATAATCCTGCAGCATGCATCCTCCCCCAGAGCATAAAACGCTTTGAAAGAGCGGGCTCTGTGCATACGGATTTCTAGAGGGATATCCAAATAAAGTGTCCTCATGTCCACTATTGGCTTGGCAACCTCAGGCTACACCATCAATACAATTTATTACCGAACTATTACTATCTGTTTTTGTCGAGTGAAATAGAAAGAGCTAGTGAATAATGTATTGTTACGTTATTGTCCGGGTTCGGTTTCTACAAACACTCCGTATAACACTCAAAACGATTTATTCAACGAATTTTACAAAACACAATAACAATTCACTTCTAGACTAATTCGATCTCGCCTATTGCTCGATTCACGGTTCTAAATCGTACTACTCTCCCGGCACATCATTCCCGTATTTATATTGAGATACACATGATTCCAGAACCCTCGCGAACTTCAGGTAGATTCCTAGTATTTCGCGATGATTCTGTCCCTTTTCGGTCGGCCGACAATTATAGTGGGCGCGGGTCAACTTCTCCTAATGATGCTTCTCTAATCTCGTAACACTGCCCCCCTCTTCAAATTTGATCGTCCCGATCAAACTCAGTTCCTGCATCACCGTAATAGGGCTTCAGCCTCTCTAGGTGGACAACCTTCATCTTGGTCCGAGGGCTACGTTGTATCCTGTAGACCACATCGTTGATCCTTTTCACCCCCTTGTATGGTCCTTCCCATGAAGCTGTCAGCTTGGGGGATATTCCTTTCTTCCTGCGTGGATTATACAGCCAAACGTGGTCTCCCACTGAGAACCCCTCTGAATTTGCTCTGAGATCATATCGAGCCTTCATTTTGTCGCTAGCCAATTTCAGTCTTCCTCGAGCAATCTCATGTATCTTTGTCAAACTATCCCGTAATTCGTCTGCATAATCTCGCACCTCTTTTTCTTGAATACTTGGTGACCCGAACACCAAGTCACAGGGTAACCGGAGTTCCCTTCCAAAGACTATGCTAGCTGGAGTTAGCTTCGTTGAATCATGGACAGCCGCTCTATATGCCATCAAGAATAGAGGCAGGTGCCTATCCCAGTCCCTCTGATGATCTTCCACTACTTTGGAAAGATGTTCCTCCATTGTCCGATTGAATCTTTCCACCATGCCATCTGACTGCGGATGAAGCGGAGTAGTTCCGGTTTTGTCGATTCCCATTAACTCGCAAACTTCCTTGAAGAGTTTCGACTCGAAATTCCTCCCTTGATCGGAATGAAGTTCCATTGGTACTCCGAATCTTGAAAACATGTTGTCTACCAATGCTCTGGCCACGGTGGAAGCTTCCTGGTTTGGCATCGAATATGCTCCAACCCATTTACTGAAATAGTCCATCGCGATGAGGATGTATTTGTTGCCGTCATTGGTCGTCGGAAATGGACCAGCTACATCGATGGCAATCCGTTCGAAAGGGGCACCTACAATGTATTGCTTCATCTCTCCTCTTGATCTGGTCTCTGGGCCTTTAGTAGCTTCGCACACCGGACATTTTCTGCACCAGCTTTCTACGTCATTTCGACATTGTACCCAATAAAATCTCTGTCGAATCTTATCCAAGGTCTTATTTACTCCTAAGTGTCCACCAGAGGATCCGCCATGAACTTCTTCCAAGATTTCATTTATCCTATCCCTAGGCACAACCAGTTGGTAAATTGCTGATCTACCATCGGCTGACTCCCAAATTCGTTTCAGCAAACCATTCTCCACAACCAGGGAATCCCACTGTGCCCATATGGCCTTGAAGATAGGACCTCTGTCTGATATGTCCTGCCAGGTGGGTCTATCTGCTCCTGCTTCTTTCCAACGTAGAAAGTCTGCGATATCCAAGTCCTTCTCTTGGTCCTGTCTCATGTGTGCTGATGTCCATTTGTTATCTGCCGTGAGTCTGATTTGTCTGGCCTCGACGAGTCCTTCCCGGCGATCAACTCTCCCGCAATGTTTGCAGGAATCTGGGCATGGTCTTCTGGACAAGGCATCAGCGTTGCTGTGTAGACGTCCCGGTCGATGTTTAATCTTGAAATGATACTGGCTCAACTTTTCCAGCCATCTTGCTACTTGTCCTTCAGGGGTCTTCATCTCAAGTAACCACTTCAAAGCCGCATGATCTGTCCTGATGAGGAACTCTCTTCCATATAGGTACTTGTGGAAGTGGTCCACCGCCTTAATGATTGCCAGTAATTCTTTCCTGGTGACACAGTAATTTCTTTCTGGTTTGGTCATCACTTTGCTGTAATATTCTATCACCCTTTCTTGACCATCCTGTACTTGTGAAAGTATAGCTCCAATTCCGTTGTTACTGGCATCTGTATCCAATATGAACAGGCCTCTTTGTTGTGGAAAACCCAAGATTGGACTCGAACAAAGGGCTGCTTCCAATTTCTTGAATGCTTTCTCACTGTCCGTAGACCAGTTGAAAATGGCTCGGTCTTCTGTCAACTTATGGAGTGGCCTTGCGATGTCAGCAAATCCTTCCACAAACCGGCGGTAATAGGTACATAATCCCAAAAAGCTCCTCATCTCATGCTTATCTTTCGGTCGTGGCCAGTCTCGGATTGCCAGTATTTTAGCCTCATTAGTTTCAATGCCTTTTGACGATACTTTGTGACCCAGGAACTCCACTTTTTCAGGTTCAGTTTGAGGTTGGCACTCCTGAACCGTTGGAAAACTTCTCGCAAATTACGAAGATGTTCCTCAAAGTTCCTTCCGGTCACTAACACGTCATCGAGATACACCAGGCAAGTTTTCCAAGTCAGCCCACGCAACACCAATTCCATGAACCTTTCGAAAGTCGCTGGGGCATTACATAATCCAAAAGGCATCACAGTGAACTGGTATAGTCCACTGCCAGTGGTGAACGCTGTCTTTTCCTTGTCCTCTTCATGTATGCCGACTTGCCAGTATCCACTCTTCAGATCCAGTGTCGAGAACCATCGTGACCCTGCCAAAGTTGTTAGGGTATCGTCAATTCTGGGTAAAGGGTAGCTGTCCTTCTTGGTGACGTCATTGAGTTTCCTATAATCCACACAAAATCTTGTGGATCCATCCTTCTTGGAAACCAATACAACTGGTGCTGACCAAGGGCTTGAAGATTCTTCGATGACTCCATCCTTCTGCATTTTCTCAATAAGCTTTCCTACCTCTTGTTGCTTCGCAAAAGGCAATCTTCTTGGTGGCTGTCGAATTGGATGCGCTAGGCCAGTATCTATTCTGTGCTTCACCAAGTTGGTTCGACCCGTACCGGTTGACTCGAAGACGTCACTCTCAGCAGTAATAAATGTCTTGAAAGCAGCATATTCATCTGCTGACAAATGATCCAAGGACTTTCCCAATATTTCCATAACATTTTCTGGAACTCTTCCTCTGTCCTGGTTTTCACCCAAGTCACACTTTGCTATCCATTCAACAGGTTCACAGGTTCCAATGACGTCACCTTCTCTAACTACTGTTGTGGTGGGGAACACATTGGCACATTGGCTATTCGTACGGGAATTTCTCGATTTGTTGTTACTAAGGCTCGTGCGAGTAATATTTTGTCGGGGGATTCTTGACATGGCTGTACTATTCCAACGCAGCACCCAGGATCCTTTTCTAAACGTGCATGAACGATTTTCTCGGAAAATCCAGAGATTCTCACAGTCCTCGCGACTCGCAATTTAACTGGTAGATTTTTCTCGGCTGGTGTCGTCAGGACAAACTCTTCTCCACCGAAGTTCATCATTCTATGTTCACCATCAAATGAGAACCCATAATCACTTATTAAGTCCATCCCCAAAATGAATTCATCTTCAATATCTGCGACGTACACCGTATCTATGATGTTAAGCCTGCCAAGAGTCAACGTAATATCGGCTTCACCTCGTATCGGTGCATTTTCTCCAGTGACAATACGGAGGACCCAGTTGGATGCGGTCGGTTTCATACATTCCGGGCGAAGAATATCACTACGAACCAAGGAAACTGATGCACCAGTGTCTATGGTGCATATAACATCTTTTCCATTCACTTTTCCTTTGATGGTGAGGCTGTCCGTAGTTCTTCTTATTCGGTTGACTTGCATGATCCTGGGGGCTTCGTTATTGCTAGCCAGCATGCGCCCCGATATGCTGGCTAACTTTAGTTTTTCCTGCTGATTTCTAGAGGACTCACTAGATGTTCTAGTCCTCGTTCGATTCCTCGCAGGTGAATATTCACGCGGTGGCGTCCTCGCAGGTGAATTGGATCGTCCTGATACCCTAGCCCTGCAGTCTCTTATGAAATGTCCTGATCTTCCACAACGATAGCAGGTCCGATTTTGTCGGTTGCCTGTACCACCCTTCTTTGATTCGAGCTTTTCCAAAACTTTTTCGATTATTTGTACCACTGTATCAGTCTGCTGGGTCGGTTCCTCAATTGACACCGCTCGAACTTTTGGTCTTGAGGTGTTAAAAGCTGCCTCTACCTCCAAAGATCTGACCAAGGCTTCACTGCTCTTCGTGAAATTCGTCAGTCGCAGAGTTCTTTGAATTTCAACGTCTCTTAGCCCATCGATGAATAGCTGCCCTGCCAGTTGTTCCTTGAAGTCTTCTGGAGCACTTGGATAGGCTAGCTGGATCAGTCTTCGCACATCTGCTTCGAATTCCTGAAGACTCTCGCCAGCTTTCTGTACACGAGTCTTCATCTGTGCCCGGTATAGCTGTTCCCGATGTTGATCACCATACCTGCATTCCAGTGCGGCAACTAGATCTCCATATCGGTTTTGTTGTTCGAGAGGTATTGACTGCAAGATCCCCAAAGCTGGCCCTCTTAATGCTACTATAAGTGCAGTAGCCTTCTCATCGTTGTTCCACCCATTAGCCGTAGCTGCAGCTTCGAACTGTCTATGATACATGGCCCATGATGACTGTCCATCAAAAGTTGGTGGTTTTACAGAAGCATTCGATGTGGCAACTCTGTCACGTCGATGTTGGACCCTGTATAGAGCTCTCTGGTTCTCGATCTCCTTCTTCATGTCGTTCACTTCATCCCGTACTATATCCACTTCTTTCCTCAACTGTCCGTCGATTTTCCTTACGTCTTCCTTCAATTCTTCGATTTGTTCTTCGGTTTTCCTTTGTACTTTTTCCAAATACCTCTGAAATTCGTTTCTTCTTTGTATTTCCATTTTTCCTTGTTCTTCTAGAATCCTCTGGAAGTCTTCCTGCCGACGTTTTTCTTCTTGACGATGCTTTTCTTCTTCCCAGTTTTCTTCTTGACGACGCTTTTCTTCTTCCAATTTTTCTTCTTGACGACGCTTTTCTTCTTCCAATTTTTCTTCTTGACGACGCTTTTCTTCTTCCAATTTTTCTTCTTGACGACGCTTTCTTCCAATTTTTCTTCTTGACGACGCTTTTCTTCTTCCAATTTTTCTTCTTGACGACGCTTTTCTTCTTTTTGGCGGCTTTGCTCCAATTCCGCAAATTTATTCTCCATAAATTTCAAAATGTCCTCCATTGCGTCGTAAGATGTACTTCTCGTATTCACCATGAATAATCGTTCAATGAAAATCCTCACTTCTGACACCACTGTTACGTTATTGTCCGGGTTCGGTTTCTACAAACACTCCGTATAACACTCAAAACGATTTATTCAACGAATTCTACAAAACACAATAACAATTCACTTCTAGACTAATTCGATCTCGCCTATTGCTCGATTCACGGTTCTAAATCGTACTACTCTCCCGGCACATCATTCCCGTATTTATATTGAGATACACATGATTCCAGAACCCTCGCGAACTTCAGGTAGATTCCTAGTATTTCGCGATGATTCTGTCCCTTTTCGGTCGGCCGACAATTATAGTGGGCGCGGGTCAACTTCTCCTAATGATGCTTCTCTAATCTCGTAACAGTATCATTAATTATAGTTATTAGGATATTTTTTACAGACGACTGGCATATGATATGGCGTTTCCGTCAAACTCGGCCGCGTTTACTTCCATGACCAGATTTGATTGATGGCAGCATTTACTTCAACGATAAATAAATAAATTGCGGCAGAATTATGAATATTATGTTTTGTTTGCAGGTCGAATGAAAATTTCTCTCAATTTTGTCTTTTTCAATACCTTGAAATACAGGGTGGTCAGAAATCGGGAGCAGATATTGAAGGGGATGAATCTATGGATCGGCTTCTTAGGGAGCTAGACCTTTCAAAGGATGGTCCCTGAAGATTTCTCATCGATATTCATGATTAGTATCTTTTGTATGGAAGTTGTTTCTTCAGTGATATCTAAATATTATAAGGCATCCATGAATCAGCCTTGACAGATCGGGTTGATTCACAAAGCATATTATTTCATGTTACACAGCTATTTGCATTTTGAAATAATTTCATTCTGTACCCCGTATGTTTGAAGATATAGAACAACACTGTCAAGGTGGATGAAAGAGGCATGAAACATTATGGAGAATTAGTTTTTGAATATTTTCATTCGATGAAAAACAAAAATAACACAAATTCAAATCAAAGTCAAAATCTCTAAAACTTGAGATATCAAATCAAAGAGTGAACAAATCCAAAAATCCTCAATAGATCCACGCTCCCGTTACTGTCCAACAAAATCGGGTCAAATATAGTGAGCATAAAATATTGCCTTGCACGGAAATTGATTGAAATTTCTCGAAAATCTCCGATTATGCGATGCAACGATATAATTTAGTCCATATTTGGAGTGACGTTTTTTCATCTAGGAAACGATATTTTTGAAAATGCAACATTTTGCATCTCGAGTGCTGAGTATCAATGCATGCATGCATCATATGTTCCGAACAAACGTTCATCGAATAATGAATTGATGTGTTTCTCCATTCGTGATACTGCAACACCCCTTTTCAATCGAGGTTCGACAGCAGCTCGATAACGCCCCCGAGAGTAGAGGATATTCAAAAACAGGGAAATAATGCCTTTGTGTTCGCAGAAACGTATGAACATATACAGGGTTATTCAGGCAGTGTCTTCTAATTGTACCTTTTTCATTTTGTAGATTAGAATCTGGGTAATTATTCATCAGGGGGGAAATTGAGCATTGCGTTTTTGAGATTCGAAATGTTTTCACTCAGTACAGGTTTAGATTTCGAATACAAAAATAAATAAATACCCAAAAACCACAATGATATTTGGGAATAAGTTGCAATTTTTTTTTATCTGCGGACAACACGAAAGGAAAACCTATAATGTTAGATGAACATCGTGTTAGCCAGCGGTGGAGTTTTGGGATAGAAGGGATGTATTGGAATTATACACCAGATCTGAAGAGTAAAAGAGTATCCTCATTCACCGTACTGAGAACTACTGAAGACGATAACTTAGCTGCCGAAATACGTATTTAGGTTTTTCTAAATATATTTGTGGTTTTGCGGTATTTTTTCATTTTGTATGTGAAATCTAACCTTGTACAGGGTGCATCTCCGTTGAAAAACATTTTGATTGTCAAAAACGTCAAACTGAATTTCACTACCCAGATTCTAATCTACAAAATGAAAAAGGTACGAATAGAATATCTGAATATCCCTGTATATGTTCATACGTTCCCGCGAACAAAAAGGAATTCATTTTTTCCCTGTTTTTAGATTTCCTCTGCTCTCGGGGGCGTTATCGAGCTGCTGCCGTACCTCGAATGAAAAGGGATGTGTTGTGGTAGGTAGTGATTTTTTCTCATGCATAAGAGCCATTTCATGTTCCAGTATTACGAATGGAGAAACACATTAATTCATTGCTCGATGAACGTCTGTTCGGTACATATGATGCATGCATGCATTGATACTCTCGAGATGCAAAATATCCTGTACATTTCCAAGATGAAAAGATAATATTTTATGCTCAATATATTCGACCCGATTTGGTTCGACAATATCGGGAGCGTATGGGTGGACTGAGGATTATTGGATTTGTTCACTCTTTGATTCGATACCTCGAGTTTTAGAGGTGGATTTAACTTTTTAAATGTGCTAGCGATCATAATTCTATTGAAAATCATCTGAGACGGCCCAGTCTCAATTTTCTCATGGAAAGTTATTATGAATATTTGCAACGAAATCTATGGAAACAGAAGTTATCCACTCTATATTAGACCTTAAATAACGGAATCGAAAGAAAAAAACATTACAAAGTTTCACCATTTGGAGATTCTACACAGCAAATGAAGAGGTTCCAAAATCAGAAGAGTTCTCAAGTCTCAAGGGTGAGCTTCACTCCCAAAAACCACCCCTAATACGCACTGTGGTGATTTTTCTCGTTTTTCTCAGGAAACATTGGTCGCACAGAAAATTTATACCAACTGAAAATGTTCCTTATAAAATTTTCCACAAATAAGTGTTCTTGATTACTCCATTTCATTCAATGGATTCCGTGAAATAACCGAGAGGAAAGAGGGGTAGAAACGAATACAGACGGCCTTTGGAATTATATGCCTGTGAAGTGGTTTTACGTTATAAATATACACGGGAGAGATATAATACTGCAGAATATAGACAAAAACATGTTTTTGTTCTTAGAATATTCTAGCATATATTAATTTTGCTGCATTTTTAAATAAAAAAAAATATTTATATAGGATGTGTCATGTGCCAGTGGGCGTTACCAAGTTTCTTATTTCAAATACAACCCCCTGTATATTATTAGTATTTTGGATGCTTCAGAGAATTCTAGACATCTTCAACTGTTTCGGAAATATTAAGTGTTTTCAGATGTATTACAGATCTCCTGATCTAACGCTATTAGGCTTTTCTTGTGGGGATATGTCAAAAGTTTTGTATACCAAACTAAACCCTTCGTGGTCGAAGACTGAACCACTCAACTTAGATGACTTGAATAGACGAATCACGCTTGCGATTATATCAGTCACGCCTGAGATGTGACGATGTGGGTAACGTTAGAAGACATTTCTATACCAGATTAGCATGTTGCCAAGGCGTTCGCATCTCTCACATTGAAATTGATGTTTTTTTTTACATTATTTGTGAAATAAAATAATTTTCTTTTTTTAATGTTAATTTTTGTAAAACATCTGAAAACATTTCCGAACATTATTTCCGAAACAGTTGAAGATAGGTATGGGACATTGTACATGAATGATGTCTAGAATTATGTGAAGAATCCAATAAACTAATAATATACAGGGGGTATTTGAAATAAAAAAGTTGGTATCGGCCACTGTCATATGACACAACCTATATAACCATTTTTTTATGAAAAAAATGCGCATCTGAAAATACAAATCAACGTGTTCAAGCGTTTATCCGAACACGGGAGAATAAAGAATATAAATGTGTCTGAAAGATGTAGATAACGACAGTGAAGATGACAGAGAGAACGGGTGTAACAGGAATATCACAGGAAAAGTACACAGGATTGCCAGAACATTAATAACAGATTTATATATTATATGCATAAAAATGTTCAATGTTACCCCTGCAAGTACTTAACATCTGAAATTGTTTGCATTCATCGAATTGAATTCATGTTTAATTTGTGAATTTTGATGAACAAAACTTCGATATAACAAGGGTATAACTAATCTACGATGAAACTAACTCATAACTTCGATCACTCGTTGGTCGAAATTCATTAGATAAATCAGAATAATGAAGAGATTTTCGTAGAAAATTTCATAAAGAACATTTTCACTTACAATGAAATTTTCTGTGCGGCCAATGGTTTTTAAGAAAAAAGAGTAAAACCACCACAATGCTTGTTAGAGATGATTTTTGGGGGTGAAGCACACACAGCTAACTCAAGAAGTCTTTGAATTTAGAGAAGTCTTCTCTCGGAGCGTATTATCTCAATATATCAAAACTGTATAATTTTCGTTTTCTGATTTGGCTAATATCAATGAACTGAATAGGTGTTGTATGTAGGACAAGGGGTATCTGAATGAAATCTACATGATATATAATATTCTGTATTATTATTTTTGAGCATCAAGAGTTCATTCTCAATGAAAAATGTCCTGTATATGGTATCATCGTGAGAATCCGACCTCATGTCTTTCAGGAAGTGCTTAAAATGTTGAAAACATTATTTTCCTGCTGAAAAATATTCCTGACATCACTAACTGTTTTTTTGCGTTTTCAATTCATCATACTTGACCATGTCGAAGTGCAATAACAGAATTGAATAGTAAGAATGTGAGAAATGTAGATCTCATTGAGGTGGATAAAATCTTATGCGAAATCATTCAGCTAATGAAAAAGAGAATGCTCAAAGAGGGACGACCTGCACATATACACAGTAGGAGCACTACATGTATTTGATACAATAAATGATGGAGTGTTACTTGCAATATTTTTTATAAATATCGGATACACAACAATTTCCGTAATTTCAGCGATACAAAGTGGACAAATGAAGTAAGTCTGCTTGTGCTTTGATAACATACCAACTCGTCTTGATAACAAAATAATGTCATAACGACTTGTGACTTCATGGTTTCCTATTCCAGATAATATAGGATATCCACTTCCTTTATGGCTCTTTTCATTATTTGAGAGTGCTGAATAGAAATTATTGCGATTTCGTGTGATGATTCATTTGCAGAACCGCAGATATAGGTATAAACTATTTGATAAATAGAATCTATAACTACCATGTGATGAAATAGCTGATCTTTCGATTATAAATTCATAACATATGGATCATTCATATAAAGATAACGGAAAACAAATAAAATAATCTTTATTCCAGATAGGTAGGTACCTATAATGCCAGACTTGATAATACTAATGCATGGGATTTTGATTAAAGCAATGGCCCGTATGATATAGACAAATTTCAAGAGAGGACATTATAGATTTTGAAACACTCAACATTTTTGCAGTTTCGATAACTTAATTGATTGCATATTCTGAATGGTTGAACTATGATTGAACACACTATAGCGTCACTATCATAAATGTCTAAATGCTTGGAGCTGGTATATTATGAAGCTGTTTATATTATAAAATATCACATTTCATCCATAACATACATGAATATAGACGAAGTTTCAGTTGGACATAATGTCCCGATCAAATTTAAAAATATCCCTACGCAGCAGGAGATAATACTCGTTAAAAATGGAATTATACTCATTCAGAAGTGATGGGGTATTTATAAAATGAATGACCATATTTCTGAAGTACGAAATTGCCTGTAGAGGTCGAACGATCATTATAAAATTACCAATTCATTCACAATATCAGACAATAAAAAGAAAATCATTGATTGTTTCTGAAACATATTGAAAAAATCTATGAGTTTCTACTGAAATGTATAGGAAAACTGCCTAGAAACAATCCAACAATATTCAAAAGAAACACAATATTAAACAATTAATGTATTGAACGAGTCATTCATAATATTGAATAACTTGAAGTGTTGCTCTAATTTTGGAAAGCAGATGAACAATTTGTCTCCATTCACGACGAGATATTGATAAATGTCTGCTTTATTTTCGGAAAATGATGTCAAGTCAACATATTTATATTATAACATATTATAATCATACAAAAAATATCAGGGATGATTGAAAATATATATGTAATTTGAAATATATACGGTGTCCAAGATAAGGGGGGCCAGTATGGGCATCTCGGAAACTGCGAGAAATACAGATTTACTTGAATGGGAGAGAAGTTGCGCGTTGGAGTTCTAACGAAATGACTTTCAAAAATCTCTGATATTACATTTCGTTCTTGAGTTATTTTCAAAGAACTGAATTTCCGGATTTTCAATTTCATTTTTTTTCTGGCGGTAATATTGAAGTTATGACAAAACTGATGGAACATCTCGAAGGCAACTTGATGTTAATTAAGTTGTCATTATCGATTTCCTGGTCTCACGAACTGTCTTTGAGCAATCATCATCAGCTTAATTTTTTTTTCAAGTACGTCCCTGATATCTTGATATTAGATTCAAATAGCCCTTTCCATTCTTATTTCCACGATATGCTACACATCATGGTTTTGGTGCGTCTCGAGCCTATTTTGACCACAGTGTATACAGTCGCAGTCGTTGGAGCTGAAGTTGTATAGTACTTATGGAGTAATTTGATTTGTTTTTTTTGTTTTTCAAAATCATATAATGAATGGCGGAGGCAATTTTTGTCAGTCATGGCGTGTATCCATATGCATTTTTGCGATGTAGTAGAAGTAAGCTGAATAAAGTGGACTGGAATACACATTTCGGATTCATGTTCTACCGTACTAGAAATATACATGAAAAGTTTGCAAATCTGAAAGGGCTGTGATAGTTCTGTCACAATAGAATAGTGTAGAAATGTCGACATTACAATTTTTTATCGCCAAAGACAAATACTGATGATGATAAATCGGCATATCACATATCAATTTCGAGATTCGCATGAGATGTTAAAGATGTGAGATGAATGTGTGACAACGTTGCGAAGTGTTTTCAACTGGAAAAGAATTGATTCGTGGGTGGCCCATTTCAATCATCGCTATTATTTCCCTTTTCATAGCACTGTGTTGGTACCTATAATATGACAAGAACTGTTAATTGATATTCAATATCCATACTTCATCAAGTGATTGCCATAATTCAATCTTATATAGTGACCTCATATCAATACCATATTTGTAATGAAGAAGGATTTTTGTTTATGCTTTATTTGGAACTATAATAGAATGAGTAAATATACATATACATATCAGCAACACCCAGAACTGATTTTGAATCATCGGCAATAATTATGAATTATTATTTATACATTTACATATTTCTTCAAAAAATCAACCATGCTGATGAGTTCTCTGAGAACATTCAACTAAACATGAATAATGAGGTACCAAGCCGGTAACTATGTAGCTGTAGAAATGGATGCTCATTTTATTATATGCGGTTTTTAATTCGCATTGAGTTTCTGTTAAACGTTTCTGTTTACTGACCTATCAGCCACCACTAATAATGACATGACATCATTCATCTCATGATTCGTGATAGGTACTATCTAGTGATTACTTATTATGTAATAAAATAAGTAAAATTACTCACCGTTTGCATTTGCATTTTCGTGTATCGTCGGTGACACAGTTTCCTTATCCTTTTTCGATTCTTTGCTGTTATTTCCTGCAACAAAACAAGGAACTACAGGTGGTTTAACCAATTGTTCGAAAACATGCTAATATATTGAGATGTTACAATAATTATCGGTTTCATGCATTGTTTGCTTCAAGAAAATTACTCGTTTTATTTTTGAAGAACGTCATTGGGACACGTCATCGTTGTAATTTTTGAAAATGAAAGATATTACTGAATTTGGATTGTTTTGACATTCGTCTGAGGTACTGCCCAATTATTTTTCACCATTGCATGGATACAATAAATGCAGTTGATTCGAGCATAATGCTGACATCTAGCGTTGTATAGATAAACTGTAATACCACGCCTTAATGTTCAGACCATAAAACAGATTCCTTTTCGTTCTTAAACGAAATTTGTGGCCATTCCAAAAGAGGGAGTCTCCATACAGAAAATCCAATTTTCATATTTGTGATTTGGAAAATATAGGGAAATCAATCATTTTCGCAAATTTTAGCATTGCAAGCGAATTCACATTGATTCTGATACTATGATTAGAGAATTGGAGCGGTTGACCCAGAACGAAATAACAAAATTGTCACGACCAATGTTTATGGACATCTTAGAACGATGGAACTGGGAGTTTTGTCCGACTTGCATTTTTCAAACGAAAAATCGCATTTTGCGACATATTCCCTGAAAACGGCTCATTATAAAGTTAGAATTGAATATCTTTCGAGACCAAGAAAAACATTTTCATTTGACTTGACAGACATTTCAGCGAAGTTACCTATGGAAATGGTTCAGAAGTTGTTAGTGTTGTTGTTAGTATGCAATTCTCGTGAAAGAGGGAAATCGAATTATATCGTTCAGTTATGATCGATATTTCAACTAATATATATCCTTGAATTGTAGATCACTGAAATACCGATTCATAGATAAAATTCCGAAACTTTCTAATCTAGTGTTTGTCTCTACTGTTTGGTACAAGAGAAATAATTTCTCAACCATGTCTACAGCTCACAAAATATTCAATTCTGCCGTTAATATTCACCCGATTTGAATTTTCTTGACATAGTTTGTAAGGGAGTTCAATGTAGAATGAGAATATGCTGAAAATATACAGGTTATGATATGAAAAACGGAAGTTGATATCAAGAAATTTTCATTTGGAGATGTAAAAAGTATAATTTTCTATAAGATCAGACGGTGAGAGTTTGGTTCACATTTCATCAACTGAGAAAGTTTCAGGGGATTACCTATTTATTAGTTAATATTATATTTTTAGGTACAGGTAATTTCCAAAGAATAAGAGTTAGAAACATATTCTTGGATTCCTATGAATAGTAATGGGTATTCTTACTCATGTCATCATAATAATTATAGCGATATTGTTGCGACCTGAAAACGGACATTATGAGTTACGTGAATATCCCAAAATACTATCGATGATAAAAGTGGGTCGGTGTACAGTGCATCTCATTTCGGTTAAGACGGGCGTTTCACTAAAATGGTTTGGCAGACCCTTTTTTCAGCATGCTTTCCGGTCTTGTCATGGATTCAATCCCAAAAGTAATTGAATTATTGTAAAGAGGAAGGTTCAAATTAGGGAATGAGTATTCTTTGGAGTCAAAACTCTTCCATTTAAAAAAGTTAGTGGTCATTGAAAAATGTAAACATTGTAAAATTTGTGTCTCAGATTCAAATGAAATTACCTCATTCTATGGAACCAAAATTGAGGGATGCTTCATCAAAATATCAGCACCTGAAATGCCTTCCTTCGAACTAAAAGCATGTTTGAACCTGAAATTTGACACAAGGACGCTATTTATGCCAGGTTTCTCGGTTGTTATTCAAGATGGATCCTTTCGGTTTTCACGTTCCCGTCCTACTGTATCTTGAAACTCAAGATGTCCCATCAGATTTTGCATAACTGTTTCCTTCCAAAAGATACATGACTATTTTGGGAATTATTACTTTCTGGACCCCTTCTATATCTACGAAGTCATCAGAAATACTGTCGAGCTTAGAACTACGTCAGATCCAGATAGAGAATATTGCGCAGAATTCAGTGGCGTACTCAATTTTTTTCCGGATATGGTTTTGGAGATACGACAGAAATTTAAAGATTTTTTTTTCATTGGAAAACTGTGTGTTTTATTATCTCATGAAATTCGATATTTTTTCCCTTCAGAATGATGTGTGGAACTCTCTAGATTGGATTCTCAGGAATGCTAAAAAACACT
Organism: Gastrophysa polygoni; assembly: GCA_963576655.1. NCBI lineage: Eukaryota > Metazoa > Arthropoda > Insecta > Coleoptera > Chrysomelidae > Gastrophysa > Gastrophysa polygoni. The sequence continues at coordinate 16,856,136 of OY755082.1, forward strand.
TGATCATAGCATTATGATGGATTTTTGCTAGTAGGCCATGAGTTCTCCATATGAGAGAAGTTCCAATAGATGAATTTTCATTTTCGATTTCTTCATATAAGAAGGAACCTGTATTTTGTTTCTTGTTAGTGAATTAGTGTTCACATTCTTCTTCTTCGCCTACTCTCCTACGATAAAAATCACAGATGAAAATTCCTCAACTGGGACCTGTTTCATTTCAGCAATGCAATTAATTACTGTACCTAAGGTGGTGAGTTCATTAAGATCATTTATTCTTAATGCTACTGACCCAACTGTATTAAAGTCCGGGTATAATTTGTATCTTTTGTAATATAGGTACCTCGGAAATCTGTTTTAAATTCTTTTCAACCAATTTTTGTGTACAAGTTGAGAAGGATGTCAGACTACAGCACCATATTCAAGCTTTGGTCCGACCAAAGTATTATACAGGGTGTCCTTAAAAGGTCTTTACAAAAAGCTACCACATATTCTTCAGACCAAAACAATTCGATACAAGCAAACTTACCTCAGTAAAAAGTTGCTTAATTTGGGCGCTAGACGGCTCTGAAGTTGAAATTTTCAAATCGATTTTGCTTCATAACTTTTGAACGGCTCATGAGATTTTTTTCAAATTTGGTACGTTGGCATAGACTCATCGGGCAATGAAACTCATATCATAATCATAATGAATATCATTCCATGGGCGTAGAACTTGATTTTTTCAGTAAATAAGCATCTAAAACTCCTACGCCAATGGAAAAAAATTAGTTTCAATATGAAATCTAAATTATTCAACTCATTCACTACAAAAGAGGTACTCTTGACAAAAGTCGATTCCTCTCATGGTTTCGACAAAATTTTAATTTTAGTGATTTAGAGCATAATTAATAATAAAAGGATTAACAGATATTTCATAAAAATTGTTCAAAATGTTCACCATTTTCACGTATACAAAGATTTATACGACGCAAAAAGTTGAAATGTACTCTTTGCATAACTTCTTCATCGCCTGTAAGATTATTCGTCGCCTGTTGGATACGTTGCCATAATTGTTCTACAGTATTCACAGGGGTCTTGTAAACTGTAGACTTGAGATAACCCCATACAAAATAATCCATCGGTGTTAAGTCTGGAGAACGTGGTGGCCAATTCACGGGTGCATCATTACCTCTACCTATCCATCTGTCTGGGTACTGTTGGTTTAAAAAATTCCTAACATCCACCGAAAAATGTGGTGGAGCTCCATCGTGCATAAACCACATATCTACCCGATGTTGGAGTGGTAAATCTTCCAACAAATTTGGCAACGTATTTCGTAGATGTTGTAAATACATGTCTCCTGTTAATCTTTGTGGAAGTATGACAGGACCAATTATAAAATTTCCTATTATTCCAGCCCAAACGTTGATTTTGAATTCGTGTTGAAAATGGTTTATTTCAATGGAATGAGGATTTTCAATTGCATAAACGTGTTCATTATGAAAATTAGTTATTCCTCTTCTCGTGAAACAGGCTTCATCAGTGAACAAAATATTCTTTCCAAAGTTCAGATTCATTTCTCTTTGCAAATTAATGAACCTACAAAACATCAGACGACTTTGTGAATCATGGATTAATAAATCTTGAACTGGCGTCTTGTGGTATGGGTATAATAATTGTTCTCTTAGTACTTCATGAACGGCATTCCTAGAAACTTCTAGTTCATTACTTATCCGTCTAGTACTCAATTCTGGATTTTCTTCAATACGGTCTAAAATTTCTACTTCGACTTCGGGAATCCTTACATAACGCTGTCTTCCATAATCACCAGTTCTAGGAGCAAAATGACCGGTCTCCCGAAGACGTCTCTCAACTGCAGCAAAGGTTGGGTGGCTTGGTACGCGACGATTTGGAAACCTTGCCGAATACACCCTCACACTCTCTCGACCATTTCCTTGACAATATCCGAATACCAATAACATATCGGTGTATTCTTCATTGGTGTATTGTACGGCCATGATAAATCAGAAAAGTCCGATATCAACAATCAACGTCAATAAAACTCGACAAATCAACACAGATGAAACTATGGAAACCAAGAATGTGAATATCACTGTTTTCGAGCAGATAATAATAGTCTTCAGAAAAAAAACCAGTGCTACTTATTTTCAATAGAAATAACCTATGCAAAAAGTACATCTCAACTTTTTGCGTCGTATAAATCTTTGTATACGTGAAAATGGTGAACATTTTGAACAATTTTTATGAAATATCTGTTAATCGTTTTATTAATAATTATGCTCTAAATCACTAAAATTAAAATTTTGTCGAAACCATGAGAGGAATCGACTTTTGTCAAGAGTACCTTTTTTGTAGTGAATGAGTTGAATAATTTAGATTTCATATTGAAACTAATTTTTTTCCATTGGCGTAGGAGTTTTAGATGTTTATTTACTGAAAAAATCAAGTTCTACGCCCATGGAATGATATTCATTATGATTATGATATGAGTTTCATTGCCCGATGAGTCTATGCCAACGTACCAAATTTGAAAAAAATCTCATGAGCCGTTCAAAAGTTATGAAGCAAAATCGATTTGAAAATTTCAACTTCAGAGCCGTCTAGCGCCCAAACTAAGCAACTTTTTACTGAGGTAAGTTTGCTTTTATCGAATTGTTTTGGTCTGAAGAATATGTGGTAGCTTTTTGTAAAGACCTTTTAAGGACACCCTGTATAGTACTCTGATCACTTTGCCTCATTACAAATCCCATAGTTTGTAGTGCCAGAGGTGATATGTGATCCAAATGTGGTTTATACGAAAGTGTGGAGTTGTAGTATATGCCCAAATCTTTGACAGTATCTATCAGTCTTGTAAGGTTCCGACCTCTCTTTAAAATTCCAGACACTCAGAGTACTTAATATTTTGTGTTAGGTCATTTATAAATCGATGGGCTTGGGTTTGATCCTTGAGAGACCTCAGGAGTTTGCGCGAAATTTTCCTGAACAATTACTACCATATTTGACTCTGAATTGTCGATTATCCAAATACGAGGCTAACAATTTGAGTGCTTGGGTATCAGTGCCACTTTTATTATGAAACTTCTATAGTATCACTCATGATTAACTTTATTGAATACTTTCTAGAAATCTGTGTAAATCAACATCGATCTGTTCATTGTTATCTAGATAGCAGAATGCTTGATGAGAGAATTTTAGAAGATTTGTTGAGGTCGACCCTTTTGGAACAAATCCGTGATGTTCATCACATAAAGTTATCAAAGATTGAAGTATTTCTATATATTACAGTTATCAATTAGTGTTTTAAATGTCGTCTCTCCTCCACGAATAGCTGCATATGAACTTTTTGAGTTCATTCTTCCGTTTCAAACATTTCTTCACTTCGTTAGTGAACCAAACAGTACTTCATTAAAAAACGTCATTAATTTTACCGTAGAAAAATCTACCGCGTCGTTGACATTTTCCATTTTGAACAATGCGGTCCAGTCAATATCTCTGATTCTGTACGAAAGCTGAAATCCCATCTTTGAAAATTGTAGTATAAGAAAGAAAAGACGAAACTTTGAATTGATGATGAAAGGCGAAGAAAAGAATATTACAATTGATCGTTAAAAAATAGATAGAGGGCGTAATGTGATGACACTCTGTATTCAGGTGCGGGTACGAGGAGGGGGGGGGGGAAGCAAAAGGCAATTGCCCCCCTAACGTTTTGTCATAAAGATATCACTATTCTTCCACAAGACTCTTTATCGACTCATCACTACCTAGATAGATTACGTCTATCGATGGAAATAAGTATGACAAATAATTGTATGAGTCATATAAGTCCAGATAAGGAATCGACGTGAAACATCGCCCAGTCCGTAGCACTTCCGGTCAAACCGAAAGTGCACACAAACGTCTTTAGCGATTTGTCAGCTTCCAAAATATATTCATACAAAATTTCATACCAATGTTGCCAGTAATTCCGACATAATCGTAAAAAATGTGCATATATTTTTGTTTTTCAAGACCCTGAATCTTGAATACGGAAGCCGTTACGAAAATTTTTCACTGAGAAAACCCAACTCATTTGGCACTGTTTCACGTATCCTAGCAATGGGGGGTGGGGGGGGGAGTTACCCTTTTAGTTACCCTGTATAGAAGTTTGAAGATGATTTGACCGCATTCTCAGACAAAAACACCCACCTTTCTTGATGAGCAGGCTGGTGACCCTCCTGAGCGCGTCCCTCGGCGACCGGTGGAAGAAGCGCGGCGTCAGGTTGGGAGGCAGCGTGAGCGGCTTGCGGCCGCCCTCGGCCGCCCAGCCCGCGCGCTGCGCCTGTCCCGTGCGGTCGAGGTGCTCGATGGAGGCGGGGCGGCGCCGGCCGCCCTGTGGGCGCTGCTTGGGGTACCAGCCACGCTGCGGCCCGCCTGCCAGGCGCAGCAGCTCGGCGCCGACGAGCGCCTGCTCCAGCTGCGGCCGGTATGTCGACGCGTTCGAGGTGGCGATCGTGTTCAGGCTGCCTGCGAACGGAAAGAATATATGATGAACGGATGTATCGAAGAGTCTTTTGGTTTTTGGAAAGATCTTGGAGAGACAGATGGTTCGTCCGACGACACAACAACAGTCCATTCCCAAGAAAATGGTTTCATTTGGTGATGATGTGAAAAGAATAGTCTTTAATAAAGAATCTAATTTGATAGTACTCACATGAACAAGCTTCCTGGGACAAACTGTTTCTCTCTAAGTACTTTCTACAATTTTAAACTATTCGAATGATTTCAATATCAGCAGAAAACGCACTAATGCACTTACGCCATCTCCTAGCCATTGTGCCACCACCCACCAAAAAAAATGAACTGCTAGAGTAACAAATCAAAATTCATGAAAAGTTAATCAATCATCACGACATACGTATCGTGTATATCTCTGTCACATTCATCGTTTCTAACATGACAATACTCTCGCACGAGTGCAAATGAAACCTCGAATGAAACTCAGAATTCCTGTTCTCGACTCTCGTCAATATGTTAGTTTATGGGTCATAATAGATACAATATTACAATGTATTCATTCAATGTTTCGTGCCTGAATGAGTTGATATATTCGTAAACTGAAGATATTTCAACCTAACCTAACCTAACCCAACCCAAATTAACCTAACCTTAACTAAGGACTACTAGTTTCGACTATCGACAATATCATACTCAATACAACAGATAATACATGAAAGTGTTCATTCAACTTCAAGAATGTTCCTTCAATGCTCTAATATATTCGTGAAATTTCAACGAAGATTTTTTTATCTGTTCCGAGAAAATTTTCGATGGCAGTGAAAATTTGATAGTTCTCTCAAAGGAATGATGTGAATTGTTGTGTGTGTGTTCAATCTACATCCTTACAGTATGTTGATGTATTATACAATTAGTGGCAAAATAACATAAATAAAAAACAAAAATCTATAACCATCTTCCGAACTCTATGAAGCTATCATTGTTGAATAAGTTCAAGAAGAAACTGAAAAAATTACTGCATCACCATGTTTGCTACAACCGCGAGGAATATTTTTCAATCAACTTCCACTGATCAAAAATCATTCCTTCCTTGCTGCTTATTCTCATCGCCTTTGAATTCGTTTTTTGTTCTCTAAATTCACTGACCTAGGTAAAATGGCATATGAATGTATCTTATTATTATTTGTGAATATTATATGAAATTTTTCAATGACTATTCACTACCCAACTACTACTTTACTTTAAGAATCGTTATTTCTATTGGTCAGCACTTTCCCTAAGCCCTCGACATTAGGTAATAATTTAATGTATTCTAATTAAGAATGTACTTATTCACAAAACCTATGTACCTAGCTGGGAAATAAATTTCTATCTATCTATCTATCTATCTATCTATTGGTCTCTCAGAAAATTGGGGTGTGCCAAATAGTTTGGAATATTACGTCACCAGTTTGATTAGGGTTCTGGATGATGCTCTGATTTGAGTTCAAAAATGAAGCATATGAGCTAACAGAACGAATGATCCCGATGCATATATATTTATATGACTTCATAACATCATAACAAAGGTGGTTCCAGTTGGGAATCGATAGGTTTGTACACAAACCCCTATTTGTTTTGTTTGAATGTTTTTGTCTCAAAAATAATATATTATAGCTTCAGTGAAGAAAATGACAATTCAAACCTCAATATAACTCCTAATCGTTATAAAATCGAATAATTTTGGTGAGTGACTGAATGTGACCAAGTGGGTGAATTGGAAATGTTACTGTTCGTTTATTTTGGGTGTATATATATATATATATATATTTTTGAAAGATAGTTCAGTAATCAATGAAGGCATGGAAATGATTTCGACAGTTTAGAGGGTGAAAAAAAGTTCTATCAAGACGAGAGATATTATAAGAGTACGGACATTGACGTAATGCACTGCTGGTGAAGCTATTTCTCGATTCATCTCGTTCTCAAATCAGATAGGTGGTACCAGCTCACTACGAATGAATATAAAAAAAGTGAAAGTAATCTGGTGAAATATTATTTTTGCAATCAAAGACTAAAACACCAAAAGCGTCCCAACATGATACATGTTTAGGGAGAAAAAAAATCCTTTCAGCTAAACCGTAGCCAACTATGATTACCATTAAAAAAAATGCAACTTCAGGCCATAACTCGAAATAACACTTTCATTTCAAATCCTCGAAGCTACTGGATCATACAGAAAAAAAGTGCCCCAAGAATGTGAAATATATCTCTCCTTACTTTACTGACCACCATTATATTCACATGAGCCTAAAAGTTGCAGAATCTAACTTTTGTGTATAACTCGAGAACGAAAGACCAATTCTTGGTTGCCCGAGTTACCCAGTCACCCTATACGAACATCGGAATTTGCCCACACCGTACAAGCTTCGTCAAAGAATATAAATGTTTTTGTGGAAATGAATTATATTTCGAATCGACCCGACCCACCTATGGTGTTACTCTGGCGGGGTGCCGGCCTGCCGCCGGGCACATCCGGTGCCCGGCGGTGCGGCGTCCGCGGCGCGTCGCAGCCCCGCGCGAAGATCGGCGTCTCCGGCAGGCTGCAGGACGTCTGCAGCTGGTGCAGAAAGCGCTCCTCCTCCAGCGGGCTCTGCTGCGACTGCGACGACGACCGCTTCTGGTAGGCGCGCCGCGGCGGCTGGTCGTTCGATGGCAGCGTCCGCCGCTCCGACGCCGGAACGCGTGCCGACGAGCTGAGGAAGTTGCTGCGGCGACCTGTCGGAGTTCGTCGAAGGTGACATTATTCATCGTCATCGTGATGGCATGATAGTTATGAAACTCCCTAGAAGATGGCGCTATTCATGCATATTACTGTTCAGTTACTTGATGCTTTGAGCTTGTTATTATGCAGTTCAATCATCAACTGGGAAGCCTAAAATTCTTTTTTCTGAATCAATGTTTGAATAAATTTTATTGTACAATTATCAATGATACTGATCTTGCTGTCATTTTTGTGTCGTCATCTAACGAGTGTTTTCCGCTTTAATGAATGAAATGCTGTTGTCAAGTTGGCTGTACATTTGAGTTTTTGCACAATAAATGAGACGGCAGTTGGGTAGAGTGGTTCCACCAATCGTCCTAACATCGTTATAATAATATCATACATCATTATCATCATCCAATTCATCAAGGATAATATCACGAGTTCTTCAAATTTTATCGGTGAATTCTCATTTTTGGCGCATATTTTTTCATTTGACTGAAATATGGAAACAAACCGATTGATGAAATCATGAATGTTTTCGCCTCAAATGAAAAAGTATAAGCGAAGGAAATAAAATCCGATTTGAATCTGAATTTTAGGAAAGAGCTGCATTCAGAGATTAAAATTTTGAACCAATTTGTTGGAAAGATATTTACTTATTATTGACCTAGAAAAATCAGCTAACTCAATGAAAATTATTCGATTCTCATCAGAGTAAGGCATACCAAAGTTACGCAACTCATTATTAGCCATTCATTATTCATTTAAGAACGATTTTGGCCAATTTTGACACTCTCCCCTATCCCCATCTTGGGACACATATAAAATTTCTAGAACTCTCCCACTCCCTCTGCTTTCGTAAGATTTTGCCTTATTTTTCTGAATAGTTGTATTTTTAATCTGTCTGTCAGTTTTAGGATTTTCTCTCATCGTTTCTGGACAGCTTCATATCTGACCCAAAATGTCACATCGCTTGGAAATTAACCTCCAGCTACCTTGGAGAAATTCTCTATCTAGGTGTCTAGTGACACCTTGTTTTCAAAAAACTCTGGATCGCTTCGCTGCTCAGTCTTTTGACACTAAAGAGTGAAAATTTATCATGCAAAAACAATTTTGAGTACCATGTGTTTATATATTAATTGATTTCCAATTTACCATTTTCATATTCGATTATGAGAAGTTAATGACAAGTTTTATATATATCAACTCAACACTACTTCGAGCGATATTACTTGTCTATCATTTAATATTATTTATGTATCGCGTATTATCAATTATTGTATCCCTATTATAAACATTGATGTTTCTTGGGGTAATAAAGACAATCAATCAATTATCCCACTTTGTATGACATTTTGTATATATGGAATCAGTCATGACCATATATTCTATTTCTATATTTTCTTTTGTTCAATGATTTATTGAATTTTATAATATTTCAACGTTTGGTTCTTGTGAAATTTTGAATTTAATTTTGTAAAATTTTCCAATGCACGGATCTTGGTCGTATCTATTTGATAAACTCATCTGAACAATGGATTTGAGAGAATAATCTTACACTATTAACTCTTTTTGAAATGAAAAGAATGAAAATGTTGTATTTCTCGATACAATGGCCTGGCACATCAAAATGTTTTGACAATGCCAACAGTCAAGAAAATTTTCATCACTGCGTCTTTTTTTATGGTCGTTTCGATTGCTCTCTCTAAGATCGATCTAATAGAGGATATATAATATCATATCTTTGGTTGAAACGCTCATCCTTCTACCTTTTCCATCCTTTTCATTTTTTCATATTATCAATTCAATTTATGAGAGTCGTGTTTTTTTTGAGTTGACGTACGTTTGCAACAGAATATATTTTTTCGTTCGTGTTTTTGTTATTGTTTTTTTTCCACCAATGACACTTATCCCCTTCCTTTCCTTTCCCCATTTTCTTGTCGATAATGTTCCAACCTCCTCGTGGTTTTTGCTGGAAAATTTAACTTTTACACTCCGCATTTCTAATTTGTACAAACAACAAAAAATGGGTTGACTAACTAGAGCAACATCTACCCTGAGGGCACGAGCCGCCACTGCATCTGAAGGAAAGAAGTTTCGGAAAGCGCCGTTGTACTGATTCATATAAACTTGGACTAGCTCTCTGGAACTGATAAAGGATAAAAATAAGAATCCCTGGGCACCCGTACCTCTACTGTAGTTCACGTCCATCGACCGCGTCCTCAGCCCCTCGGCGCCCGCACCGCGGTGGAGCGGCACGACGGGCGGCGCCTCGCAGCCGCCAGGCAGCGTGTCCGCGCGTCGGGCGGAACCGAGCGCGGGCCGCGCGATCTCCGTGTACTCGTCGTCGTCCTCGGCTACCGGCGAGGGGGGCAGCGGCGGAAAGTCGCGCGGCTGCTGCGGCGGCGGCTGCAGCACCTCCACGCGCACCGGGAAGTCGGCCGACGCGGAGGCGGGCAGCGGCGGGCGGCCGTCGCGGTGCGCGATCAGCATCTCCTTGGCGCTCTCCGATTTCTGGATGCCGTTTCGTTTGGGAAACGGCATACCACCTGCGAATAGTACAACTAATAATAATAATAGTATCAAATGCTTTTATCGAATGATACAAGCATATCAATTGTTCTCAATAGTGAAGGGCAAGATTCAATATCTCGAAGTATTGAATGATATGATAGTTAAAAAAAAGAAAGGTGACATTTGTGAATACTCAATTAACAAAACAAAGTACAAGTGGAAAAGGACAAGTGAAACAAGTGGAATACAGAATACGTCAGGATTAAATATCGGGCCTTGAATGCTTTCATGCTCGTTACATGCCCTAATGGTACTAATAATACTATAATATGATGATTATTTACAAATGCAAATGGATATGAGAACGTATTGAAGGTAATAAATATCACTGGATAAACCTATCAGTCATCGATTTGAAATGATTCAATAGACGAACAAACAAGTACCTATATATAAATCCCTAGTAAATAAACAAAAAGATCATAGGAGTTGTGAAAACATCTTGTACGTGACAATTACAACTTATTCATAAGAATCAGAATGGGTGAGAAGACTAGAATACAAATAGTAGGTGACTCACATGATTTCATTAGGATTATTTTATAATAAAAATATATATGTATGCATTTCAAATCGATATTATGTTTATATTATCAGCTAGAGAAATAGTTGAATTGAAGAAATCAGTTGATCCAAGCAAATTATTATATAATTTTGATGTTAATTGTTCGAGGTGTTATATGTCTCGATTTTCTTATTTCAATTTCGAATATTATTCATTTTATTTATTTATGCATTGAGCAATACCATGGGAAAACGAGAACTGAAATCATTCTGAGCTATGAAGAGGAAGAGCGAGAGTACCCTCTCGTAAATGTATATTCAAGGTATGAACATCAGATCCATAGCAGATTTTTGCAAATAATCCAGAAGGACATTTGTGTGTTATTATTATATTATTATTAGTGAAGTGAAATGAAATATGAATATAAGTGGGGTGCTTAGTGTCAAGATCATGTTACCGACATGAATATAGATTTTCACTAATAACCACCTACAATATTTTTTCTCCAATCAGATAATAATGGTTTTACCCATCGTTGCTGAAGATACTCGATTCGTTCCATTTGTAGCTGACAAGAATGACAAATTCGAGAAGAAAATATCAGTTTGAATGTGATCTGTAGCCTCAAAGCATAACTCTATCAAACCTGTGGTATCGTTGAACTGATAACGTATATCCCTATCAGTGTATGGAATGGAATCCATCGGGTGTCATTTGAAAAACTGTCAACTTTGCTCTAACTGGAATATGTATCATCTTGTATATTTCTGATATGACAAAATGCGTCGTCAAAGGACAAAATCGATGGGTCAGAAGTTTGTTTGCAAACAATCTGTACATGGGAAATATCGAATTTATTCCATAGTCATTTTTTTTCATTCATCGCCATACCAGTGATCACGTGACATGTGTCAATGTCGACTTTTATGTTGTCGGACATGCATGATAGATCCCCGAGAAATGAAATTTCAATTCTGCAATAATAAACTTTTATATCTATTTTATATCTTTAATATCTAAAATAATAAACGGACTTTATTGATGACACATTGCTATATTGCTAATAATGATATATGTGAGATACATTTCCACAACAAGAGGATGGCAAATGAAGGATGGAAAGTCCTGACGTAGGATGAACATGTGTCAAAAGATAGTTGCAATACGAATATTATTACTTTTAGAGAAACGCAGAAATTTAGGTTCAAATTCAGATAATTTATGTACACAAAAGCAAAAGCCTTAAATTTCAATAAGAAATTATGAAATCCTATTGGAATATTACCTTTATTATAATCGACCGATGGTCGGTTACCTTCTTGGAGAGACAGATGTTGATTGAACACTCAGGATAGTTATGCGCCATATATTAGTATTAGATATATGGTTGTTTACTATAATTCAGTGATGCCACCACTACCAAAAAGTTATGGTAGGCCACCAGGAATTCAAAAAATCTATAAAAATCAAAGCAATTAAAATTTTTTCACTACCTTGCACTGCTTGCGGGAACCTTTTATTTCTGAACTCTTCTCTCATATTCGTACTGTGATATTTCAGTGAGTTATTCCAGCACTCACTACGAAAGTGTTGAACAAATTGATGGCCATAGTGAGCATAAACTCACAATCGTTATGAGGACCGGTATCTTCGAACGAAATCAGGGCCATTCGTGGATGGATGTTGTTTCTAGCATGGATAGAGCTTTGGAAAAAACTGTCATTCATATGTGATCAATATATATTATTTTGGTGTAACCGAATTTGGCATCGATATCTCTGATGGATGAAAAGATCAAGGGGCCTAACTTTAAGTCTCCAATGCACCTTTAATGTAATGACAATTGTCATGAATCGATCAATTAACGTAATGATCAATTTCATTCTATATTATCATCCTTGATGATGATAAAATGATCATTTGTTTTTCGTGAATACAATAGTTCCAGGGATTGAGAAGACTCAAGTGGACAGCGTCTGCCAGAAGTATCACAACACATGATTTCATCGTTATATATTACCTTCCATCAGAAGCTGTCTGTAGTATTCCTCCGACTTCTGGATCTCATTGTGACTGCTCGACTTCTGCAAGTCATTACGCTGCCTCGAGTCCCGATTCGGTTTGGACGGTGTTTTCCTCCTCTCTCTCTTCTCCCTGTTCAAACTCTCCACTCCGTTCAAGAAGAACTGATCGTTCTGGACCACCTCGATGTCCCTCCTCTCCAACAACTCGCTGATGCTCTGCTCTATCTTGCGCAGTGGCGAAATCTCCGCGCTGGGTTGCGAGCTCTCCACGTCCTCCTCCTCCTCCACGGTGACTCCCAGCTCCCTCCTGGGAAACTCCTCGGACTCGAGGCTGTTGGGTCGCGACACCACCCTCACGACGGGTGATACGGGGCTGGAGAGCTCTGCTACCTCGTCCTTGGGCGACTCCAGGTTCTGGATCACGCCCTCCTTCATCAGCAGCTTAACGTTGCGCTTGCTGGGAGTGCTGGACCTGCTGCTGGACAGATCCATGCTGAGTCTGGAGGGCGACGAACTCAGCTCCTGGCTGACGAGGCAGGAGTTGTTCAGGTCCAGGCTGAATCGCGACTTGGGAGAGTTGAGCTCTTGGCTGAGGCGGGAGTGCGGAGTGCTCAGGTCGACGCTGTACCTCGAGTTGGGAGTTTGGAGTTCGCGGCTCAGGCGGGAGTTGAGGTCGATGCTAAAGCGGCTGACGGGCAGACTCAGCTCGGAGCTCAGGCGCGAGTTCAAGGAGGAGTTAGAGGTCAGGGAGCTAGCGAGGTTTTGGAGGGTCTTGCGGTCATTTTTACCTGAAAAATCATCGAAATATCAATTTTTCATGGAATATATGCGATCTATTCACCAAGAACTGAATGTAGTGTGATTCTGAAAATTGGGTGAAGAATTAATGGAGAATCCAATTGAAATATTTACGCGGAAGTTACATGCATCTCTGGTATCACCAGAAATTATTTCATATTTGTTATTATGAATTAACTACCTTGTATTGCGATTCTTTTCAAGGTTCCTTCAACATACGCTATCTCCATGAAAAATTTCTTTGTTGATGTATGTGAGGGGTTGAGGAATATTGTAGGTCCATGTACACTGTATGGTGCATCCATAGACTTATTATCCTGAGGAGACGGAACTATTTACATTCGAAGAAGATCAGACATTGCTAATATCTGGTCCACTGTAGGATACTAGTGTGACCGATTGGAAAGTGTCGTTGCCATATTTCCAGTTTGAGAACGAGATTTGCAATAATTATTGACACGTTCATATCATTTTTTCATTGTATTGCAAGTAATACAGTCTCAATGGAACATTTTTCTGAACGGTATTTTATATATCATGAAAACCTGAAATGTACACGTTGGAATTACCGAATATTCATTTTGTGAACTATTACATTGTAGCATCATAGGATTTGTTACACACAAAGCGACATCGGCGCGTCCAGGCCACGCCTATTGTATGAATGATTTTTACTACGAAACTACGATCTGCCCATTTCTCGTTGCGGTGTTGTAGACGAGTGATCTTGTGTTTTGAAGTGTTGTTTTTAGTGACTTTGAATAAATATTGTGGAATTCAGAGTGAATTTTTGGACAATATGGTTCGTCACTGCCAAGTGTGCAAAAAACTTAACAATTCCAGCCCTGATGTTCCTTTTCACAAGTAAGTTGGAGTACCTAACCTCCAAATTTGTTTGTTATTCCAGTGGCGTGAATATATGATGTTTAGGTACGGTTTATTCATGTTTGTTAATGATTTAGGTTATTCATGTTTTCATGGCATAGACTTTCTTGTTCATTGCATCGAAAATTCTAAGCAACTTAGTATACCTATTTCTGTATTACTTTAGGTTTCCCGCTGATAGTGAGAAAAGAAAAATTTGGGCATCTCTTCTTGGCTGGCAGGAGAATCGTCTGAGCAAATATCTTTATGTATATTCTGATCATTTCGATTCAAGTGATGTCATAACAAAGAAAAGTGGTACCAAATACTCATTGAGGCCAGATGCAAATCCAACACCTTTTTTCCAGTAATGAATCGAAATGTGTCATCATTATCCGAATAAATTTGTTGTATTATATGAATATTGAGAGTGTGAAAGCTGTGTTTCTTGTTTCTATCAAAACAGAAAAATTTATTGTGTACAAATTATAAGGAAATTCAATTTTATACAACTGTCTGAATGCATATGATATTGCACTTATTTCAGTTGAACATAATATCAGGAATTACAGGTACTGACAAGAATCTGGTTATATATTTCCAATGATGTATCATTTTTCAGAATGTTGATTGACATATACAGAGAGAAATTACATGTTTTCATTGAGAGTACATTCGTAGCTTGTTCATAATCAAACGGAATTTGTTTGTCTAACAAACACTCCGTACAGAACAATATTCAATAATATAGTTATAGATAAAATATATTTCCAAGTTATGGAACCATTAGAACGGTACGCCACTGGCTGAAATCAGGGAAACACGACACATAAACACAACAGCGTTGCCAACAAGTTGGTGAAGACAAAGAGGTTCGATCGGTAGTCTTTCTCATACACGTGCAGTTCATTTTCAATCATTGCTTCAAAACAAAAGCAGTTTTATGAATGAGATCATGAGATGTTCCGTCTCCTCAGGATAATAAGTCTATGGGTGCATCCCATTTTGGCCCATGTCCTACTTTTTTTCTCAAACTCAAGATGGCCTCATCAGATGTTTCATAAGTTTTGCCATTTATAAGATATAGGGCACTTTTGAGAATTATATTTTCTGGACCCCTCCTATAACTACGGAGTTATTAGAAATGATGTTTGAGCTAAGAACTTATAGTGATGTATGCTTTGACGTATAATACTATACTCAAAAGGTTTTCAGAAATGCATTCAAAAAACTAAATAATAACATTAGGATGCATTTTGCTAGTGAGCCTCGGATTTTCTATATAAAAGTGGTTTCAAATGGACAATTTTCATTCTTTCCAAAGGAAAGTGAGCAAGTATTTCACTAACCCGAAACGAAAAATATAGGTACCTACTAGCAACAAATAAATGAGTGCCTTATCAAATCTTTATGATAAGAACAAAGTTTTCATAATTCAATACCCAATTGAATGAATGTTCAAATTGCCGTCTATATTCCTTAACACATAATCGACACACCTTCCAATGAGTCTGAGTGAATTCAAAATCAAAAAAGATCGTCTTTATGAATTGCGGAAGCCACCCTCTATTGTTGCACGAATTTATTCCATTATAACATTATGATCACCTACAACTTATAAAACGAAACAGTTTGGTTAGATCATCGTGAGTTCGAAAGAAAAAGTAGGAGAGGAATGTTATCTTCAAAAACAAACGAGAAACATGTCGGTCTTAACCAAAATGGTATAGACTAAATAGCTTTCTAGTTCAAAAAACAAAAGATCTGAATAATTTGTGGCGGAAGAAGATTCATATGAAAAATGGTGTTATAGACTATACATATGAGATTCAAGTCAATTCTTATGATTAATAACTCAAATTGTAAAATTTCCCACTTTAATATTGAATATGGCAATTTTGGTGGTTCTCACCTTTTCTAATGATGTAGGTGCTATTTCCAGATATATCTGCACTATTCAATTCGGGTGGTAACATAATGTGGTCATCAGAGTCAGAAAATGGAGACATCACCTCATCCTCGGTAGTGCAAGGGGGAGGATCTGGCCAATCATCGAATTCTTTCAGCCTATTCGGTATCGAACTGGTACTGGAATACGAACCGGATTTTCTTCTCCTTCTACCGATAACTTTGGTGCTACCTGAAAATAATTCAATGAATTTTCTTTGTTTTACACAGTCAGGGTCAGATTGAATTCTGATTAGGATTTTTTGATCTGTTTGTAACCCCTATGTCGCTTCCTAGGATTTTCGGAGGTTGAAGACAGCAGAAAAATCATTATTGAGGTAATGTGAACCTATTGCTTTCTGATTTCTGAACTGACCATGATGGACGTGATCATATTGCACCTAACTAGGGAATATTGACATATTGACAATAATTCTGTCACTTGAGTATGAATTGTGATTCAATTATTTCATTTTATTCCAAAGAGTATTGAGGATGGAAAAGTAGCTAAGATTTTTTTCCTTCGCAGTGCTTTCGCTGTTAGATTCGTTCGAGATATCTAGATGAGATATAGATTCTCTGTTAATGGTAGCTTATAGACGAAGGTTGATATGAGGTTTGAAAGAAATTCAGAGATCAAAATTTCAAAGATGGAATTCAGAAAACAATCCCGAATTCCTGCAATATGTGCAATTTTTTTATACATTTTGGAATGTTTGATCAAGATTGGACCTCTAGCGAGCACCTTTTGATCGTTCTACGATACGAAAATATCTTTTCCCCATTGGAATATTCAGAAGTTTGATTGAACGAATCTGAGAGAAGTTCAAAAACGGTTCAACGACCTTCATACATTAGGTTCAATATAAAGCGAGCTGCGGTCAGAATTCTGAGCAGGTCCTATATCCTTCTTAATTTTTGAAATGAATTCATGATAGAATAGATATGAACAATATCGATAAATTAAGAAAATCTTTCAGGGGCGTTTTCACATTTTTACCGTAAGCTCATTGAAAATCCACAACTTTGATCCCTATACAAATGTCTTTTATAAATTCATTTCAGGCTTGGTTCGGCAAATAGGTTGGACAAATACTGAACCTGCCGTTTTTGTTCGGTTTATATAATGTTATAGGAGCATCCAGAATTCTTCAAAGTATATAAATATACTATGATTCGAATAGATTGGTGTTTCAACTCCCTTTCAGAGGCCATTAGGAGAAGTTGTAGACTTTTTTCCACTTGTTTATGTCGAATTTGGATACCTTACGGAGGCTGCCCGAGATCGACACGAGAGAACTCTACCTTTGTTGATCTCGAAAGTGAACTTCGGAACCCCGGAAAACACGATTTGATTTTGAAATTCAACACCAGAGCAGAAATGGAACTGTTAGCTATCCATCATTGTCAGCTATACGCTATCCGTCATTATGAGTAAAAGAAGAATTGAATTTACAGATCGACTATCGTATCGCAGTCTATACTCAAGCGGCGCGGCCTCAGAAAGGTTGTCGACAGGTTTGCAGTTTTAGAAAAAAAAACTGAAGAGTTGTTTCACCACCTCCAACTCACCATGATTGCTCGTTAGATCATTTGACAACTGGACTCTGAGTAGTAGAGCTGTAGCAAATCATTGGCAATTCTTGTAGAGTTCTTCAACTGATTGCTTACGAGATGAAAATATTTAAAATGAAGACCATATTGAATATAGCTTTCAGAAGGAGAATATTCTGTCTCAGTCAACTGGATGTCGTCAGGTGATAGAAAACCCACATTAGTTATTATTCATATCTTATTGTTGTATACGTATTTTTATGTATTTATAACGACACTTCCAAGGATTACGTACCGTTTCTTCTGTTCCAAACTTATGTAAGAAACTGTTAATGAAATTCATCCACCACAGTATGATGAGATTTATTGTGAAAATTTCTGTTTTTGTTATGAGGGTATGGATCCTGATAATTCCTTAACGAAGGCTAACCACCTCATGTGCGGCTTTGCAATGTTTCATAATGAGAATAATTCTTTGGTTGAAGAAGACTGAAAGTTGCCTTCCTCTTCAAATCCCACCTCCACTGTCGAGCACTGGATCGTCTATGGTATCTAATTCTATATAGAATCGACGGGACAATGGCTCACCTGGCGTAAGAAGAGCGTCCTCATCCAAAGGCACCTCCCAGGCGATACTGGCTCTCTTTTCGCACTGCAGCGGCGGCGGAGGCGGCAGCATCTCCTCCAGCGAATCGTCCGAGAACCGCTCGTCGTCCGCCATCTCGCTGAGAGGTCGCAGCGACGTAGCCGGCTCGTCCAGATCGCTCGACAGATTGTCCTCGCTGCCATGTCTATTGCATAACATATTCACAGTCACTGTTTTTTCGTTTATTCATTCTTTCATATATTCATTCATTCATCAATTTATTTATTCACTCATTCATTCATCAGTTCATTCATTTATTCATTTATTCATTCATTTATTCATTCATTTATTCATTCATTGATTCGTTTATATGTTTCACGATATGCGTGATACAGATTCCAACACAGAACGCTGAACATTACGTGTAACTGTGATTTTCGACCTGAATTGGTTCAACATAATGGTTGACTAGAAAGTCGATAATTTCTCGAATTCCGGGAGTACTCTATATAGCAGCAGGAGAATCAACGAGGTTATTCAATATTTTCAAAAGTAAAATCATATCTCTCTGAACCCTACCATATTTATTCTTCAGTTATAAAAATAAATGCTGTTCTTGAATCTCTATAAGTGAGATTATCTGCACCAATGGCCTTGAGGTTGAGAAATATTTGTTGAAGAATCGATTTTGTATTATTCCTTCGATTCTGTTTTCATGAATTTTGAAGTGTGGGTTCCACTGTATTGTTCGATTATGAATCTGTCCCACCAGAAAGTGAATTCTGAAAAGTATCTACTAGTGAAATTATCCAATCAAATTTTGGACCTTCTTGCTTAGCTTCTGCTCAGTGATGAATTCAGTTCAGAATTAACTAACAACAATGTCTCATATACAAGGTGAAGCATCTAAGAATGCGGAAACAAATATTGTGCCTGCACAATTTCAGAGTTTATGCAAAGTGAAACCAGCGAAGAAACGACACACAACAGCGACACCACCTGAGTAAAAATTATAAGGTAGGTATTCTTCATTTTATTTTCGATATTTTTTTAACTCCACTTCACCTCCTTCAACTCATTTTGGTGGGAGCAACCCACTGAATGAATATCCACAGCCACCTAAGGCTCACCTCACCTCATACAGGGTCGCTGATATGTATGGAAACGGTCGATTATTTCCTAAAGTAAGATAGCTAGCGAAAAATGTTAAGATACAAAAGTTGTAGGGTTTTTCAAAATCCATTAAGCTAATGAAAAATTAAGTATACAGGATGAGTCAAAAAGTCAGGACGAAACAAAGTTGCTTTTTCTCTAATGGGACACCCTGTATATTATTCCACATTTCAATTCTGCTCGAAATTCTGAACAAAATTGATACAGCGCATCATTTCCTAAATTCAACCGATTTCGAGATATCGAATTTCGAAAATAACTCATAATAAATTATCCAAAAATGTTAGTCCATTAAGTTCATAGTCCATCAAGTTACCTTTGAAAGTTTCCAGCTCCATAACAACGCCGCGTCGTTCTTTTGTCTAACAGTGATGATCTTGACAACACATGTCAAAAATACATTTAGTGTAAATAAGTTTCGCGCAAAAATGGCACGTTTAACTAATACTGAGCGTATTGAAATTTTAATGATCATAGGATTCGGTGATAGAAGACGAAGTTGTGACCAAGTAGTGAATATTTTTAATGAATTGCATCCAAATCGGGAACCAATTTCTAAATCAACCGTTTCAAAAACATTGCCGCGTTTTCATGAAACTGGAGATGTCAAAGATCGACCAAAAAGTGGAAGACCAGTAAGCGTTACAAATGAAGAAAATGCTTTGAATGTCATGTTAGATGTGGTGGAAAATCCAATAAATTCGGCACAACAGAGGGCTTTGAATCATAACATGAGTCGATATTCCATTCAAAAAATTTGCAAAGTGCAAAAATTCCATTCATATAAAATTCATTTGGTACAAGAATTGAGTGAAGACGATTTTGATCGTAGAATCGAGTTCTGTGAAGTTATTATGGATAAATTGAGCGAAAATGTCAACTTTGTCAACCACATATTGTTTTCTGACGAATCTACATTTTGTTTAAACGGGCACGTAAATCGACACAACTGTAGGTATTGGTCAGACCAAAATCCACATTGGATGGAGGAAGATCACACTCAACGGCCACAAAAAGTAAATGTCTGGTGTGGCATTTTTGGTGGACACGTCATGGGACCCTATTTTATAAACGGAAATTTGAACTCTGAACGATATTTATCACTTTTACAACAGCATATCATTCCAGAGCTTAGACGATTATTCCCGAATAATAACAATCCCAATTTGCCGGCAGAACAAATATGGTTTCAACAAGATGGGGCTCCTCCACATTTTGGACGTATGGTACGCGCATATATCTAGATGAAACTTTTCCTAATAAATGGATTGGACGCAGGGGAGCAATTGAATGGCCAGCTAGGTCTCCCGATATGACCCCACTTGACTTTTTTCTATGGGGTTACATAAAAAATGTAGTCTACAAAAATAGGCCGCCAAATATCGAAGAGTTGCAAGAAAGAATAAGGCATGAAATTTCTACCATTCCTCCTCACATGATTTTAGATTCACTACAAAATTTTTGTTCAGCGAGTTCATTACTGTCAGGAGGTAAATGGTAAACACTTTGAGCACCTTAATAAATAGAATTTCAAAGAAAAATTGTTGTTTATTAGAACTTGTTTTCTCTCTTTTTCCTCCTGTCCTATTGTTTTCATAAAATTTCAAATATCCTGGACATTCATTAAAAAATACATTTTATTGTTTTAATTGCATTTTAATCAACCCTGAACAATTATGCTTTTTTTTATTTTCTGTAAAAAAATTATAATTAAATTGTAATCATAATATCCACATACTCCACCTTTTGTGACTTTCATAATAAATATGCATCATTTCGTGCTTTTTCTTTAATAAATTTGAGAGTAAATAAAAGTTATTTTCAAAATTCGATATCTCGAAATCGGTTGAATTTAGCGTTCAAACCACAAAAACATAAAAGAAAAATAATTTTACTTTAGTATTCCAAACACTCTATGAAGGAAACCAACGTACAATTAGTTGTCTTCATATGTGATTTTCAGGCCTTTTTTATTTTCCCAACATTCCTTTTTTCATCTATCACCATTATTTCTGAAAGATATACGAATTTGTAGGGAGACCTATGTGAAGTACAGTGACAGGTCGCAATCTAACTGACACTTTTTGAGGATTGGAAAATACCCCTTATTACAATCGCCAATAATTGCGTTAATCCACACCATAGACTTATTATCTTGGGATATAGATATGAAAGTACATGAAATACGATAATAGTAGAATTACCATCTTGAGATAAAGGTCTAATAATTCCTGAAATGTCGAACGAGTAGGCAATGCATGACATTGCATGATTTGTTGATTTATTTAAGTTGTTCTACGACTGTTTATAGATAATAAACTACTTTTTAATAACCACGTAACGGCCATTTGTAAAAAAAACTTGCTTCTGGATGTTATGCTATCAGAACCATCGCCACCGAATTAGGATTTGCATCAGCCAGAACAACATACTTTGCTCTTCTTGAAACACACCTAAGATATGGTATAGCATTCTGGGGGGCGTGCAGTGACCAGTTATTCCAGAGGAGTTTTGTCCTGCAGAAAAGGGCTCTGAGATATATGTGTGGGGCAACAGCTAGATCCTCCTGTAGAGAATTATTTAAAGAATGCAATATATTAACGGTAGTTTGTATATACCTTCGATCATTGAACAGACTAGATAAGTAATCCACAGCCCTGGCAATACAGTTTGTTTGGAAGCAACATCTATAGTATCTATCTTTGTCTAAACAAGGATAGCAGAACCTGATTCTCCCAGCACCAGTGCCGTGTTGTCAGAGGGGTCGAATTTATTATTAATTCATGATGAAACCAAATTCAAAATCCGTAACAATTTCAGTAGTACTTTTCAGCATTTCTTGGTGGGAAAATGAACAATGACAAGACACTGTCGCAGCTGACCTATGGGTATAATCAATATAATCTAATCAATTCAATTTAAATTCATTTTTATCCATTCCATTTGGGAAAATGCTTCAAAATCTCGAATGATACGACAATGGTAACTCACCTATGAAATGACGTGTTTTGATCGCCGGTTCAAATTGTCTTTAACACACCTCACAACGTCTCACCATTATATCAAATCACCAAAACAGAAAATAAACTGAGTTTCTGAGGAATTCTGAGTACACAAAACTAAACACAAGTTGAATAATATCGATAAATCAGAACGTAAGTAATGACAGATACCAAACAAAGCAATAATCACCGTTGACTGTCAATATCAAATGGCGGTGTTGCAACGTTGAGCAAAAAGTATTCATGATACCCATGCTGGTCCTCGAGCCCCCAAGAAAGTAAAATTGCTGAGTCTCAGAATAATGTAGCAATCTTCTATTAATCAGAACTGATTCATAATCGTCATGACCCAAATTTATTATTATATTTGTGCATTGAACTACATGAATTCATAAAGGACTAAATATTTTGGACTGTTTATCACTATTTGATGATGGGATATGACAACACTGGCGACGATTGGGTACTAATATTATGATAATTCTGGGAATTCATGTTAGCTTCAGAATATTTGTTTTGTGATCCTTCTAGTGGGTTTGTTGTTCGGAGGTATATACATTTTAGAAACAGTCTCACTCATTCACAAAAACATAAATACCTTCCAGGTAGTCTCGACAAACTACAATACAAGGCAGAGTGGCCAGGTCAAATTGATAATACCCCATTCCACTCTGATCAAGAACTCAATTATTTATAATGGAATAAAACTATACAATCATTTGCCAAATGCAATAAAAAATATCTTGTCTTTTCATGAGTTCCGTACTGAGGTGAAAGCATTACTTATCGCCAATCCTTTATATAACCTGGGTGGATACTTTTTACAGGAATTCTAAAATGGAAAATGAAAAAAGAAATTATCCTCCTTCCTTATATTTACTTTTGAAGCTCTTTTAATGGTTTTAATCCCCTACTCGAATTCGACCTGAACCTATTAGTGTTTTAATTATCCCAACGATGGCTTTATACAAGCTCATTTTTACAATTTCTGATTGTTTTGTAGTAAAAAATCTTTTGATGCTCTCAAAGTTTCAATCCTCTACTCAATTTTGACCTGAACCTATTAGTGTTTTAAATATTTCAACGATGGCTTCATATCAACCTATTTTTTACAATTTCTGTTGGTTTTGTAGTAAGAATATTTGTATTATCTGTTTCATCACTTACTTATGTATGCATATTTGAATTATATTCATTATATTACAAGCTTTGTCAACAAGTGTGTATGTACTTACGGCAATGAAGCATATTTTGAATTGAATTGAATTGAATTGTTCCTTGCCTTATAAATTATCATGCGTAGTTTTCTAGAATGATGATGTTCTGATTGTTTGCTATTCTTGCATGATTCTCTTGATATTGTGATGGATCAAAACAAGAAACGTTATGAGAAAATAAGGCTTCAAAATCACATATGAAGATAACCAGATAATTCATTTCAAATAAATAGTGATAAACTGTTGTTAGGTCTTTCATTTGCCTTTTTGTGACCACTTTGGTACTCGTTCGACAAATTTTTGCTTGAACTTTGTTGTGACGAGTAGATGGAGCGATATCTGAGCGCCACTTTTTGACGCTGACCGCTGACATATGACGCTTGACATATGACACTCGACAGGAAGTGCATGAAAACAAGAAAGAAAGAGCCAGAGAAGCGCGCAAAGCGTGAAAAATCATGGAAATCGTGAATGATGTGAGACGTATGCCTAATGCATTCTCCATATTTTTTCAAAAGTGGCGAAGTGGGATTCGAGTATGGAGTATGACGCTGACCGCTGACTTATGACGCTTCACATATGACATTTGACAGGTAGTGCGTGAAAACAAAAAAGAAAGAGTCAGAGAAGCGCGTGAAGCCTGTAAAAACATGGGAATCGTGAATGATGTGAGACGTATGCTCAACGCCTTCTCCATATTTTTTTACACATTTTTTCAAAAGTGGAGAAGTGGGATTCGAGTATGGAGTATGTAAAAGAATGTACCCACGAACCTTTTGACCTCCCTGTGCCGTTCCAAGGCCGTGGGGACGGTCCTGGGAGGCACCCTGGTGGGCGACGTGATTGGATAGACTCCGTGTTGGTAAGGCAGGCTGCCGTACCGGTATCCCGGCGGCGGCGGTGGGGGCGGGTGCAACGCCAAGTCGTTGTTTTCCCAGCCGTATGGACGTTGATGTTTCGTTTTAGGCTGGAGAAAAATCGAATCGGTGAGTCTGAATGATATAATAAATTTGTTCCACGAAATTTCTTGAATAGTAAAAACTTTCTTTTCGACAAAATTGTCGTCTACGAGTGGCTCTTTCACTAATGATCGATGGAAATATAGTAATTTCTGACCAAGATATCACAAGTTTGTATCGTCATGTTTTGATTCTATAATTCCCTCTAGAGGATCATAGTATTCTTTCTGGAATACGGCTTCACTTTCCGAATGATTCTCTTGTTTTCACCTTTTTTCAAAATATCCTCCATTGTATTTGGGAAAAAATCGTTTTTGACGCGAACAGAGTTTGATAACGAAGTTCTGTTTATAAACAAGTAACCTAGCAACAACCTAGCAACAACAAAACTCCTATGATCAACGGTACCTGATTCAAATATAACGAGAAGGTAATGAATTGGTACTTTTATTCCGTTTTGAAAATGAACAGAATTTCATTGAAATCGGTCAGAAATGAGATCATGTATAACCACGGGAATTAATGAGCCTCAATTACCTCACGTGATTAAGGCTTTCATAATTTCCTCGCTACATAAATAACTAGTAATTTTGACCGGAATATTATGAGCATATATCGTCATAGCAACGCTATCAATATAGGTCATAACTCCCTTGGGGCATTATAGATTCTATAACTCCTACCTTTGTAGGTTGATTACAAAGTTCTGTTTATGAACAAGTAACATAGCGACAACCTAGCAACAACAAAACTAATATGGTCAACGGTACCTGATTCAAATATAGCGGAATGGGAATGAAGAAAATTTAATTGAAATCGGTCATAAATAAAATTGTATATATACCACGGTAATAATTGAGCCTTAATAACATGCAAACTTTTACATCGGTAATTGAGGCCCCTATAATTCCCTTGATACATAAATAAATATTTTCTCTTTTAAGTTTGAGTTATCGATCGAAAAAACATCGAACCACTTCCTACGTATCAATAATGGCAGAAACTTGCAGAAGTTGCAATTCAATGTATATGTGATACATCTGGAGAACTCGAATACAAACAGATTTGATTGAAGAAATTCAAATATATAAGCCAATTTCAAGCTATTATTTTTACAAAAATAAACTATTGAAAGATAGCGAAAGTCACGTGACCCTATCCCAGTAGGCCATTTCGATGATTTTCTTACATGATGCCCACTTTCTGAAAGACACTGTAAACTACAGTCATTGTAATCAGCGCGACATATAAAACAGTGAGACGTAAGATAACGTTCAACAATGGAAGGCGTCTATGAGTTGATGATTTGAAATAAAATATTGTCAAAAACTAATAAATTACTCAAAGTTCGAATTTGTGTTTTCGCTATTTCTGGAACAGAAATGAATGGAGCATAGCAGGAACAGAGATTTGATAATTTTCAGGAGATTTGAACAGAAGCTGTATCTGTACTATATCTGATAATATATATATATATATATATATATATATATATATATATGTATGAAAAAAAAAAATAATTTCAATATCTCACATACTACAGAACTTTTCGAGGCGGTCGAATTTTTTCCAATGTATTGCAATCATCCTCTTGTACGAAATTTCATTTCTACACTCTTGTTATTGCCTTTCAAACAACTTGAATAGTAGTTTATTGTCGATAGTTTCCAAATTATTTCACACGAACCACTCAACTCTACAATAAAATCGCATAATCGATACCAGAGATCGAACTTCGATATAGGTTACATATAGTGTAAATAAAAGTAGGACCGCCAAGCCTCGTTGCCAGTTCTCTATGACATCATGGCTAGATACTATAAAGAAGGCTGGTGACTGCCATGATGTAAATAGACTGGTTTTCCAACTCCCTATTCCCAGCCACTAGAAATAGTTGTGGACTTCTGCCTACTTGCTTGTGCCGAATTTCAATACATTAGTAGGGCTGACCATGATCGGCAGTAGATGCCATCACCTCTTCCGATCTCGAAGGATATCTTGAAAACTCTGGAAGATACGATTTGAATTTGAAATTCAACACGAATGCGGGAATTGAACCGTTAGCTATCCATCAGTGTCATATATTCGTCGTTATCAGTATCATTTGACTTTACAATATCGACGAACGTATCGCCATCTAAACTCAAGAGGGGCGGCCTTAGTATATAGGGTCATTTGACAGGACTACATGTTTTGGAAAGAAACAATTGAATAGTTGATTATTCTAGTTGTTGTAGGAGTTTGTCTCGTCGTTTGTTTAATAGTTATAATGATTATATCAATATATTTATTGTCCTAAGAAGAGATATACGATCTGCCCCAAATGTCAATGCACTTGGAATTCAACCTTCAGATGCCTGAAAGAGAAATTCTTCATTTGTCAGTGACACCTTGTTTCCGAAAACACGTTTGGAAAACATGTTTCTAGTTATCTTGATGTTGTGTACGTTCCGGGAATAAATCTGCTTTCGCAGTCAACGCAATGAATAATACATCAAGATAAGTAGAACATTTGATATTCATCAAATATATTTGTCTTCCAAATATTTTTTCGAAAACAAGGTGCCACTCACGTATAGAGAATTTATATTTTGAGTATCTGAAGGTTTGCATTTTGGGCAGATCATGTATCTGTTCTGACTACAAATATATAGGGAATATTATTATAATTTCTCTTTCAATACCAGAAAAACCAGAAAAATTAATATACCACCGCCTCGAATAACTCACAGACAGTAACTGAAGAGTTGTTTCACCATCAACTATCCACCTTGGGTGATCCTAAATACTCACCAATGTCGTTTGCGTGGCAGTGTGTATGGGATCGGGCAGCAGGCCGTTGACGTTGATGGCATTGGCGTTGATGTTGACGACGCAGTCGTTCTGGAAGCGCTGCGGGGGCGGGATGGTGTCCATGCGGATGGGCAGCTGGGTCAGCGGCACCGAACGGTGGTGCCCTCTGCCGCCCCCGCCGCCTCCTCCGGGCGTCGTGCGCGGCTTGCCGACAGGTCGGTGGGTCGGCGATACTCTGCAATAGAGATTCGAATGTTTTCTCAAACATATACGCATGGGTAGTAAAATCAATGTTGATAAAAAGTCAGGGATAAATAATACATTGCGATAAATGTAACATGAGATATATTGGACGAACTCGTCGAAACATAGGAACTGGATTCAAAGCTCATTTCAGGTATAAGCGTTGCTCAACATATTCTACTAGTCTTCCAATATCGTAAGATAATTTGGAGCTTCTTGAACATGTAACGAACAATAGAGAATTGAATAGTTTGGAAAGTATCTTCACTCGTTATAAGAACCAAATAATGAACCAATACCTAGGTTCTATTCCGTGAACTCGGTAATTCGATTTGCTGACTTTACAATCATTGAACATTGAACGCTGGAAGCGATCGATTTTCATTTCGAGTCTTAGTTAAAACGATGTTAATCTGAGAAGTGCCTCATGTGTTTTCTTTTAATCCTGTCCTATCCAACATCACATAAAGAATCATTATTTCAATGTCAGTTTCTTGATCTCTCAGTAAAATGTATACCTTGTTTCGTTTTCATTGGCCACCCTGTATAGACAGATAAATAGATTTATTATGTCTGAAAATTACATTTTCATCACAGATTTTCACAGTCCGAAGAAATTCCACCTCATAGAGAAAGACTAAAGAAAGAAAAATGTTCAGGTCGGTCCAGGAAATGATAGCAATAATTCACCATACAATATCAAACATATTTTTTTTCCAAAATATTTCCTGAGAGAGATACAGCTATTCGAAATTTAGTTTTGGAAATAATCATTCTGAAGTAACTCTCATTACATTGAAGAGTTTTTGACCAAATTTGCTGGTACTTATGACATAGGTATAAAATTGTCCAGTGGCATAGATACAGGGAGCATTCTTCACTTTCTCCACTCTATTTTTATGGATATCTTTTCAATTTCACATTTTTCTTGAATTCCTTGTTAAATTCAAAGAATGAATTGCCTCTTTCGTGGATGTTTGATTTGAGGCTTCCTTTATGAGATGACTGAATTTTACTGAAAACAAAGAACCCGCGAGAGTGTTATATCATCTTTGTCACTACATCCTGATTTAATAACGAACATTCAGGGCGTTTCACATTGAATTTGATGAAATTAGTATTTGAATTACTTGAAGGAATAACCACAGATACGATACGATCAATTAATGAAAATATTTATTCTTCAGGATACGTTTTTTGAGACTTGGTTGTCATTGATCGAAAGATATAAAATACATCCTGTCCTTCGTAATGGAAGAACCGTGAATATAACCGTGAACAACCGTGAATATTTTTCAGATTTGTTTCTCAAGTTTTCTCTGGAACCAAAATTCGACAATCAAAAATGGCGCGAATCTATATTTTCGAGATAATCTAAGAAAAAGTGTGAAACTCCGCCTTCTTACGGACCGTTTTGAGTAGATACCAAGCCAATCGGCCTTTTTTTTTATCTGTGGACAACTCGAAAGTGAAACCTATAATATGAATATGAAAATGGAAAATTCGATATCAATTAATGAAAACACCTTGTAACCAGAATTCCTCCGTCTGCCAAATTGTCACTTTTCAGTGTCAGAATCGGAAACATTGAAAAAAGTTTACGAAGAGAAAAATATTTCAATTGTGTTGAGAACGGGAGCAGATTCGTTCCCGAAACGTCCACCAAGATAAGTAGAGGTTTTATTCTTATTAAATATATTTGTATTTCCAAATTTTTTCAAAAACAAGGTGTCACTGACCAATAGAGAATTTCTCTTTTAGGTATCTAAAGGTTTAATTTCAAGCGCAGTGACATTTTGGGACAGATTCTAAATCTGTCCTTACTACAAATATATTGCAATAATTTTTAATAACTTCTACTCTATTTTTTAGAAACGAGGAGAGACAATCCCATTGAAAGCTGAGAAATGAATATACCACCTCCTCGAAGAACTTACAGACAGTATTTAAACCTATAATGTTCGAGGAACATCGTGTAAGCCAGCGGTGGAATTTTGGGAGAGGAAGGAAGGTGTTGGAATTTTTCTTGAAAGTTTGGAGGTTGTATTACATCCCTAACACAAGATACTTTTTATACCTTCAGGTGTCCCTGAAATGTAAGAAATGGTAAACAGACTAGTGAAACCAAAAGAAAATAATTGAAATGAACACACCTCTAAACTAAAAATGCTTCGTTAAGCCTCTACAGAACGTTAAAATTGTCGTTTTTTTATGTTTTTTTTGGATTTACTTTGAGATTCGACAGATATTGCTCTCAAATTTTGTGAGTACACTGAGAGGATTATTATGCATGAAAAATATCTCTCATTTGGAATGACAGTACTTAGTGTTGATTGACAAAAAGATAGAACTCTTCCTGAGTGCGCCATTGACCAGATCCCAATGTCGTCTCATATTATTTTATCATTGAATACCTAATTTTCTGTTTTCTTGGCGGTTTGTGGTATTTTTCTCGTATTTTTTTTATTCGTGGGCAATACGAAAGGGAAACCTATAAGGTTCGAGGAACATCGTGTTAGCCAGCGGTGGAATTTTGGGAGAGAAGGAAGGTGTTGGAATTCTTCTTGAAAGTTTGGAGGTTGTATTACCAGTTGATTGACAATATTCAACCTGATGCAATTAAATATTTTAGTATAAGATTCATTCAATTATTATAGGTCATTATAGGTTATCGATGCTGATCATAATTCAAGACAGAAATCCTTAACGAAATTTTGAATAAAAGGTGCTGTATCTTTTTATTGATCAATTATTTGAAGAAAGAATTATATCAATAATGTACTGAGGATTTAAAAAACCTCGCAAAAGATACAAAATACTGTTGGATTTTTCGTGAGTACATTTGAACACTTTTTTTGTGGTTTGTTATCATAATTAGTATCATTATTAATTTTTTTGAGTCAATTCTAGTATTCATTATTGAATTGAATTATGTCAATCAACTGGCAAACCAAGAAGAATATAATGAACCCCCAGAAGGACTCAAGAGACTATGAAACAGCATTGAGATCTGGTCAGTAGCGTACTCAGAAAAAGTTCTATGAGTTTTATAATTGACAGTTCTCAAAATACGTAACACCCATCATGTCAATCGGAATGGTAAAAAATATTTCTTATGTATAATTATCCTCTCAGTACACCTAAAATGTTTCAGAACGATATCTTCCAAGAATATTGATATATATATATATATATATATATATATATATAAATATTTAAAAATATTCGAACTATCAAATTTCAACGCCCTGTAGCGACTAAAAAGCATTTTGGCATTGGGGTGAGCTTAGTTCAATACTATCATTTTGGTATCATTAGTCTGTGATATCATGTTGTACAAACATTTCAGGGAAACTCTCAATATTCAAGGAGTCGGAATGAAGGGAGCACATCCTCGGATATGTTGAAATTCCCTTCTTTTACATCATTGAGTGAGGTGATATTTGTCTTTTATCATAATGAAGGCGCTGTCTCATCTCATATAATAGTCTCGGGAAGTGTCTTTCATATGAAATGAGGTGAATCCACCTTCCTCAAGGGTATTTAAGAAGGTGAATTTTTTTTTCTACAATATCTTGCCTCCGTTTTGAATCATTGAATGTATAATGGAGGTATAAATAGGAGTCTATATGAGGAATGGAGTGCAGATGAGGTCACTAAACGGGGCAAAAGCAGAAAGGGGAACTTCAATACTATTTCCTGGATTATCTTGAGAAAATAAAGATTTGTACCCTTATTTTTACAACAAAATTCAGACTCCTGGAACAAAATGAATGAGAACGAAAAACATTGAGGATAAAAAGTCGTTAGGCATGATAAGTGCAATATTACTTACAAAAGATATTGCGGATAATTCTTCCTGATTCTGGAAGATTGCCCACATTTTCTGCGTCACACTTTTATATAAACGTCAACAACAGTAAATTTCAAGTGAACAATCACCAGTTGTGTAATCTTCAGTCCTTCTAATAGGAATTTGTCGACTTTCGTTACCGATTCTCCTGGTAAGTGAAACTCTCATTCGACGAACGAGAACATTTCTCATTTTCATTATTGCGTTCTGTCATTCTGACGTACCTAGTCTTAAGATTTTAAACCGACTGATGAGAACTGACATATTATTATTGTCATTTCTGAACGATGATCGAAAGTCCCAAGTAAAGGAATGCATTCATTAACTATAAAACAAGTAGCAACATGCTACCTGTACAAAATATCTGTGAAAGTGAGTTGAACCATAACTGGATACACTTGTGAATTCATACTGTTTAAATTTAGAGTGATTCATTATTCCATCCACTCTGTATGATGAGGTACGAGTTTTTGTTCCGGCACACACACTCGAAGTTTTTGCTGATTTTTTTCAGCAACTGACCGCTCCCATTCATGTTTTGTCAGCTTAAGCAGGCCATCGGAAGCCACCTGAAACGTCAAACCGAAAAAGTCAAAACAATGTCGGGGGATTCTCCGAAATCCCACTTGAACGACATCATAGTCCTGGTGGATGGAGGAGTGGGAGGTTGTTCCCTGGTGCCAGCGGCTGCGAAAGAAGTGGCCATCCAGAGCAGCAGTAATGGCGGGTCCTGTTGGGTGCAAGCCGCAGTGCCCATAGACAAGGTAGTCTGGTCATTATTTATATTTCAGATGAACAAATGTTATACAAGTTGAAGGATTTTTTGTTTGGAAACCTTTTCATTTCCAAGCGAGAAGAGTTCCTGTGAAAGTTGTTGAGCTTTGAATTATCTTCAAATTTCAAAATGCTCAAACGAGTCCAGGAGGCATCACTCACATTAGAATGATCTGCATGAACTTCTCAAATGTGAATGCAATTAACAATGCTGGGTAATTTTGTTGATGGGTTTTTTTTTTAATTTTTTTTTGGTACTTACGTATTTCGACCTCAGAAACCCGAATTCCACAATAAAAACGTGCGCAAACTTTTTCGAGATATTCCAGGAAATAGTATCAAAATCAACCTTCTTTCTTCGGCTCGTTTTGGGTAGGCATGGAGTTTCTTTTCTCATACAGGATACTTTTTATACATTCCTTGAACATTCAAGAAGTCAAAAAGAAGGGAAACATCCTCGAATCAGTAAAATCAACGTTCTTCAGTATATTGGAGGAAGGTGGATCCATTTCATTTCGTATGGACGGCGCTGTCAAATGAGAATCTACGTCAAAATCACTAGTTCTGTGAGTCAAAATATCGCAGATGCGTCTGATGCACATTTGGCAGCGCCGTCCATATGAAAGAACGATTCATGAAAGATGCTAGAGACATGAATTGAACTTCTCAGAGGATGTTTCTCCTCCTTTCAGTTTCTAGAATGTATAAGGAAGATATAAAGAGTATCTTATGTGAGAAATGGAACTTCGAATAGCTATGGTGCTTACCCAAAACAGGCCGAATCAAGAAGGGTAATTTTCATACTTCTTCCTGGAATATCTTGAAAAATATAAGTTTGCCAACGTTTTTATTGTGAAATTAGGATTCCTGAGGTCGAACCATACGTAAGAACCAAAAAAAAAATCGAAAAAAACCCATCGCATGATAAGTGCAAAATTACCCATGCTGAGATGAATATCCGAAAAATATATATGATTTTGATATATAACTGGGGAAGAGAGTGAGAACTTCATTAAAAATTGAAGATTATGGGCTATGAAACCCGTATCAACATGTAGTGTTTATTAGACCAGCAGCTGATTTCATGTTGTGATTTTAGTCAGATAGATCAGAAATACATACTTTGTCATCAAGAAGAGAAGAATATTTCCAAAGCGTCAACCTGGTTTTGCTTCAGACCGAAACGATTCGGTTCGAGCAAACACCTCAGTATAAAGTTGTTTGTTTTGGGCATTAGACGGCTCTGAAGTTGCAATTTTCAGATGGTTTTTGACTTATAAATTCAAAACGGCTAATGACATTTCACTGAAGTTCGGTAAGTAGAACAAGTTTCATGGGACAATGAAACCCATTAAAAAATCATGAAAAATATCTTTCTATGGGCGTAGAACTGTTTTCACCAAATACTCCGTCAATGGAAGAAAAGGGTTTGAATACGAAATAACGATTGCATAATCCATACGATACATGGAAGGCACTATTGATGAAATATGATTGCTCTCATGGTGTTAACAAAATTTGAATTTTAGTTATTTGGAGCATTAGTGAACATCAAATTGAAAAACACAATAGAATTTCAAAATGAAAAAGAAGTATGCAAATAATACATTTGATTTTTTTGCGTCGTATGAATATTTATGCACGTGGAAATGGTGGACATTTGGAACAATTTGTTTTTGGAATATCTTTCCATCATTCCAATGTTTACTCACGCCTGAATCACTGAAATCAAAATTCATTGGTGTAGAAGTTCTAGATGTTCATTCACTGAAGAAAAATAAGTTCTAAGCCCATGAAATGATATACATTATGAATACGATATGGGTATTATTGCCGCATGAAGCTATGCCAACATGCCAAATTTGAACAGAATCTCATGAAGCGTTTCAAAATTATAGCAAAAACTATAAGAAAATTGTAATTTCAGAGCCATCTAGTATCCAAATAGAAATAACTCTCACTGAGGCGAATTTGCATAAGGCGAATTGTTTCAATCTGAGGAATATGTGATAGGTTTTTGTATACACTGTGTCCAAGATAAGGAGGGTCAGGATGGGTATCTCGGACGATGGTTTTGTCCTAACTTCATTACCAACGCCAGTGAACTATTCTCCTATTTAACCAAATCTGTATCTCTTGTAGTTTCCGAGAAACCCATACTGGCCCTCCTCATCTTGAACACATTGTGTACTTTTTAGGGATACCCTGTATAATTCAGAAGTCTTCTGCTAAACAGAGTCTTATTGAGAAGAGGTAATAAATTGTAGAGCGTGAAAGTACTCAAAAGAACAAAAATGTTCACATCAATTATTTTATAAACTGTTGATCCAATCAATCCCAATCTACGAACAAATCACTTTTGTGCAAAGAAGTACGAAGTTCTGGAAAATGTGCCCATGGTGTAGAAAAAATCAAGCTGTAGATCATTGTCTTAGCCGGTTGCTATTGGAAATGCACTCAGCCTTGCCCTTACCATTGATATATTGAATCAGGGGCTTCGTAGATTCCGTTGAGAATGAATGATAAACCAGATATAAAATCTAACGATATACACGAATATATCAGATGTTAGGATTCAGTCAGAGACAAGGTTTTAGGGTGCATCCGATAGATATTTTGCCTACAAACTCCCTTGCTTGTACGACATCTTTTCGAAACCATCTTGATTTTGAATATGAGTACTCATTCTTCTAAGGAAAAAGAGGAAGACAAGACTTTGACTTCCCCGGTGACATCGAACAGTGCTTGCGACGACAGTAGAACTTCCGATCCAGATAAAACGATAAATGTGGCTGAACTGGGTAGTTATGGCAGAGAGAAGGAAGGCAAGGATAAGGAGAAGAAGATCAAGTGCTGGACTGGAAAGCGAGGCCAAGTGAAAGTGAAGGAAAAGGCTGAGAGAGACGATGATTGTACGGTTGCTTGTCTATACTATACTATGCAGTGTTGTGACTGTACAGTAATGTGACTTTGTGATATTTTTGGTATGTAGCTTATAGGCTGGAAGAACTATTCTCGCTATTTTGTGTACAATTAATTTATTACGATTTTTGTTCAATAAATTTTACAAGTCGAAGATGTGAGGATTTGTGGCTCGTCAAGCTTTCAGAGATGATTCTGTAAAACTACTGATACCGGCCTTGATGAGGGCTACTTCGATAGATAACCCTATATAATAATATAATTTCAGTTCTCTTTATGTATATTGAGTGTTATGCCATAAGTCTTATTCTACTTGTAAACATTAGTACGAAGAATGTTTCAACATGGCTATATGTTTCTTCAGATGATTATTTGTGGCAATTTGACACCTATGATAATTGTTTGATTGTTCGATAACTAGTGATTTTGCTCTGCTACGACATGTATAGTCGTACGATAACTCAGTGTTTTCACTTGATGTGTGCTTTCGATATAAATCATATAAATCATGTTTCTTCGTAGGAAAACTTTCATTGATTTTGGATAGCGAACACTTCTATTTTCTCCAACGTTATCCATATGATGAATCGTACCATACCTTTCAATACTCCACCGTAGCAATTCACTGACCTCATGCCAATGAAATTATGGTTTGAAAAAAATTTAGATATATTTATATATATGCTATATGTCCTGTAGTATGATATCATATGATTCTCTGTATTATGCCTAACGCTTCAGAATTGTAGTGATTTTGGACTGCCACGGTATGTTTGATAGTGAGTTAATTGGTAGTGATCTCGGTCTGTTACGATATGTCTGATTGTAAGTTAACTTGTAGTGATCTTGAACTGTAACGATATGTTTTATTGTACCGTAACTCGTGCATATTGAATGTCATGTACATACGGAAGGGGGTAATTCTTCGGCATATTTTATGAATGAGAATTCTTATAAACATAGATCCGTTTTGTTACCGATGTACAGGGTGTATTGACATACATGCATTGCTACAGAATCCGAGTCATACCAACTTCAATTTTAACTTTAAGTGAAGCCGATAACCTTGTACATCATGAAATGATTTCGTCTAGTCAATAACAGAAAATTGTTCTATTTTTCTTTGATAACGCTCACAGATGAGAAAAAATTGCAAGAGTCCAAGAAGATTCTAAATAGGACAGATGATTCGTTTTGTACTCCATCATTTATCAGCAAAAAGAAGAATATCTACCCACAGATTTTCACATTCGTTTCGCTTGAACAATGATATGTGCCCTATATCGTGAAATGAATTACAAATTAGTTAGTTAGGGTTATTCCTATATATGCTTTCTATCAATCATTAGAATTTCTTGTCAAAAATTCAAAATTATTACAGTAAATGTCATATTTTGACTTGTATTTTTTTTTAATGAAATACCATGAATATCATTCAATAACTGAAGAGAGCTATATTTTTTGTTCCATAAATATATACATATGCTTCATTCCATTCATTCATTCGCGAAATATATTCGTTGGAATATTGAATATTCTTAGAATTACGGTGCATTGAAACATAGTTAGCCGTGCCCAAAAGGCAATCGGAAATGACAGGACCTGGTGCCATTTTTGTTGTTCAACTATCGAATGTGGATTTCGATACATTCATATTTTTTTGATTACTTCTAATCAACCCTTTGCAGTCTACCAACAGAGATCTTTTGAAGAGTTGTGAAAAATATTTCGATTTTATGAAGACTCAATTTAATGGGTCAAACAACAAAAATGGCGATAAGTTCTCATTTCCAAATGTTTGCTGAGCATGACTCACCATGTTTTAGTGCATATTGAATCATAAGTATCATCATATTTTGAAAACGGATGGATGGAATGTACCAAATGTACATATTTTTGCGATCATTGAACATCTCTTTTCGAATATGAGATAATTACGGAAGCGTAGTAGGGCAAATATCTGTTTTATCTTCATTTCTATCTGAAATTCCGAGTAACAACTCAGAATTTCACTAAATTCCGAAATTTAACTCGAAATATTATAATTTCATCGCAACTCAGAATTTTAGATTTAATATTCCGAGTTGCATCTCGGAATTTTAAATTTCAAATGACATTTAGGAATTTAGTCAAATTCCGATTGTAACTCGGAGTTCAGTAATATTCGAGTTGCACCTCGAAATATTATATTTGAAATTTCAGTAATATTCCGAGTTACAACTCGGAATTCTATTAATATAATGTAAATATTATATTTGAAATTTCGAGTTTCAACTCGAAATATTACTAATTTCCGAATTACAACTCGGAATATTGAAATTGTAACTCGGAAATCAGTAATATTCAGAGTTGCAACTCGAAATTTCAATTTTAATATTCCGAGTTGCATCTCGGAATTCATTGATATTTCGAGTTGGAACTCGGAACTCAAGCGAATAATGAAAATAAACTAATTTCGGCCCTTCAAGGCTTCCGTAGATAATACAGTGCGTTCATAAAATAACGCATGTATTCATTATTGGCTGGATAAACAATAAAATTAGAAATTTCCAGATCAGGTTGATTTTTGATATCAATTTACTATCAATCGATCTAACATACAGGGTGAACCACCTTCATGTGATGACGTCA
The DNA here is from genome assembly GCA_963576655.1 of Gastrophysa polygoni. Classification (NCBI taxonomy): domain Eukaryota; kingdom Metazoa; phylum Arthropoda; class Insecta; order Coleoptera; family Chrysomelidae; genus Gastrophysa; species Gastrophysa polygoni. Next base: position 16,893,795 of record OY755082.1, read on the forward strand.
TTATCCCCATTTTTTTTTAATGGAACCTCCCTCTTTTCAATTTCCGGATTGTCCTTGCTGAGCTGATTCCATAAATGTATATACGTTGCTTCAAATTGGTACAGGGTGGCAAAAATCCAAAAATTCCAAATAACTTGATGAAGGTATAAATCAGAAATAAACGTGATAAACACATTGAATGCAATTACATATTGTTATAGAACTACTTAAATGGACTATCAAAAACACTCATCGTATCTACCAGCTTCTATTAGTGATGCAAGCCCGTGAACTATGAAAATATTTTCGGACATTTATTTCCGTTTGTTTGTTTTTGTTGTTAATTTGTTTATTTGTTTGTTTTTGTTCAATTTGTTCATTACATTCAGTAACGTTCAACGTTGAACAATTTTCATATTATTTTTGCATTTTTGCCCACCGTCTACGTATTATTCATTGTTGCAATAAGCTCAGCAAGGGCAATCCGGAAATTGAAAAAAGGGGGTTCCATTGAAAAATGGTGATGACCTCATCACACGAAGGTGGTTCACCCTGTATATTGAATTATAATTTGAATAAATAGTAAATTGAAATCAGAAATCGACGTGTTTCGAGAATTGATCCCATTGTTTCATGTAGCTAATAATGAATTTATGCGTTACTTTATGTTATCTATTAGTTTATTTTCATTTTTGCGTACACTCCGAGTTGCAACTCGAAATATTTCTGAATTCCAGGTTGCAGATTCCGAGATGCAACTCAGAATATTAAATCTAGAATTCCGGGTTGCAACTCGGAATTTTAATTTCGAGTGTCAACTCGGAATTTCACTCAATTCCTAAATATTACTAAATATTGAAAATTCCATGGTACAATATAGATAATATAATGGGTAGGTATTCCATTGAAAGAAAAATGACGAAATGTTCGAATATAACACTCAACAGTTAATAACAGTTAATTCGGCATTTTCGAGAAGAAAGTCTGATTATTCTGAAAAAAATATAGAACTTTTGTAACTATTCTTTGATTACTTTTGAAGAAACACTTGTATAGTTGAGATATTTCGATATTTGTTTAATGTGCCACCGTACTCACTTGGGCAAGAGCGTCGCAATGAGCCGCTGCGCCTCTTCCGGCGGTGGCGGGAAGTCGTCGGGATCGCCGGGCCGCACCGCCGCCACCGGGGAGCAGACAAGGGCGGCGGGGGCGGTCGGGGGCGGCTGTGGCTCGTGGTGCTCGTGCAGCGGCCTGAAGGAGAGGGTGAACTTCTGCTTGCGCCCGTTCATGCTCATGTAGCCGTCGTCCTCCGATTGGTGGCCCAGCGAGGGGCTCTCCAGGTCGGGGGCGGTTCGTAGTTGGGGGGTCGAGGTCGAGGTGGCGAGCTGCTGAATCTGTTGCGGAAAGATACAGAATGCACGGGGTGAAGCGAAAATACGTGTGTATTCATTCTGATTGGTTATAGTTCCGAACAGAAAACCCACTAATATTCTGTGGCTAACATGCATTCGCAGTAACGAATAACGATGAACAGAAGACTGGCGAAGTCACTAACGGCATTTTTCGCTATATTGGTAAAAAAGGTATGAAATTCCACAGAAGATGACGTCGTTTTTGCAGATTTCTGTACACATAATTGATGTCTGAGATTATAATAATGTAGTTTGGATATTAATTGAGATAAGTAACCAAAATTACTACTCCTGAATCAACGTTTTTATAACACTGATTCAGCAGTTATCAGAATAATACTGAGTTTGTTATCATTTTTGTGTCGCCAACTAACAACTAACATATTTATGATCCGCTACATAATGAATGAAATACTGGTATCAAGTAAGTTGTACGTTGAAGTTTTGGTTGAAGAAATCAGATAGGCAAATAGACAGTTCACCAGTGTTTCCTAGATCGTTATTTGCAGAAATATCATGAAATTATTACCCAATCGTCACCAAAGTTGCCATATCACATCATCAAAAAGTGATAAATAGTAATAGTATGAAGAGAACTATGAATTCATTGTTTCACCTATGTTGAGCTGTCAATAGATAATCAATCCAAATATTCGAATTCAGTGAAAATAATCAATTTCTGATCAATCATCAATTATAAGATGTAACATTTGAATGAGAGATTCGAAATAACAGATGGTGGATTATATTCCAAATATTCGATTGATGATATTGTAGATATGAAAAGAATTCACTCAGAACAGAAAACATTCTACTTTTGGACTCCTGAATTCTGCAATATTATTTCAAGGGATATTTCTGAACTCATTTCAAGAATGCGTAAGTCAAGCTCATTCAAATTATCTGGAAGCTATTTGAACACTACCGATTTGAGATTATATCCAGCATTGAATATGATAGTATATGTATGATATATTATGAACATGGTGAGGATGAATTACTGATATAATAAGAAATTGAATTGATGCCATTGGTGACTGTACCATTCGAATGAAGGTGTCACCCCCTTCACTTTCAAATAACTACCAATTTACCATTCTGATACTTCGAACTATCATTTATAAATGAAGATGTTACTTTTCTCTGATTCATCCTACAGAAACAAAATAACACTAAGGAACTGATTGTCGGAACTTGATTCATCCACTTCGATAAATGAATTATCATTGCTTAACTTTCTGATGCCGAACAATTATACTGATTGTTTTCCATCATTAAGAATTAGTATTTCTGTAGATGATGATGAACTATTCAATGAACAACCTCAAACCATGATTCTGATTGAAGTCACTTATTTTGAAAAAAAAAAACGATGATTTGTGTCAGGTTCATTGAAATAATATTAGTCCCACAATAGTCGAAGCTTTCATATCAAAGAGACGTATGGAATCGAATTTAATTCACAATCAAATTCAGCCGCAGTCCTTCCAGAAGTAGTTTTGGAAAAGGCCAAAGAACCAAAAAATCAGGTTTATCCCAACGTTTTACAGGAATATCTGGAATGAAGGCTATTATTATTATTATTATTATTATTATTATTATTATTATTGAATTGTTCGATGTATATCGAAAAAGAACACCATTATTGTCAATATGAATGTCAATATTGTCATTATTGAATATTCAAGGATACACATGCGAACGGTAACCAAAAATCGATGGTGTTCCATTTCGTGACTTTATTTTTTATTATTTTTTTTTTATTATTTTTATTTTTCCAGGACTATATACGAATTTGGCCCCAATATCTCCTAAGCTCACTTATGTATTTGAATGAATGATTTCCCATGAATAAGCATCAATTTCCTATTATTATTCTTGTATTATTAGGTCATTATTAAGCATTTCCATTACAGGGGCATCCCATATAGAGCCTGTATACCCATTTCATTCCAGCTCGAAACTCAAATTGTCTGATATGCTCATTCCGTTTGAACAGAGACGAGTCTCAGCATCATCATCGGAATATTATCACATCATCAGCGACGGAATTGAAATTTCGTGATACATTCCGACAACATCCCGTTCAAATGATTCGTTGAGCGACCGACCGTGCATCACGAACGGCACGCATTTTGAGCATTTAATTTTCCAGCATTAAACTAAATTGAATTCCAATTATATTATATGATATTTCTGCCAGTGGCTTCACACCGGATTCCGGAAGCCTCCGGGCCCGTTACAAGAAAATTGCGGTACGTAATATGGAAGCAATCTGCGAGATCTCAGAATTTTAGTAGTATTATATTATTCAATGGTTATTATACCAACGAGCAGAAGACGAACTACACTCGAGTTGAATATTGTACTTAAATCACAACTGTTCAAATTTCGAAGCAACTTCAAGGGTACACACTTTCATTGTAAAAGTTGTCAAAACATGCCGAACTGAATTGGAACTCATGGTAACGCCCATTTATAAAATGATATATAGGTGAGTGATTTCTATAAGATATGAAGTAACTGAGATTTCTGAGCCAACCATTCAGTAACTTAGTTCAATGGTTATAATCAGAATTATATTCAATATGTCTCGAAAAAAGTTATATAAATTTTCCTATGACCTCATTCATATGACTGAAATATTATCACGAATCGATGATATAAATGTTAACCATATGGCGCGAATTCATCGACAATCACTATATTTGTGGGTAGAAAAAGTACAGCAAACAACTCTAGTTGTAATGCAATTACGCACTTTTCAATTTTCAATTTTTGTTACGTAATATACTATTCTGCTATAAAGGGTTTCACGATGAGCGTGAATAAAACGTTTCTGGTGAACGAAATAACGAATCAATCTGAAAATCTGTATATATACATCTGAAGTATCTTCGACGATGCGACATTGCCGCTTTTACAAATTTATAGCAACTTCTATTTTTAAAATGAAACACATTTTCAACTATTTCATCTGTTATTTCCCTATACCTATCTATGACCATTCTCGGGATGAAAATCATTTCCTAATTTCCCATGTCCAAATATTAACTTGAAATTTTGGACTGTGAGGTGCTAAGACGATGACATTCGAAACACAGTGGGGTGATATCATGATGCTTCTCATTTCAGAGCCGAATTGAATTTTTCCCATACATGTGAAAATGGAACACCCTGTATATTTTCACATTTTTTAACTTGTCTTTGGATTTTAGTATGGTTTTGTTCAGGTATACGGCATACAAAAATACGGTTATTTCGTTTGCTTGAAGAAGTAACTGAACGTTGATTATTTCAAATGGAACACTAATTCAATTCCAATTTCAACTTCTCTTGATATTTCCCTCAACTCCTTCACCCATCTGTGACCGTTTCCGAAATGAATATCATATTTTCTTCGAAAATCATGACCATTGATTGGAAATGCTGATATCCTCAAGTCTTTTCTCAATTAGTTCTATATATACAGTGTTGCGGAGAAATACGTTTTTTCCTTTGCTTGAAAATTACTGAAAGGCTTGCTGTTTTGTTCAACCACCCTGTATTGAATCACCTGAGATTATAGGCTCGAATGTTAGAAGCCCCCAAGTATCACCTAACGCCAAATCAAGCAGACACCATGGTATAGTATCGATACCATAGTATTTCTGAGCTAGCGAGAGAAATTGATGTCAAATTTGAAAACGGTCACAGTCTGCTGTGATTCAGCCTGTATAAACAAAAACACCTTTGGAATCATAAGTTTTATTCGAAATTTCCAGCATTTTGAATATGTGCTTGAATTGAACAATTTTCTCATCCTATATCCCGTCCTATATCATTCCCTATTCAAAATAGAAGTCATAGGCCAAACTTTTTTGATTTTTTTTTTCTATAATTCATCACCAGTACAAAATATGAAACGAAAGAAATATTCTTTTTTCAGCTCTTGTGTGGGATTTTCTCTCCTCGTTTCTGAAAGACACTTCACACGAAGGAACTTCACACGTGCTTGTTTGAAGTTCCTAAATGAATGAATTCTAGAGAAATTACAAGGGACCGATAACTCCATACCGGTTTGAAATTCGGCTTATCCGTTTCGATTTAGAGGTATCTGGATACGTGTTTTATATATTTCAGCCACATTCTTCAAGCACTATCCATGCACTTTTATTAATAAATTGACATTCCCGATGCCCTATAAATAGCGTCGATCCAATGACGAACACATCGAGATATTGTGAAATACTCACGTTTTGAACCTGATTCGCATTTTCCACATCATCGAATTCCGAGAGGACTCGATCCAGCAGCTCAATGGAACTTTGAACGTCGTCGCCGGTGCTATTGCTGCTGAAACAAAAATAGCTCACTTAACACAACAGAGTGGAAACGAATAGACCTAAATATGCCAGTATAACTAATAATCTAACTCAGTCGATACAATTACTAAAAGCAAATTAATTTTCATGATAATGATGAAATAGGCGTACCTGGGCAAGGGTGGAAAGGGTCAATCATAAAATTAAATGATTTGAATTGTAATCAGAATGACATTTCGAGTTCCTGTCAATGTTGAGAATCCAATTTTTCCCAATGGAAACTCATCTTCGTTCTACATAATGAGTATTCAATTTTTCATCGTTCGTTTCAAATAAATGAAGGCGTTTTTCACAGGTCAAAATCCGCTCAAACGCATGTGGAGAAAATCACTAGAGAAAATAAGAACTGCAGTTAATTCAAAATACCCCAATTATATTAGAAAAGAACACAATTTTTTTCGATCGTATTTTTTCATGCGGATTATTTTCATATTTTGCACCAAGGTATGCAAAAAACTTTGGGTGGTGTTTTTTTTCCTTTTATTCACTTGTTTATGAATTATCGTGGTGTATGCTGACAAATGAATAGTGTGACATGTTTGTCAACATACTTTATTGAATTTCTAAATACTAACAATGAGTCTACATACGTAGGAATTAGTCAAATTGTTGATAGCTGTGTGCCTACTGAGTTGCGACGCAATCATCAATCTAGAGATGAGTTTCTACGATTTGTTTCCCATTGAATTGTCCTTCTGAATAAACCTCGAGTTTGTATCGATATCAGGCGAATTCGTGTTGTTCAATATCTGAGCTGTTTTCTGTTTCTAGCAATTTGCTACACAACAGTTTCTCATCGAACAACCCGAATATCACCCGTTTGAATACAAATCTCTCGTGTAATAATAAGTGAATAATTTTATACAGGGTGTAACTGAATAGGTGTGAAATATTCAAGGGGGTGATTCCTCATCGAAAAACAGATAGGATCTTTCATATAAAGAAACTTCATTGGAGTATCCCATGTTAAGATACAGCCCCTTGAAGGGGGTACAAAAAATTTGTTGAACAAATTTTTTCACAAGCACTAAAAAAGTTATAGTATTGAAATCAACCTGACATTTTCAACCACCAATTATTTTTTTTAGGATTTTGAAGGAATTTATATACAAGTACTTCATACCGCCTTCTCCTCCAGAGCGATCTAATGAGGCCAGAGGTGCAACACAGAGACAGATACTTCAAAATCTCAAGCTTGTCTCTTCACCTGTAATGCAGGTCACACAACGCTCAATATCTGGTAACGTCTCGTACCACTACTTCTATGAAATGGTCAAAATCCATGCTTGGTATCACCACCAACAGCGCGTTGGTAGAATTATCTATTATGCCACCACTAGCGATTTCAGGTAGACAAACTAGACGAGCTCAGGCAAACTGCTTCTTTCGATTTCGACGATCCGAACGAGTTGTTCTCACTTCTTTTCCAATTTAATTTTCTTGAAATGTTGGGGATGTTCTGCTTTCCACAACAACTATTTCTTTTGGTAAACATTAATCAATTTGATACATTTCTTTTTTGTCCACACCATTGTGTAGACACTATTCACTTGAAGAGCACAAAAAAAAACTAAAATATTCAATTAAGTGGGCTCACCAGCAAAGATGTTCGCCATCACTTGTCAGGGAAAAACCCGACAAGTGATGGGAACGCCGCCAACCATTTGCCGATTGACCAGGATTTGGAAATCTGTTCACGAACGAGTTAGAAGACCCGACCAAATTAGTGATTCGATCACCGTACCTTTTTTTTGTACTCTTCGTTGTTCGCCGAAATGTTCAAGTATGTGCAAATTCTTATGTTCAGGTCTGTACGAAGCTTTGAGTTTTAAGCTTCACATTGTCAGGCTCTAAAATTGGCAACGGCAAAGTTGTGGAATTCTTTACCTAGTGGAGTCGTTCCTGAAGCTTACGGCGTCTAAATTTCCAATGCGAGTCCCGATATCTTCCAACTCTCCCAAAATTCTACGGTTGGCTAACACGATGTTCCTCTAACATGAAGACAAAGAGGGAGTCGTAGCACAATGGTTAGGTGTTTGAGCCATAATCGAGCTGCCGGACGGTAGTGAGTTCGAACCCAGCTACGGCTGTTGATTTTCCATAAAAATTTATAGGTTCAGTGATTTCCTGCCGCTCTTCTTAACTCGCTCACGTTTCTACTTATGGGACGTTGGATTCCTACGTAGAAGGAGAGATTAACAAGAAGGGAATAATGAATTAGAGGTTTTCTTCTCGTATTGTCGAGAGAAAAAAAATTAAAATCAATCGGAAAAAATTATTTGCCTCAAAAATAGTTTTCGGTTCTTGCAATCGTCCGAAGCCATTGATAAAAAGGCGATGAGCCGAAAAATACCAGACGAGAAACAAAACGGAGAGTGGAAGAGTAGGGTTAACGACTATTCAAAAGGGGCATTTCTCTTTGCAGGCCAATAATAAGAAACTTCCTTTCGAGTCCATCAACCGAGGAACATTCGAAGCTAATTTGAGAGAAAATGAAAGAATCAACAAAAACATCGCCACTGAATTGAATAAATGACACTCATTCAGGTAGTGAAAAAGAGAATGACTTTCATTTATGTGCTATTGTTTCGTGTCCATTAAATTTTCGACGTGAATTGTTTTCTAAGCCTCAGAAGTCCTGACACGGAATATGCTTTTGTATAGAATTTTTGCTAATTGTGAAATCATCCGAGATTACATCAGACATAGAACTAAGAATGAGAGAGTAAAAGAATTTGGCTGTGAATGTTTCATCGACCTATTTCCATGAAGTATACGGTCAGACAACCTCAAACAAAGAATATCAATATGCAGGGTGATATTCACTGTGTTTGTTACAATGTATGATCAATTCTATAACTTGATCTCAGACATACTTCGTCCACGTGATAGACCTCTACTGGATGTAGATATAAGAAAGTTTGTTGTTATTCTGACTAATGTCATCATTTGAGTGTGTTCAATAATAAATTAATTATTTTGATTATTTCTGTTACGTTTCTTGTCAGTGACAGCGCGGTTGGGTGAGTTCTAAGGTAATTCATATCGCTGATCAATGGCATATCTGGAATATCTTTACTTAGTGTTATTCAGAGAGACGGCTCGAGAAAGAATGCTAAAGATGTAGAAAATTCCTAAAAGATGTAAGCAGCTTGTAGGCAGTTTGTTCGTTGGATATGTTATTCTTGCGTAAACGGGATATTATCAAGAATTCCGCAACGATAAATCTCAAGAGTTGGTATCATTGTTTATTACACCCTTCATCACTTGTTTTTTATTTATTTTATTATTTTGAACCAAAGTGATTTGACATGATATTAAATACGAACAAGTTTATTTTCACAGAGTTTTACAAAGACCGTTCATTATAGATGCAGAGATTTAAACATGAAGCCCACCTATTTTCCAGCGTAGAATCCACCAAAGTTGCTATTTGAAAAAATTGAGGAGAGAATATTCGAGATTTCTGCGCCAATTTCTGAGCACCCTATATACGTTATTTAAAAAGTTTCCTGTGATTGAGAAAGTTATGGGTGTGGCTTATTCTTTTGGATTCAGAAATATTATTTCAAATGTAGAGGGCTACGATTGCCAATAAATTCGGAAAAACTGGAGTATCTCGAAAGTGGAATGGAATGACGTTTCAGTTGTAGTTATACTTGATTCTATCGTAGATTCCAAAATTGCAACAATATATGAGGCAGGTTCCTATTTCAATCAAATAATGACATCGAGGTCCACTTCTGATATAACCGAGTGACTGACAACTGACAAAATATTCAAGCTGAAACGAGCTTTTCAGAAACCCCTCGCATACAAATTTTCAGAAAAAATAATTATATACATATCGACTCAGCTCGTCGAATTGAGGACCCTGTACACGATATATCCATATTCGACAGAACTCGTTTCCGAGAATGCTTAGATAATTTTTATTCGCATAACGTGATAAGATAAAAAAAAATGCCAACAAAAAGTCCTCGAAATCATTCAGTCAGGGGTTTCAAGAAATAGGTCAGCCTCTATCGTTATTTTTGCTTGGGAATATTCTTCTACCTACCTGTGGAGTAATATTGAGAATCCCTTTTTGATTACGCGAGAGCACTTCAGCTCCTCCCACATTCCTCCCATTCCTCCCATATTCTTCATAACGGTATTTATCAGCTCACGAAGTACTCCACCTGATCTCAACGAATTTGAGTGATTGAAGAAAGAACTATCAGATTCATATGCTTCATAAATGAGTGTGGAAATCGACAGAGAATTGCAGATGTTAGAGGATAATTATACATACTCAACAATGCACAGAAATTACCTCAGTTACGATAAATTATGTAGTGAACCACTAAATAGTTATCAATCACCGATTGTATAGGAATGATAACGCGGGAGGTTGACTGATCTAGCCAGGAGGCCTTCGTTCTGAAGGATGGATGTCACTCGATGGGAGTTATCATCTAATGATACTAGAGGTGCATGTAGGATTTTTATTTCAATTCTTCAGAAGTTGGAAAGATGAGTTGAAGCTAGTATGGAAAATTAAAAAAAAGTTACCAATAATGTGAAACTTTTTGTAATAAAACTATTGAATGAACAGGTGAATATGTCATTAGCCGATTTCGAAACAAAAAAAGGATGTACCAGGAGCTAGGAACCCTGTATCTTTTCCATTTTTCGTAATTCCATAAACAAATTCTCATGGCTCAATATCGATGGAATAATAAATCACCAGACGTGATATCAATATTTGTTTCCGAAATAACAACTTTCATGTTTTATACGGTTATTCTTATTCTATTCCAATATTTCCAAACAAAGCACATTACGGAAATCGGAATCCATGAATCAGGCTATTTGAAATCTCAAGATGGAATAAGATTTGGTACTAAAAGTGGAAAGGAATATTTTTAGCGAAACTTAATTTTTGCACTTTTTTTAATCCCTCCAAACGGGAACTGAAGAAGCTCATTCAATTTCATAATTTTATCGGAAGTGCAGAAATCTTAAACCGTGAGACTTTGTGTGACTTAAGCGCTGAGAAGCCGAGAATAGATAATCGTATATGTTTTGAAGCTAATAGTGGAAAATTCTATTATTCACATATCATCATTGCATCGAATGAATAAATTAACTTTGATACCAGCTTTGCGTGAGGACAAGCTCACCGTTACTATTCTCTACTAATATTCGTTTCACTCACAGTATGGGTTCATTTGATGGAATTCCGTTGAATTTGTTACTCCAATTCATTTCGCTGATTTTCGAAGTGAAATGATTCAAACTAACGAAATACTTACCTTGCACTCATGGATTTGTTTTTCACATTGATATAGCCTAACCCTATCCTGTTCGTCACAAACCGCACAATGGACGAACCAGAAGTGAACGACCTCCAATTTGAATGCCTCATTTTTAATGGCTTTGGTATGTCGTCTTTTTGTATAGTACTCATTGCCTTGTGCTCCAAAACACGAAATGAACTCGTAAATTCATTAGGGTCTATGAATACCCGATCTATGGCGAGTCACACTCCCAGTTATTTATCGTCGAAAGAGATTAGAGCAATTCCATTAAACGTATCGTGAGACAGAAGAATCAGGAAATTGTAGCCTGGAGAAGATTTAAAACGACGGGGATGGACGTCTCAGATTCCTAATCGAGGAGCAATTATTGTGTCCAGAAATAAACTTTACTGCTCACTTGGGTTAAGTGAAAATGATCTGAATACTGCAATGCGAGGGAATACCAGCTGCCTGAACTCTTTCAGTCGGTCGTATAGGTACTCGATCAGTTTTGCATTATTCATACATTAGGGCATCCCAGATTGAAGAAAAAAATGTGACGCATTGCAAGTTTTTCTACGACCATCAATGCAAGTTGTTGACTACAAACAAATAACAATCTCAAAGAGCTTGTCCTTACACACAGTGTAATGTAAACTGAGCGAACGTACGGTTTTCAAAGATATATGTTTTTGTGCCTGTGTGATCATTTGACAGGTAGACATGAAGATACATTGAAGTTTTCGATCACATACATGAATTTCGTCTTGTATCAATACTCGCGCGATTAGTGTGTCGCGAATAGCTTATGTTAGTGGTTGTTCTAATTGCTGCTAGCACCTTTCCAAGCTTGTTGTATGCTTGCTTCCGGTTTTTCTGTCTTATAGGAGGATAACTTCGTGTATGGGTTATTGAGACGTGACGCTGATCTGACAGAGAGGTTATTTGGTTATTTGGATATGCGGGCAATATTTTTTCGTCGTTTTCATATAATTACGAGACTGTTTCATCGATCGAGCCAACTGACAGATGCTACTCGCATTCAAGCTAATTGTGAGATCCATTGATAGGTTCATCTTACATTTGCAAGATTGATTTTGCTTGATTAAGAGATTTATGTTGCAATTGAGCTGATTGCTAGATTATTCTGTATCGCACAATGGTGGAATATTTTCGCTATAATCTTCGAATCACTGACATTTCAGCCAATAATACATGTTACTTTTCTCAGTGTAGGTATGTCTGAACTCTTTTCTTCGTCCATTTACGGTTTCGGCTCCACGCTGCGGGTCGAATCGAGTGATTTCAGTGACATTCAAAAACCACTTTAATGCATACGTTGAAGTAACGACCTCACGCGTAGCACCGGCATCGAAAGGCGGTTATAGACGGCCACAGATGTTCACAATGGACCAGAGGGCTTTGAGCGATCCCTAATACGGGCCCTCAAAGCCCAGTGGGATGACGAGAATCGTGGGGCGGGAGGGGGCTTAAGTACGAGATGCGAGGCACAATTATTATTTCTCTCGGGCAAAGCTCGAACCTTTTAAAGGAAGTTTCATTTGCCTTGACATAAACTGGAAGGCTATTACATTGTGTCTCTGAAGTGACCACCTCTCCCTTATCTACACTCATGAACGGCACCAAATTTTCCTTTATTTTTTTTTGCTCCAATTGTAGGATAACGAAGCGAATAGTTGGCACTAAAATAGTCAGTAGACTGTTTCTGAATATTTGAAAAAATCATATATTTGCTCTAATTGGCAACCTTTTCGTAGATCAAGAGCATGAGCCGTAGTCTCATTTCTCTAGTATGGTGGACAAATTAATCAGAATTGCGTCGGTGTGTTTGAAAAAACGTTGGATTATACGAAACGCGATCGAAATTATAGGTGATAATTTGTCTACTTTGTCTAGTATATAGCTCTGAAAATCATTTACTTGGTATGTCAGATTTGGTTCAGTTGATATTTTCCACAGTTAGCAAGTGAATGCTGTATGTTTCATAAAATTATTTTCAAGTTGAAAATTCAATGCTCTTAATCACATGAAATTCAGTTATTAGCGGGAATTCCAATATAACCATTAGTTTAAATACCTCGTGATGGACACTCAGTTTACTTGTATTGAAACTGTCACATTCGAACCAATCACAACTGTTCAGGGGAGTCTCCTGTTTCAATAATTCGCTGTAACGAAATTGACAAGGTTTAAAATGAGAAACGCTGCAACAATAAATTGAAGAACAATCCTGTACAAGTACTCACCACGTCACTTGTCAAGAAAAAGTAGTATGAATATTTTGAAGATGTCTAACAGTGTGCAAAAAAATATTCCACCTTCCATGATACTCTGATCAGAATGTATTCCTTAACTGATCATCATTGTATCGAATATTCTGGCAACAGAACTGAAAATTCAATATGTGGGAAGGATGGAATAATATTTGTTTTTCCAAATTAATTCAATGTTTTCTGTCGAACTAACCTTGATAAATCGCTTGAGAACTCCACAATATTGCAATACTCAAACAAAGTACTCGAGTCTCGCTAAAACACATGCATGCGAATGAATTTGTGGTTATGTCTATATCTCCTCAATTCTGCTTCAACCACATTTCTTATCAGAATCCACTACCTGCCTCACGAAACGAAACGTCAAACGGTACGTAGCCACGAACGCCATCTATTGAAAGTGGCAATTAACATACAAAATTACCAATTTTAATTTTTTCGATTTTCAGCAGTTTTTATGGATTTTTCATAATTCTATTTGTTTCTAAATATTGTGACGAAAAAAAAATGAAATATTGAAATCTGTCGAGCCAGTTCCGAGATTTGGTGAGACTTGGAATGCCTGGCGATTGATTTTCATATAATAATAATAATACTAATAATCTTTATTTGCCACTGTGGTACAGTTTGTACATATGGTATGTCAATGATTCAAAATAAATATAGAAGATGATAATAACAAGATAAAAAACGAATAAAGTAAATAGATATGTCGTATTTAGCAATATATGTGTGTATATATATATATACATATAAAAGTTGTGTATAAAAAAAATTCCAAAATAACAAAATTAAAAATTGGAACATAGATGAATTTATAAATACACATAGAATAAAAGAAATCAACAAAACAAAATATGAATTCATGGGAAACTATCATCCAGCAAATCATTACAACTATAGTAACATTTCTGCACCAGAAGTTGCTTTACTCTACCAAGAAAAACTTTATCAGAGGTAATTTGCTTGATCTCGTCTGGTAATCTATTATACAAATTAATTGCATTATACAAAGGGGACTTTTTATATTTTGTTGTTCTGTGATTTGTATATATATCTGTATATGTAGATTGATTTGATTTTCCCTTAAAAATTTCACCACAATCGAGAGTGCATATTTTACTTTGTTAGGTGTGATTCTCTCATTCTTCATGGGATGTAAGCATTACTTTTTGAACTGCTGTCACATCTAAAATCATCTAAAAATCATCGGAGTACTACGGATTGTCCAGCCGCTCATATCCCTGTTAGCTGGTGTCATTAGTGTCCTAATTAATTACGCGATTTCTGAGTGATCGGATGAGCAGCGTGGCATGCACATGGCTCTCCCGAGGGTGCACTAATCGTTATCTACTTTCCACCGTTATACCGGGAAATGACATGGATTAGGTGATTCACAGTCTAAATGAGACACAAAAAACATCCCTGTGGTGATGGGCGTCTGGAGGATTGATAATAATTAGGATTTTGAATAATGCTACACGATAATGATAATTATGATATGATATAATCAACATAATATGATACAGGGTGGTCTAGAACAGTGATGGAGCAACACAAAATTGAGTTCTTTCATATGACGAACTTGGTATTTAGCTGAATGTTCTGTGTGATGATTAATCGTTCATTTTAGTGTCTCTCATTTATGCCGTTATTGAAGTTTGCTTATTCATTGTTCATTTCATTGGTTCATCACTTACGTTTTATTTCGATCTTCGATTGATTAGTCAGTCGTGTTTGTGATAAGATTCCACTTTTCTTTGACACACAAAACACACACACTTTCTCACGTAAAACAAGTTTCATTGTATTTTCGAGCTACAGTAAGACTTGACATTTGCATGCACTTCCCCACTCAATGATGCCATTATTTACTATAGATTCTATCAGACCATTTCACATACATTATAAGTTAGAATGTTCCCAAGTTCATAAGACTTGTAAATTACCTTCTCTATTTTTGTTGTAGTATATTCTATATATTTATCTGATTTTTCATCGATATGAACGCCTGAACACTTTATATCCTGAACTCTTCATATTTCACAGTTTTCTGTTCCTCCAATATCAGTACGAACTGATTTGTGAACTCTCATGGTTTTGCATTCTGGCAATGCCTTATTGGTTAGGGCGAAGGTAATAAACTTGGTTTTGCTGACATTTAATGAAAGTAGACTAGCCAAGCCTTCATTTCAGATATTCAGAATTTCAGTTATCATGATGTGCTCACAAGTCAGGAAATCGTTTTCGTCTGCAATTTGCAATCCAATATTTCTGATGTGTATATAGAACCAACGGCAAATCCAAACAATGGATTCATCAGCTGGTTTTCTAGATGACGTCAGTTCAGATACTGCTGAGTACACTGCCATCGTTCTCCAATATTTGATATTCATATCATATACAACCATAAATCGAAACATTTTCGAGCTTATTCTTCCCGAAAAAGTTCGAATCCTATGCTGTTTCGAAGAATCGTGGAAATATAAAAAAGTTTTAGGGTAGGAATGAGATTCAAAGTCTGACTACACCATACAAAAAATATTTATTGACAAAAAGTCAGAGTTATGTCTGCATGTCATCAAAGATATTGACGACCTGCAATGATTGATCAGGAAATTTCACACTTTACAAAGCTCTCCAAGCATCGAAATCGGATCACTTGATGTATTCCAATGGAATACCATTCAACAGCCAAATAAGGAACAACAATGTTACAGAATAGAGAACAGAGAGTTTTAATTTCCAAGAATTATGTTCGGGAAAGAAGTTGAGATTCGTTCCGATCAAAGGAGTCATCATCTCCACTGTAAGTTATGGATCGTCGATGATAACAATAAATATCTCTTTGGATGTGATTTAATATAGCACACTCAGAAAATAAAAATATTCGTGAATGATTCTACGACATTGGAAATGAAGAAATTACAGATGTGAGCTCTCCATCAGTTCAATTTGCTCGCTGCGCTTTGGTAGCACACCTCAATCTACGGAGGGAGTGTGTTACACGGTGTTATTATCATTTGAATCATCACTGGGAGGAATATACACAAGTCTACGAAAATCCGATTATTTCTGTTTCTCTGTATGCTACGTCTGCGAAGACAAACTTATATCAACAACTCAATGAGTTGAAATCTGAGTTGGAATTCCTAACTGCAAATCGCCTTTCTCCCTGCAGAGATCAACATGATCTCATTACCCAAAAGAGATATTGTCTGTTCAGCTTCAACCAGACTTTGATATGGCAGGAGTCGTCCGAACAAAGGGAATGCTTTATGGCTGCACCAGGAATTTCTTGCAGATAATAACGTCCGTATTACATTATTAATTAGAAGCTATTCTGTATCAGACATTGACGACTCTTTTACGTGGCCTTTTGTTTCAGTAAATGGGCACATTGGGGGGGCGTGGAATCTGTGACTACAAAAATACGTTGCTTGCGCCGTTGACGTCAAGTGAAGTTTCCCAACATTAGAGGCAGTGGAATTAATCATATGAATCACATAAATACTACAAACTTTGCAAAATAAAAATCTCAATGAACCAGTGTCTTATTATTCAGGGTGTTTAATAAACATGCGGCAACGATTGAAGGGGTTGTTCCTTGGCCTATTATAAGAATATTCTGTCCTGCGATGATTTTTGAGAATCCGGTTTATAAAGGATATACAGGGCGATAAAAAAATACAAAAATTGAGAGAATGACCACATTTGATCAGCGAAAAATACATGATGAGATTACTTCGTTTACAAGAACTGTTAAAAAAGACTATACTTCCATTTTCATTAAGTCTAATAATGATATTGAGAATATCAAAAATGGTTTTCTCTACATTGTTGGCTCTGTTTCAATCAAATCAAGAAGAGACAAAATATTCTTAGAATACGCCAGGGATGAACCCCTTGAATTTTTGCCGCATGTTTGATAAATTCCCTGTGCGCATAGTCATAATCACTTCTTCAGATGTCAATCAACGATACGTGGATGTATCGATCAATGAATATTGATCTCAATGTTAACACCTATTGTATCAATTTGAAATTATGGGAATAATTTTAATTTATCTTTTGACAACACTTCAACTTCTTTGCTAAAATTTGACGTTCTATTGATGAATAATACTTTGTAGATCGACGTTCCACAGGCCTCGAAGTGACCAGCTTGAGATCGTCTAGTTTTTCTAGTTGGAAATGCTCGGGTGATGTATACGAGATTTCAGTTAGTTTAGCACCAGTCATGGAAATATCTCTAAAAAGAGAGATACCGCCCATCTTTCTACGATGTTCGGGAGAGGTATTTGAATTCGTGAGTGTAAAATCACCGACTAGGCGGAAAGCTCTCTTCCTAATACATTCTAAGAGATTCGGTGCATGTTTGGGAGTTGATCTCCAAACATGTGAATTGTACTCCAGGGAAGGCCGAATTTGGGCTCCGTAGGAGGAGCTGCTGAATCCAAGTTTTTGTGAAGCAGTTCTCGCAATGAAGACCACATGATCCCTTATGAGAGAGCGTTCTTTAGTAGTGATACCTAGCGTGGATATTAATATTGACTATGCATGCTCTCTATCACCAGCAACAGCGCTCATATTGTATTTACGTGAAAACAATTTAGATCCAACTCCCCCTTCCCTCCTTCAATATTTTATGAATTGGACAACCAAAGTTTTTTTCATTTCCATATCATGATGAGTAATGAATGTAGATTCAAGAAACTATATCATAAACAGGTCGATCGATTTTCTTCACTCAAAGCTTAGCAGATGTGTGTGGGTCATTGAAATATTGAACTTTATCTCTAGACATATTTCGATGTATAGGGAGATTCCAAAAAAAAATTGATGAACTCAATGTTCAATGAAGTATTATTAAGAGATTGTTCCAATTCGATCAACAACGTATCTACATACGACTTTCTGATGAAAGCGGCCACAATGTGCATGTCATTATTTCCCATTATCCGATACTTACGCCAGTAACAAATGTTTTTTGAAACTCGCGGGTGCCTAGAATACTAATTTACCTGATAATAAGCGAGAAAAGCATGAGCAAAGGATAGATAGAGTTTGATTGTGAGCCCCTCTTAAGGTGGATATAGGATGGTGAAACATCGCTTCAATTGTGCCGTTCCAAAACATTTGGATCTGTCAGACAACCTTACTGAGGCCGCACCGCTTGAGTATAGATGGCGATACGATCGCCGATCCAGTTAAGACTAACCCCGTTTCTACATTTGTGTTGAATTCCAAACTCATATCGTGTTTTCCAGAGTTTCCAAGGTAACTTTCGATATCGACAGACGCGACACTCGCCATGGGCAGCCTTCGTAATGCATAAAATTCGACTTGAAGAAGTAGGCAAGAGTCAACAACTTTTTCTAGTGACTGGGGATATGGAGCTTGAACACCAGTCTATTCACACCATGGCCCATGTCATGTTTTGATACCTTGAACTGGTCTGTGAAGAAAAATTTCCTGACCTAGCCTCCAGTCTGAAATTTGCATAATATGCTCTTTCCTAACTTATTACGTAAACTTCTATTCCACTTCAAGATCAGAGATTTGAGCACTGAATATATTCCAGTCGATTCGAGTATAGCGATGGTAGACTGTCAATGTCGGGTTGTCAACTTCCTGCGAAATACTTTTCCTCTCAAAAAACTTTACGACTGTATTCTCCGCTTCAACTTTACCCTCCTCTCTCTAAGACTCAATCGGGCCGGAACTTTTCAAAACGAACACGAACGACTTCTGGAAATTGGATATGCTCGAAAGTTTTTACGACTTGTTTGTTCGCGCAATAAAAAAAAATCTGTATGATTGTGCCCTAACGGTTGTACTCCCGTTATCCCAAATATGCGGATCATTTCACAGATTGACTGCCATCACTGAACTGATCAAGTGTATGAAACAAACGTGTGAAAAGTGTTAGGTTATATTTGAGTGCGATTTTTTGAAATATAAATATTTGCATACGATTGAGCAACGGTTATGTAATTCGTGATTCATTACATAAATTATTGAATATCACAAAGTCAGTTCAAAACTTTATATCCTCACATTGATTTGTTTCTCACTTGTTGTCTCCGTTCGATATAAGAATGTAATTGTAGCACACATTTATACGATTCATTGACATGGAAAATGAAGATATAAGAGATTCATCTAGAGAATGGCCTAAGTGGAGCATATGATATTTCACAGACAACTTCTAGGATAGAATAAGAAAAAATCCTATAAGCCTATAAAACAACACTGTCGTCATCCCATGGTGTCTGATGGGGTTATATTCTTTCTCTAGTATGTTTTCGATAGTTTAAAGACGCAAAATGGTTCGAATGTTACTTATACAATTTTTCAATCTGCAGTTATACTATTACATCCAGAAAATTCATAAGCAATCCAATTTCAACATCCTGTATGATGAATTTTCAAAATTCCAAAACCATTTCGAGAAATGAAAAAAAAGTCTTGTGGAATACGACAAAACTTGAGTTTTTTGTAAACAGGAGGACTGCAGCTTTCGAAGACTGCAAATTCATGGATTTTCAAAAAGTTGTGGTGGTTTAAAAATTGTCATGAAGTTCTGTGGTCCACTTCATTCTTTGGACACTTCACACTCGACTTTACATAAAACAACAAACAACGAATGACCTAGATTCATCTAGTTGTTGGATAATCATCTGCTCGAGAGAAGAAGGAGAAAGATTTCCGAATGTGAGTAAGTAACTATTTGAATGATTCCAGGTTTGATGAAACTTCTTTTGGCGAATGAGTTTTCCGCTTCTAATATACAGTCAAGATTCTTCGAACAGTTCCATATCATATAAGGAGTTACAAGAACAGATAATTTGCCTAGGAAGTAGCCCATGTTCTTTTCTCTTTCAAGACTATTCGACGGGTTGTCAATCAGGAGCAAATAAGAAATTACATGACACTTCTAGACACTGAGAAGTTCATAACACAGATTGGGTGATTTTCCATATCGATCTATCAGTCCGGTAAGAGCATTGGAAGCAATAGACCCGAGATGAAATCCAATAGCCTACTAAGGGAACAATCTAGATTGACCTTATCGAATCCATGAACTGAACTATACAGTACTTCGTGACTATTTCAGGTCATCTGTATGTGATATTCAATTTAGTCCTATCGAGTATAAAAGTTGAATGATTCCTAAAATCCATCGATTCAGAGTGAATTTTGACAGCGACGGATAGCTTTTATCACAATCGAACAGATATAGTCCATCGACTCGAATCAGGTTACCGGAAAAGGTGGATCATCGAATATCTTCTTGTTGTAACATGTACAATACTCCTAATGTATATATCAGACTCACACAATACTTATAGAACGAGCCATATGCATCAAATTTCAATTATAGAACCGTTACCACCTTGATAGAACGAGTAGACCATAAGGTTATACGATTTTTTGTGATTCGGCTTCGTCATGGTGACATATCGAGGCCAAAAATATCTCTGCATTATAGTGAGGTTAGATTTCAATGTCGAAATGGTATTCATGATAGTACCGAAATGGTGTTCATGATAGTACTATTGTTGCAGCATCATTGTATTACGATTAGTGATATCTGAATGAAATGATGATGGGTGATGAGTGCCACAAGGAAAGGTATCATACTCTATTTATATAAACGGATTATTTCTCCTGGAAATGAAGCCGCAGATACCACAGCACGAAGGATCTGTCGATGATCAGGAAGATATATAATGTTGAGATAAATAACGATCTCCATTAACAAACTTCATTTAATAATAGGTAGCTTACACGAATTTTTCGATGTGCTGTATGGACAAATTTCATATTCACATAGATTTCGGGACAAAATGCTACTTCAAGTAAAATTGTTCCAATGGAAATACACAGGGTATATAAATAATACTGAGATTATCAATAATAATCCGTATGAAAGGAATATTACTGATACGGAGTAATGTTTCCACTATTCGTCACGAACAACGGAGATAACAATGATAAAAACAAATGGATCATCCATTTTCTAGTTTAGACAAGCCCCGTTCTTGTGAAATGGTGAGGAAGAAAATAATCAATCTGCAGAGATAGCTGACAGTTATATCTTATAGAAATTCTGCCAAGATGTTACGGATTTGAAAAAAGGGACCAGATGGTTATCATCTAGATAAAATTCACCAGTAGAATGATAATATTGTTTTTAAAAGAGTTTCTATTCTGAGAAATTCGAATATGTGAACCCGACTGATTTCGATACAAAACAAGTGCAATCATTCTACGAACAGTTACATAATCTGTATTCAGACCTAGAATATGATTTTCTCCTTCGCATTTGAATTGACCTATTGACTATGGGGAGATGGTGTGGTAACGTTTCCACTTATAAATGGTGTCCATTTGTGGAGATGAGAAGTCAGCCTAATGAAGGCAAAGTTGGCCGTTTCCATGCTGATTCATATTCTGAAAAGAAATTTGACCTATCATGATGTTTTTCAAATATTGGCAAAACTGAATTTTGCGATTCATATTTGTATTTCCTTTTCAACGGAAAACCAAGCAAGTTGAAAATTTCGTACTGACCATTATTATTAGTCCAATTTCACCAATAAAAACGTTATGAAATATTAATTTCAGCATTCCTGGAGAAAGCAGAGAAATAATTGCATTTTTTTCTTATATCATTCATATGAGAGGGATATCAAATTCACTGTCTGTTATTTTTTGCTTCGTATACATTTTTATAGGATTTCTTGATGAAGATATTGTTTCAGTATTCAGAGGCTTACTTGTTTGCTATCCATTTTCTCACTTCATTTTGTATAACTAATCTGATAAGTCAAACTTCCCTCCAGATTATCTATCAACATAAACCTGCGCAACTTTGCTCTAATTTAACGAATTTTGTATCTCAATATATGTACATGAACAAGATCTTTTGAAACACAAAAGAAAAACCTATTATGTTTGACGAGTACCGTGTTATCCAGCGGTGGAATTTTTGGAGAGAAAGAAGGTTTTGGGAATTTTCTTGAGAGTGTGGAGGTCGTAAGCATTAGGAAAGACTTCACTAGGCAATTTCACAACTCTGCCTTTCTACTGATGAATGATCGATACGATGTTTTGACAGTTTTCGAGCTTGATAATGTATGAGTGAACAGACGAGCCCAGTGTACTCATGCTTGCCCGAAAAATCCAGACACGAGCAATTGATAATCACAATATGTTCTTGATATAAATAATGAGGATTCGTACCGATCTTCTGCTAACGACCTCGGACTGTATTTCACAAATGATTTCTGGTAATTTTCGTGAATTTGCCATACTGATACAGCTGAGCTAAAGGAAGTTTTGAAAATACGAATAAATACTGAATATACAAATTACAGAAGTTCATCTGTGACCAGGCGGGAAAATATCATGCCTGGGTGTAGCCTTTGACATTCCATGTTTCTATTGTAATGATGGTTTTCACAGCATTTCCAATAGTTTCCTGGAAATGAATGTATAATGGAAAATTTTATCCCTCACTTTCATCAGGTTTGCTTGAGATAGAAACTTTGGAGTTCGCTGCTTTAATTTGAGATGTTTGAACTTTTCAATCAATTAATTCTATAAATGATCAAGAGTTTGATTTTTATGATTGTCTTCCAGGGAAGTTCGAAATGAACAAAGTTTTCTAAACGTGTGATGCATTCGAGATAATATAAAAAGAATCCGCAGGATGGAAACCCAGAGGCTACAGCTACTTAATGAAGAGCTTTTATTCAGATAATTGTAGAGACGTGAATCAAACTTTTAAAAAAACCAAAAAAAAAGTGTCAATAATGAAACGCTAAGTGAACATTTGTAACAGAATGTCTATGGGTTAGTGATGAATTGAAACAAAATGAGTATAGTCACAGCCCACTACGATTTTTTTTGAAAACAGTTGGTGGTATATAAAATTGATAAAAATGATCAGAATGTCAGGTTTTCATGCCTGGCGAGATGGTGTTGATCAATTTCGAATTTCCAAGCAAATCATTGAATTTCGGCCGCATTGAAAGTGTCGACCCCACTAATTCCTCCTGAAATCAGGAGGAATTACTCGGACAAAAACTGAAATGGGTGCCCCATCTTCGAAACATTTGTTGTAACTTGACTGTTATGTAACGTAACTGGAACTTTTGATTGATTGATTCTTCAATTCAGAACGAAAAGTCAGCTCTTCAGAACACTGCTGCCTTCAAGAATATCTTAATTTTAATATAATCCAAAGATCAATACAATTCATTTGAGAATATGAAAAAAACATCACATTGACCTTGACAAACTATGACCTTCCTACATTAATTAGAGCTCTACTCAATCATGAACGGAGCAGTATTAGAGACCAGGCAGGTTCATAAAAATGTCGTCAACCAATGCAATAATAACACCATATTCAAACTATTACTTACATTTAATGGTGCCTTTTATGACCGAATGAAGTCAGAATCTGGACGATATTAGTATATAAACCCCCATTCACAGTGTTCTAACGCAATATTAGGTCATTCTATTTGTTGAGTTGGATATACTTATAGCGTGACATTCTCCCAATTCCAAGAAAAAAATTCATTCGGTTTCCTAAAAGTTTCGGTGTGAACAGAAACAACTTTTGTTTCATTATACTTTCATCATTATCATGATAAATCCTGATTTTATTTCAAAGAAACATTCTTCGAGATTTGAAAGGAAGGTACAGATATATATACATATATATACAACGGTGTTGAGATGAAAAATTACTATTTATTTATAGTCTTATAGTTCTGATTCATGCATGTAAAATAAATTTCATTTTGCATTTTCAAACTGTGTCTACCGACGTTGACACTTTTTATTGCAAAAATGATTCATTCACAAATCATTTAGTTATAACTGTGCGCTTCAAAATGAATATTCACGATGAATGTATATTATATGGAATATGGAATAGAATATGTGGAATGGAATAATAGAACCACTAGAAGACTTATGACAAGTAATGAGGTATCCGTTCCTGAACGCTCAAGCATCATCTTCTCATTGAAAAAAAATCAGGGTACTTGCTCGAAAAAGAGTAGATTCGTTGAAGTAATTGGAACAAATATTGATTTTGTAGCTTATCTTATTGGAATATTTCAGACTCATATTCATTAAATGATTTTCACTAATGACGTTATGATTCTTCAATTGATCATATTGCTGCATATATCATCCATTTGCGTTGCGTTTTGTGATGAGGGAGGGGTTGTTTGTATAGTGAAGTCACAATGATATATTGAATGTTGAATTGAATATATGAATATTGATATAGGTAATCCAAATAGCCCACTTTGGCTCTTTCTAGTGAGTCATCACTTCGACAGTATAGTACTTTTTGAATGTCTGAAATGCGAATGCGAATTTTTCGCATTTTTTTTGTTGCCTGTTACTATTACTGACCTGCATTACGAAACAACATCACAAGTTCGTCTAGAGGAATCGAAACTACTATGCAACTTGTTTCAATTCATCATTCTCGTGAATAATCATTCATTCATTTCTATAATGATTGAGCAATGCGGCAATGGCTACAGCAAGAGAAGATAACTACACATTCAAGAAATGAAATGAGATTTTGAGGAAACTATTGGAGATCTTCTATTTTGAAGGTAAATTCACACCGGAAGAAATGTCAGTGTTTCAGGTGACCTTCAATAATGGAATAGAAATTCAAGAGTGCAGTTCCAGTTTGATAATTCTTCATCTAAAATGAAACCTCTCCTGAATCAATTATGAGATGACATCATATGTAGCAGAATTTATTGTAACTCTTTAAATATGTATCCGATCCGAAGAGCAACAAACCTAATCCGCCGAAAAGAGAGAGCTCATTTTTCTACTTTCATAACAAAAAGAAAAATGACGACGCATCCGTCAAATCCGTCGGGACCGATCCATAGTCGGAAACATTTTGCGGTTCATCCATCTCAAGAATCTGGAAAAACAAAATAATGGATAGAAATATAAAAGCCATGCCGTTGTCATCGAGGATGAAGTGGGATACAAAACAAGGTCATTTGGACAAAGTGTTGATACCATTCAAGATATTATTGTCTATATTGTTTTGAGAAATATTATGTACTCATGAACCGGAATTGATGAATCAAAGAATTTATTGTTTTGTGAGATTTTTTATCCTATATTATGAAGCTTTCCACTCAATTCTGTGACAACACGGACTTATTTTTAGCCAATAATTCTCAGGAGAAGACGTATCAGACGTTTAGTGATTGATTGAGCTATACGTGAATGAAAAGTTCGATTCACCACTTCTGGAAGGTGAAGATTCAAAGATTCTGAGCCTCTGATATAATGTATTTTGAATTATCATCAGGCATGCACTGATACACAGTAGGGAAGTGTGAAATTATTTTGAGAATTGCAATTGAGAGTGGTCAAATGTATAAGTGTCATATTGCAGAAACATGAAACACCACTTCTACAGGTTGAGATACACAAAGATAATAATACTAGGAAAGAAATTGAAAGATACAGGGAAATACGAAATATTATGTCGGATATTTACCAGCTGCGTTCATTTTTTGGAGGTCTGAAAAATAGAAGAAATGTAGAATGGGTTATTTTTCCTATTCCTAGTGAGAAACAGAATCGCCTGAAAACATTTTTACTTAATCTCAATGTCCTTATCAGGAATCTGACCTCTATTTCATGTTATATGTTTCAGTTTCACAGAACGGTTTCATTGAATTCAGGCAGTAGTCACTCGAAAAACATCCATATTTGTATTCCTATTCCTTCCTATTGGAATTCAGCAACTTCCGATTCCAGAGACTCCGGAAATATCAACCCCCACTGTTTCAGCCGTATGAAATGAGAGATAATAATTGAGAAAATTAGATTCTCATGCAGACAGCACGGTCCGACTGATTCTCATGGAAAGAATCCATTACTTTCTTCCTACTGTGACATACCATGCAGACCATATTCATACCAAATTCATCACATTGCAAATATACAGGCCGTTCTCATGATCATTATCATCAAAGAGGTCTAATGATTCACAAACTCGAATGATCGAAGGTTAAATTTTTCTGAACGCTTTGAATATTGTACATCCAATTTCTGATGTTATTTGTTTGGAAATATTGAGCCCACATAAGAACCCTAGACAATGAGTCAATTATATTACCAAAACCGATAGAGATTGATTAGTAAAAAATGAAGTTGAGATTGGTTTTCGAGAATGTAATGAAAAAAGGGTATATCCATGAGAGAAGAAAATATAATTTTTTGATCACTATTGATAGTGGTTAGTGCGGAAAGTGATTTCTGAATCGATAAAAAATACGTATCAAGAACTCTCAGAAATGGGTATGAAAAATATTTTCGAGATATTGACACGATTCAAGCTTGGACAACGCGCAACTATTTGATGATTTCGGCAGGATGGAGCATAATGATCCGTTATTCATGAGGACTAACTAACGAAAAGTAATCTTTTATAGTTCGCAAATATAATTAGTTGCACGAATCCTGTATATTGAGTATCTGAATGATTCTACTCATCGTACTGAAGCTATTTTATTTTTCAACTCAAATCAGTGTAGCTATGAGAGCTTCACTCTTACATTATTCTAATATAGTTTATTCTCGGACATCCATGGGTTGAGATTAGTCTTCTTCGTTTCCCGAATCCGAACATAATTATGGCTTGATAATGCAGAACGGTGATGTCACTTGAAACACCAAAGTCGAGGGCTGAACTCTAATCACCAATTTCCTTGGTGAAATTTCTCGCTTCTCCAGCGTTTGACAATTCCACTTCTAGCTGTCCCATTGCTGATCCTCAGAATTAAAATATTCCACAGGACTTACGCCACTCGGGTCAGTTCACTCGGGAGGGATAGAAAGCATGGTGGGTTTGCTTGCCGACACAAAATGCAAATAGAATAAGCAGCAGATGCTGGAAGGTTGTCCAATTCTCATTAACTTTTCATCAATTGAAATCACTATTCGAATGTCTGTTATTTCGCCTTTTATATCTCCATTGGATTCGGTTGCCAAAATACATCCTTAGTTTTAGCTTCATATAAGTAACAATATTTCCACGTCAAAGTCTTATCCTGAGAACTCATGAAATTGAAACCTTGCTCCTTTTAATTAACCACCCACCACCACATTGAACCTTGGTGAGTAAGAATCTAAATGGTTAACTAACCTCAGTGAATTGTGATTAACCAATTGGATTCCATAGATGACTGACCTGTTGAAGGTTCGATGCAAATGTGAATTAGCGATCGAGATTATCTTGAAAATGAAATCATAAATGAGTTCTTTAGTTATCCTGTTTTTCAATATGGACAGAAGTTCCCAACCGACCAGAAGGTATCCTATGTGAGCTTCTGGAAGAACCAAATTCGTTGGTATTGAAAATTCAATGAGAGTTGAAATCAGTGAGTCTGCTATGAAATTACAGAAAAGTCACATGACTACGTATCGACGGACGTTCTCCGTGATTCATTGAATAACAAAATAAGAGAAACTGATTCCTCCTAACGAAGAAGAATAATATAGAATGCGCATTCTACGTTGATAAAATAGTTATTTATTTCACTTGTAGGAAAAAGATCGGTCCCAAAATCGCTACTATCTGAAATCATAATATTTTTGCCGCAATGCTCGTCCGCCATATTATGAGCCTCGAAGATTCATTTTTTGCCTTCTTCAACAGAAAAAATCAATTGATATTCTCAAAATACCAAAGCAATTGAGTATTCCGATTATTTCATTTAGTAGTTTCTTCGTTTCTCCGCTTCAAAATGAAGATTCGAGTATAGAATATTTCCTTGCAGCTCACTATATACATGTTTCTTTCTCTGAACTGGATATGTTGGGTTTCTTCAACTGTGACTACTTCTGAGGTGGAACACAAATGGTCTATTTCTTTTATAGTTGCAATAGTAACTCTCACAAGTATCTGAACAGTCCTATACTTGAGATATGAAAACCATGAAATAATTAAGTCATATTATGGTCGTTGAAGAATATCTCTCGGAACAATCTCTTCAGTTTCAAATATTTTGTCAAACATTAGCATTAGCATTTTGTATTGAAAATTTATCTGTTTATCTATTGAAAATTTCGAAAAACAAGGTGTCACTGACTATCATAAAGAATATCTACTGAGAATCTGAAAGTTGAATTCCAAACTTTTGAGCAAAACATTGATCTGTCCTCACTACAAATATAATAATATAATGAAACAATTATTGATTTTCCTAACCAGATATTACATTATTCATGTAGTGGGGACATATATACGATCTGCCTCAAAATGTCACTGCGCTTGGAATTCAACTCTCAGACACCTTGAATAGAAGATCTCTATTTGTCAGTGCACTTTCTTGAAGAACGTATTTTCGATGAATATCAAAATATCTACTTATCTTGATGCAGTGGACATTTCGGGAACCAATCTGCTCCTGTTTTCAACACATTGATGTAAAGATTAATCACAAAACAATGATTTATCTTCGTAAAGTTCGTGATATTCGTTTTTGTCAATTTCTTCAAACATTTTTTCAATAGAAAGGTCTCACTGACAAATGGAGAATTTCTTTTTCAGGTATCTGAGGGTTGAATCTCAAGCGCATTGACACTTCGGGACAGATCATATTCATCTGTCTTTGCTACAAATATATGTTATGATTCCAATTTTCAGTTTTCAGAAACGAGGAGAGGAAATCTCACAAGAACACTATAAAAATGAACATACCACCTCCTCGAATAACTTACAGACAGTATTTAACAATTATTGAATTTTCTACTTCTTTTTTTAGTAACGGGACGAGAAAATCTGGAGAAATGAACATATTACCTTCTCGAGTTTGCAACGAGAGAAGGTGCCTCCACCGCAAGTTCTCTACACCTTCACTAAAACTTGAGGAGAAGCTGCCAGTCACTGACGATTCTTACGCGAGTCATCTTATTGATCTCGGCATGCCTTCAGGCGTCAGCACTAATTTCGAGGCTGTCGTTCTCGGATTTCGCCGAAAAGTGTATTCGCCTCTGAGGGCGTATCAACATCAACGCCCTGATTTCCATGGCCAAGTCGAGTCGTTCTCTCTCTATCCTAGGCCTGATAATGAAGCGATGCGATGCAATGCAATGTGTGCCTCTAACATGTCCGTACAGGTACTTCAAATTGATGCTTTATCAATGGTCGCAACAGCTCATAAAACACTAGGATTTATTATAACAAACTGGTAATTCATGGGTCGAAGAGTGTCAAATTAATTTTCGATTCATCTATGAGGTCCAAACTAGAGTTTGCATGTGTAGTTTGGTGTCCTGGATATGATAATAATATCCTTTAACTATACAGAAGAGAGACAAAATCTTGATAAGAATCTAGAATCGGAAAAAACTACCCCAATACGATCAATTGCGCGTTTCCTAGCATCAATATAAATTTGAAGGAATAATTTTCCAAAAAGCGTGCGCAAAGTACACTTTTCCGCAAACATTTGGTGCGCAAAGTTAGAAACTGAAATTACTCAAAGATCTCATTGGTATATAGGGAAAATATATATGTATTACTGTAACTGTTTGCAATGTGAGAATCTATCGCTATTCTCTCTCTATAGTGCACTCTCTTACACCTTTTGAATGCCATTCTTGATCTTTGTATTTCAGCTCAAAACAAAAAAGAAAACTAGTATTTTTTTAAAATTGAGTATTTTTTCCGATTTCATAGCATTAAGCGTCGAGAAAGTCCAGTGCGGTACAATAAAGGAAGGATTCATTTTACATCTAATTCTGAATTGTGAGCAAAATATTCGTCTATACATGTTAAAAAACATGTTCATGCAATAATATTTTCAACCTTTGAAATTTGAATTGCCAGGTAGTCGCAAATTTCTGTTAAAGGGTCGTGTCAGTATCGCTAGCTTTTTGTGTATCAATAAATCATTCTGAATATGAAAGTGTTCGTCTCGTGGTCTCTGCGAAAGTCTCTTATGATTAGAATCAATCATATACTAGGTGGCCCAATGAAAACGAAACAAGGCCGATTTGACATAGTTATCGTTCTTAAAAAAAAAACGCTCAAATCGGTCGATTTTTTATCGAGGGGGAAATATTTCGCGCATGTTCTCAACTTTTTCACTTCAAACCCCTCTCTGAGGTGAGCTCCAACCCTTGAGTCTCAAACGGGATGAGGGGTCAAGTGATACATCATTTTGAAGGTAATCCCTTCCTTGTTTTTGGAATTGAATGCAATTGTTCTCGAGAAAACACGTGTATGAAAATAATCGACTATTGATTGGAACCTTTTATCACTTTTTCTCATTTTGTAGTTAGAACGATGTTCATATAAGAAATGCCTTATGTCATTTTTTTTCAAATCCGGTACTATTCAACATTACATAAAGAATCATTTATTTTAATGTCAGTTCCTTGATCTATATATATATATATATGATATGATATGATAGATTGAATGATAATACTGATGATAATAATGAATGATTAACATAAAATAACATGAAATGAATAACAATGATGAATAAACAACAAACCCATTGAGGCAATGCCACGTCAATTCACGTTTTTGTTATATAGTTCTTTCTTTTATGTTTAATTGAAGATTATTGGGTGAATTATTCTTGTGTTATCTGATACGAATGTCGTAGGACAAATTTAGTTCCTACCACGTGCTCAAAGTGCCTTTTTCGCACCCAAAAACTCATACGAACTCCGCGCGTCGTTCGCCCAACTGAATTTGCGTGCGAACTTTTTAGGAAAAATAACTATTGAATTTTCATTTCATCCATCTGAAAGTATTCAGCAATGAAGTGATAAAAACATCATTCGTAGTAGTGTTCAAGAGAATATCAGACAAATTCTGAGAATTTCCAACATTGCCAATAAAATAAAAAATAGACCAATGTTGGGGTTCCTGGTAAACTTCGTGAATATCAATTGTACTCCCAAACAGATTCGGAACCTCAGATATTGAGATGGGTTCAGAAGGAATGAAGACTCCTTCATATGAGATACGAAAAATTATTTTTCTTTCCCAGACCATCGTTGAGATGTGGAAGCTTTCTCATAGCAAGCTTCATCCATCAATATAATTTTTTTTATTGCTGCGTTACGTGGAGTATGTAGATCATGGAAAATCATCTTGAGATATCCCAGTCGATAAGATTATCTTTGGCAAATGGCTCAGACCAAATTCCCGGATCATCAAACTTTGAGTCTAATATTTCTGGCGATAATATACATTCTTCAGGAATTATTGAGGTTTCTTCTCTTCAGTTATCCTGACAACCCAGTTGATTGGTCTCAGAATGGAATCACGCACTTTCTGTATGGGGTAGTTGATGGAACCAACTGAAAAACGAGGGGATATAATTTTCGCGGATGAAAGTATACGGCCATCAGCATTCATAAGTCCTTATGGAGGCCACAGATCTTCCACTCAACAAGATTGCTCTCTACTATATCCGAACTTTGTGTCCATTAAGGACATCCTTAACGAGATTCCCTTTTTCTTTTGAGGCCTGCACTCGCACGAGAGAGAAAAAAACGAAAGGAACGAACAAATCCCACGTCTTTCAGCGCCCTTCTTTCCACAAATGCACTCC
Organism: Gastrophysa polygoni; assembly: GCA_963576655.1. NCBI lineage: Eukaryota > Metazoa > Arthropoda > Insecta > Coleoptera > Chrysomelidae > Gastrophysa > Gastrophysa polygoni. The sequence continues at coordinate 16,925,785 of OY755082.1, forward strand.
ACAACGCCAACTGTCAATCCGGTTCGCGTCCAAACTCTATTGGGATAGAGAACATTTCTTGTTCTATATTTGGAGATATCTCTGGTTGTATTCCAATGCACCAATGGAGAGATTCTCTTGGTACATTGAGTTTGGGAAAATTCGATAATGCTTCTTCGCTCTAGAGAGGAATATAATATGCTGCAGCGATTTCTAATTGACGATTCTAATTCGATTGGCAAATTCAGTTAAGCTGTAAGTTTCCTGATAGGAAGAACATCTTCTCTATATGGAACGAACGTCTTGTCTGATCAATCAGAATAATCGAAAGATCTCATCAATAATTCTGTTTCCACTAGATTACCCGGTGGATTTTGATACTGAACTAGTTTTAGACGTCCAGCTATTCTCAAAGATGTGAATCAGAAAATGTTGTCAGTTCCATTTGTTTTGGAGAAATATGAGTCAGCACAATAATTTCTGAACTGTCAGTGTCAGATATAAGATAACAACTGAAAGTGGAGGATAAATCATTCTACTCATTATCTGAATGTAGCAAAAATGTAACATGTTATAGCATATCATATTTTTCTTCATTTGTGAAGTCTCCCATTATTTAGAATAGAAAAAGAATAGTGACATGACGGTAACACTTATTCTCAACTTGACATAAATCGATATTTCTCAAAATTTCAGTATGATTCATGTCCTTCAAAGCCGCAAATTCACTCCTGATCTAATCAAATCGAAAATAATTATTCTAGCGATTTCCACTTGCTCTGGTTCATGAAGAAATTGTCTAGTATACCCAGAAGATGACGAGATAATTCACCTTCCCTTTCTTCTTCTTTGTTTCTTGTCCTCTTATCCATTGTCGGATATCCAACCAGGTAGGTATTGTTTTTCTGAGAGGGAAATCTACTCTTTTTGCTGGTATACTCATTCCGATAATAAGTTCTATCTTTTTCTCCAAAACGTTAGCTGACTTGGCTCGTTATTGGGCTCAAAGTGCTGGACAGTCCCATTCCAAGAAGCAATCGAAATTGACTTGCGAGCTACAATCATTTTCTATGTCTAGCTGGAAATGTTGGAATGTGACAAAGCTCGAACAGACCGCTAGAAAACAGATAACGACCGTTTTCTATTAGCTTTTCCATCTAGTTTGCCAGAACGGAGCATCTCCCTTGTCAAATTCCGAAAGCCAATTGGGCATTCGAGTATACAATTTCGTATTTGACGTGTTATACAGGTGTTGTCATCATATGTGGCGAATACGGGAGAATCCCCGCAGGCAACTGGAATTTCCAATAAATCTAATGTTGTGGTGGAAACGTCAGAATTTCGAAATGGGAAAATGACTGTTTGAACTGGGATGTACAGGGTATTACGAAACGTACGTTCGTCATTTTCAGGGATATTATGTCTCAGGAAAACAATTATTTTGACAAATCAACCATTGTGCGCAAGCACTCGGTTTGAGTTGAAGAAATTCTGTATTTCGTTTATTCATGAATCATAGTGAAGCGCTTCCAAGTAAGCACTGTTGAGTATACATCAGGGCATACTGGCAAGTAAGTGAAAATACATTGAAAATAGAAACTTGACTGGACATAACATTTCATGTCTGAAACTATACAAACATCATAATTCTAACATCATATTGTAGAGGTGTCAGCATATACATATTGACTACATTCTCATGCAAGTTTCACGTAAATAATCACGAACTAATCGGCCTTCCGATTAATTTGCAATATGGATTATGGTGTATGGAAAATGTGTTGGAATCAATAATAATGTCTCGAACCAACTTATCGAACAATTTCACATAGTATTTTATGGATTCAGAATCTTGTATTTTGAACGAGTTTTATCTTTGGCTGGTGGTTGATGATAGTCAGAAATATTTTCTCTAATTGAAAACTACACAACTCATTGTTGGTTGATTATAACTGGATATGAGTATGATGACTATTAATATATAGACAATATAGACTGTTAATATACAGGGTGTAACTGGATAGTGTGAAAAATTCAAGGGGGTGATTCCTCATCGGAAAAAATATAGGATTTTTTTATATTGAGAAACTTCATTAGAGCATCCCATGTTAAGATACAGCCCCTTGAAGGGTGTGCAAGAAATTCGTTCAACAATTTTTTTCCCAAGCACTAAAGAAGTTATAGTATCGAAATTAACCTGACATTTTCAACTATCAGAAAGACACTTAGCCAGTTATTTATTTAGTTCACCCCATGGTTGTAAGGGGTGGAAAACGCAACCCCTGAGATTTTCAAAGTAATTTTTTGTCTTATCATTCGTTTACCATTCAAAAATCCATTTCCGATAGCCTGTTTCATTCTAAACAAAAAATGTCCTCTGAATTTTTTGCCCAAAATGAACCAGTTCGCAGCAGAAAATATTTTACGAACAAGATACATATAGCTATACAACGAGAATACGAAACCAATTCATCTAGTAGGCAGCTATTAGCGACAGTGACAAATAGATTGGTATCAAGCTGTCAGTTCGAAAATTTTCAAACTTGAAGTGATACTAATTGTGTATTGTTGTTCTGTTCTTAATTTGTTACTTTAATAATTCACTTGCTATCAAATGAGCAAATGGCTGATATGCATTACGTTTACGGTCTGTCGCAGGGTAATGGGTTGGAAGCTTTTAGAAGATACGCATCCTTTCTCGATGAGGAATCACCCCCTTGAATGTTTTACACTTATTCAGTTTCACCTTGTATAGTTTGTATATAGTTGAATCTGTTACGAAAAAACCCAAGTCCTTATCAACTTTCGTGAAGTAATACAGATATTGAATACCATATAGATTTAGTATAGGCATACAACTACACAGTTCGTTCGAAAGAATTTACTGATATCTTGAAAGATTCTTCAATAATAATAATGATAATAACGTTTATTGTGCATAACAGTTATAGAATTGTTACAAAGTGAGACACAGTGATATATACACAAAAGGTGGGGGTTAGCCTGAGGCTATCTTCCACCCCTCCTAGAGATTCAACTTTACAGAAGATTCGAGTATATTCTTGAACATTTTGAAAGATCACTACGTTTCATATCTTCGATTTCCATAAGTGTGGAAATTGATAACAAAAGAAGAAACAATAAAATGAATTTTCGTAATTGGTACTTATAGCAAAGAAAAAAAAAGTTATTGAATAATGAAAAGTAACTACAGAACTTTCAATACAGAAAGGTAATCAGTCTGATGAACTTGATAAAGAATTCTTTTCAGTTGGGGTTTCATTCGGAATATTGATAAATTATGAATATGAAATAAACTTGATCGAATAACATGGTGCCAAATTAGAAAAGCATCCTTCATACTTGTATGTAACGTGGTGTGGAATACTGAAACTATCAGTTCTTATGTTGACATTACGTATTTTGGAACGACGTGATAAAAGATCAAACAAATATTTCCGTGTTTTAGTTTTCAGGAGTTTGAATAAGAACATCGTTATCAAATACTGTACTGAGTCGACCCCTTCGATATTACTGTTGTTGATTTCGAGGCTGAATTCTTGTATATATTATGTCTGCCTCTGCGAACCTATGCAAAGATCTACGGTTTCATTCGGATTGATGCGTGATCCATATTTTTCGGAATATATTGTAGTGTTTTGAAAATCTCCATTGATATTTTTCATGTATCCTGCCAAATCTGACATATCGCAAGGTGTTTATGATTGAAAACCGTCTGCATAAAGATGAACTTGACAATAGGTTAGAGCTGTTCGAATATATATGTATATAGCAAACAACAATATTGCCTTGAGGAACTCTAGCAGTAGTCTCCTCCACATCAGACCACGATATACTACCATCTTGTGTAACTCTCTGTGATCTGCCTCGAATATAGCTACTTATTAGCTTCAAAGCAGTTTCCTGGAGACTAATGAAGTTCAATTCTGCAAGGAGGAGCTGAAAATTTACTAGGTGAAAGGCTTTGCTCTGATATAGAAGAACTAATATTGATGGTGTGAATTTATCGAGATTTGAGCATATATCATTGATAACTTTCAGCAAAGCAGTATGTGTGCCATGTTTTTTACGGAATCCTTACTGTGCTTCTAGCAGAATTGTGTTCCTTGTTGTCTAGCAGAATTGTGTTCAAATGTTCCTTGATTTGTAATGGAACTATTTTCTTCAGAAAGCTTACTCGTTGAAACTAGAAATTGGAATGACGTTAACGATTTTTCATAATTGCGGAGAGATGCCTATTCTGATAGATTCATTATAAATGTGTTTTGATTTATTGACACAAAATGGTAGAACAATAGTGATCATTCTGAGACTTGTATCATCAATTCCCAAAGCCTGTGATTTCAACTAGCATTGCCGAACACATTAAAAAAAATAGTCATTCAGCTCATTTGGAGTTCTGAAAGTATATTATCTGCTCTTGAACTAGACTTTGTTTTGTGCAGGTTCCCCAATCAGTGAGATGATGCCACATCGACCTCGAATCATTTTTGTTTTTATTGAGCATACCATAGTTTCGCAATCCTACATAGTATCTTACCTTATCATTGTCAGTCCTGGTTCTCGGTCCTCTTCAGATCATATGTAATATATGGCAAATTAATTTTTTTCTTTCAGTGATTTTTCCTTAATGCAGGCTGGCGCATGAACATCAAAGAGAGATATGATATGATTATTTATAAAAGTTACTCCATCATTCTCCCATGTGCTCATCATGTCCTCTAAATAAACTATTTCTCTCCAAGGCAGACTGTTTGCATCTGACGCAAAGTTTTCAGGGTTGAAGTTACTAAAAATTCTATAGTAAATCAAATCCTCACATACCTGTTGCATTTCAACTTGCACGCTACAAACTTCCATCATTAGATCAGTGAAACCGTGCATGTCAACAATTTTCTACCTCCAATCCATTGCTGATTTGAAGTGAATATCAACAAAGGTACCAGACAAATAAGATCATTGAATATTGAATATATTGCTCGTGGACGTACTTGATACCCATCTTTTCATACTGAAGAATATCATACGAGATTAAAACTTTGGTTTCCATTATGGTAATGAAATATGGATATTGTATTCGATTCAGTTCCAAAATAATAGTAATTCTTTATACTCACTCACTCAACTCTTTAAGCTTTGCCCTAAATGTGCTATGGGGACCTACTTCGAACACAAGGAAGCATTACATCGTATGTATTGATATGCGCTTCATCGAATGTCGGCAGGAAATTGGTTCGACATTCATGCGGAAATCGATTACATGCTTGCCTCCGTTGTTACATCGCAATGCAGTTAATCCGAAGATCAAGCAACAAGTTACATCTGCATGCTCTTATTTTGTCTACATACATACATCAACTACACGTCGAAGTCTCATCGATGGGTTTTGGGTAACCACATAATATATTGAGACGATTTTGTCGATGTCTTTCAGAATTTTGAACCCTGAACGGACTTACTGGCATTTATCCCTAATTGCCAGCTTAAACTGGCATTTATCCCTGATTGCCAGTTCAAAACTGGCAATTAGACCTGATTGTCAGTTTGAACTGGCAATTAGCCATAATCGCTCGTTCAAACTGGCAATCAGTACTAATTTGCCAGTTCAAATTGGCAATTTTAAAAAAATATGATCATGTTCGTTCAGCGCTGAATGGATATTATGAATTTTCTTTATAATTGCCAGTTTGAGCTGGCAATTATGGATAATTGACAGTTTGGACTGACGATTAGGGCTAATTGCCAGTTTGAACTGGAATTTATGGCGAATTGCCAGTTTGGACTGGCAATCAGGGATCAATGCCAGTTTGAACTGGCAATTAGCCATAATAGCTATAATTAGCTATAATTGTCAGTTCAAACTGACAATTAGTTCTGATTGCCAGTTCAAACTGGCAATTATAAAAAAAGTCATCATGTCCGTTCAGCGCTTTCGCACAATGGGACGACTTTGGAGTCATCAGTTGTTTCACAGAAGCTACTTGGTATATAGGGTAGCCTCCCAGATACAACAAAAATATCATTACAGGTTACAGGTTACGTCCCTTCGCCCTCACTACGGAGAATGAGTAATATGCCTACCTTTAGTTTCGTTAGACCAATCAGCAGCATATTTCCAAATATAAGTGTATGTTAAAACTAAAGTAGTGACTTGAAGGGCGCGAACAATTGACGTAAATAAAGAACCTTGACACTTGTGATTCTCATTCGTGGATTGGGATTGGATTCGTGGGATGGTCAAATTGATACCGAATTGCGCCATTTCATGCTCAACCAGTGAAAATTCACTAGGATTGATAATTAATGAATTACTCATTGTCTGAAGGAAAAATCCATATTTTTGCTTCGTAGTGTTAAGTCATTCCCACTGAATTAATATTTTTCTTTCTGTGAGTAATTTATCTTGATCAGCAATTTTCTCACTGGTAACTCATGAATTATTATAAATGAAATGATCATTTGTTCCATTGTTTCTCAGTGAAGTTCGGAAAAAATTAGTGATAAAAAAAACAAAATACTGCAAAATCGTTTCTATTTTTTCACATATTGATTGGAGAGATATATATCGACATGAACGTCACTTCATCATCGTGACATTTCGTCCTCACGGGATTATCAGATTGGAAATCTGACATTTCTCGATAAGGCGGCTATATCATCAACATTATTTTTTCAAATTCTGGCATAGATTGTTCGATCCTTCGATCATTGAACAGACTAGATAAGTAATCCACACCCCTGGCAATACAGTTTGTTTAGAAGCAACATCTATAGTATCTATCTTTGTCTAAACAAGGATAGCAGAACCTGATTCTCCCAGCACCAGTGCCGTGTTGTCAGAGGAGGTCGAATTTATTATTAATTCATGATGAAACCAAATTGAAAATCCTTAACAATTTCAGTGGTACTTTTTAGCATTTCTTGGTGGGAAAATGAACATCTTTATACTTCCTTCACATTGTTACGAGAAATTCGAATACATACAATCCTATGGTGATTTTTGTAACTTGCTTGTAATCAATAAACTTATTATGACCACGTCACAAGAAAAGTTTAATTCTCAACGCCATATGAAACAATATACTTACTATTCAGTATACAGTTGTCTACTTATACTTTATCATAAATAACGTTCAATTTCAATAATGAACATTTATATCTTTGGCGATCAGTGACAGTGCATGTAAGTATATTTACGATTTCAAAGTTCAGTACCTACTAGTGGAAATAATTTTCAAAAAAGGAAAAAACTCGTTTTGAAGGCAAATAGATATGATTGCATATTCGAATGTAATTTTCAAATCTGAAGATGAAACTTGTTTATATCATTTCACGATATCGTCAAAAATGAAGGAGGTTTCATCTTGAGCAGAATTCATATATTTTGACGCAAAAAATTGATGTCTGATTATTTCATTTCATGTAGATAGATGAGAATCGATAATGAATATGTGTTGACAAGTATTATGACGAAATGTTATATCAACAATAAAATCATGAATCATGTGAAGATGTAGCAAATAGCAGTGTTTCTTATTTAGAACAGGACTGAAATGAAAAACAACCATGGATAATCACACAAATAATTTATTGATTTTTGAATAGGATTGTTTTTGTTAACATACTTCTTACTCTAACTTCCGTTGAATCTTTCAATTTATTTGCCTCATGATGAAGTCTTTGTCCAGTACGTAAGAGTATAATGGCCAATGTTTTTTTATTTTTCTCTTGAATTCCTGAATATCAGAGAGAAATAAAGATGGAAAGAACAATATTGGCCCTCCTACCATTCCGAAGTCGAAATACTTTATAATTGATTTGATTTGATTCAAAACAGTATTAGTTGTTATGAAACCAACAATGGTGATGATACTCATTCTTACTGCTTCTTATCGATAATAGTTACGAATGAAGGAAACACAACTTGATGAATGAAGTAAATATAAAAAAGGAAACTGAAAATGTTCCGAGATCTTTTCAAATGTGAATACTAGGACCTCATGTTGGGTATGTATATATATATATATATATATATATATATATATATATATATAATTTGTTATTTTATCGAACGAGTTGTTTTTATTCATTCATATTTATTATTGATTAGAAGAAGTTGTATTTTTACCGTTGTTGGCTTCATACAACTAATAATTGCATCTTGAATGATGTATATAGAAGAAGACACCGATTTCATAGCAGAAACAATGACATGTGTGAGACAAAGATGACTTCTTTTCACTGGAGTATTTATTCTTTCTATCGATTGTCTTGGTACACCCGAGGGTATACCATCATACACAACCACATAAGGCAGCAGCATGGGCCCATTGGAAATGCCATCAGCAGCAGTGGGTCTTCACCTTGAGCAATTTTATCGAATCGAGCCAAAGCTTACATGGGTATTCGACATTGTCTTCTCAATATATTCATGATTTCACAGAATTCTCGTGGTAAAAGACGAGAGAGATAACTCGAATATCTAATATCGATTTATGTTCTCGTTTGGGATATTTTGTATTTTGGTGTACATGATAGTTTCCTATTGATCTGACGTGTATGTCCAATATTCGCATAAACATAGCGTAATTGGACTGGTTGAGCACATCGTCAACTGATAAAATCAGTAATAAACTCTGAACTGGATGAGTATTCCAATCAAGTATCTTCAAAAACATTCACTGTTGTATACGATACGAGTGAAAGGTTGAATTGAATGAAATAAAATCCTCCAGATTTGTCAATGAATTTTCGAATATATGTAGAGATATCGATCAACGAATGATTGTGAAATCACCACTGAAAATAATGGGATCATTATTGAAACAATCACTTCATTTCTGGAATAACTATAGAATAATTTTAATATCTACAGATAATACCTACCTTCTCTATATTTATAATACCTAGAATTTACATTTTCCATAGACGAGATAACAAAAATTGAAAATGCTGGAGTAAACATGAGAATTACTCAGAATTGTTGTTTCATATTGAAATTATATTGACATTCATCATCAGTTGGTGCTTCAATTCTGCTCATAATATTGACTAGAAATTTACACCTCCACCATACCAACGAACCATTTACATCCTAACTGTGTGTGACGGATAAAAGATGAATACCATCATGAAATGAGACTGCTGCAAGCTTTTCTATTCAATGCAGTGGTGAGAAATTAAACCAATTCGCTTCACCTGGAGAATGTAGGAGTCATTGGTTTTCCTGGAGAGAGAAATCATGATAAAAGGATTCAAATGAGTGAAATCGAAACATTCGTCAGACGCCAAAGAATTCGAAACGTGAAATGGCTGTAGAATAATGGCGCCATCTTCAGGAAAACACCCGACTCCTTCATCAGATGGACTGAAGCAAATTCATCAGTGCCACTATTCTCATTTCATCAAAATGAATTCAAGCAACAAGCAGTCCGATGCTAGGTCCGATGATACTGAAATGAATGAAAACTTCATCGAACAAATTATAAAACTTCGGATGTGAGAAGCCTTTATTCATATAGTTGTATTACATGGATATACAACAATAAGAACCTATACCAGATGGATATCATAATAAAAACAACTAGAGCCAATGTTTATCCATTGACCAATCCACAGCTTTCAGAACACATAAATATTCGCAACCTATTACTTTGCACTGGAACAATTCTCTACCCTACACATAGATATAAACTGATCAGTCAAATCGAAAAATATTAAACTGCTATGAAAACCTTCATATTGAGAAACCAACCTGTTTCAGAGATGAATGAGGAGATAAACATATCGAGATACCGAGTTTTTCATGGAGCACCCGATATACTTCGGTATGGTATTCCCACTTTTGCGCTTGGGTGTATGTCATCAAAGTTCATGAGTATATATTTTTCATAATAGTGCATTGTGAAATGATAATAATGATAATAATAATAATAATAATAATAAGGTTTATTCAGATTCAGATCACGAAAGAATACTAAGAGTAATACATATGCTGTATCAATGTGATAGAAATCACAAAAGCATCAGATGTTGCTTGGGTGTGGTGAAAAAACTCGAAAATGATATATGATATGGAGTTAACATAAGTGTAGTATAGCAATGAGGTATAGCAATAGGTATAACAAAATAAGTTACAGAAGGCAACATATTCTTTGAATGCCCTCCTGTATAACAAACTTTTTATATTATTCTCTCTGTTTTGACTTCTAATACAAAATATAAATTTTTCAGAACAACAGTTACGGAATTTTCATACTTTTCGGCAGATAGTATTGTTATTCATGATTCAAGTTTGAATTCATTCAAAATCTAATATCTAGATAGAATTGACTGTAATAATCTGATTACTTTCAATTGGATCTGATAAAACCGACAAACCAAAAATCGTGTAATAATGGAGCTTATACATAAACGAAAAATAGTGCGGTAATGAGACTATTGAAGTACCAGAACAGACAAGAATGGTACAGGTCCATGTATTTTGGATAATGAATCGAATGCTCAAGTAAAGGCTGAAGCAGAAGTGAACTTCTGCAAAAAGGATCAATTATAATTTTCCACAGCAACCAAGATATATTTCTTTCGACATAACGACAGACAATTTGTATCAGCTTGAAAACATTAAAATCGATATATTATCGAAACCGGATCTATTGTGAGGGTGCCTCTCTATCTCAAATATCTTTCAGTCTGGCGCACAAAATTCCGCCCGTGAAGATGATAAATCATATTCAGACGGAACATCCAACAGCGACAACTTGCGAAACTCATCTGACATAATCCGGGGCCACAATGGACCCGAACGGAGGGGATTCCAGGAGGTGGCATGAAAACGATCCTCCAGGTGGTTTCCGGATGTTTGGGTAACTATAGATGGATTAATGAACGCATACACCAGAGGCATAATTTTCATTAAAACTATAGGTATATCACTACTCAGATAATATTTGCTCTGGAGGTAAATCGATGCGTCATGGATTTGAATTTTCTTTGAAGAAAGGTTAGCTTAGGTGAGTTTGGGTGAGGTCAGGTCAGTGTGAAATTCGATGCATCCACAGAGTCTTTCATTAGGGTAAATTCCACATCTTACAGTCCAATCCTCATCAGCTGATCCACGGATATATGAGGACCTTGATTGGTGAAACCAGAACTCTATAACCTAGGTCTTTCGAGAACAGGGCATGAAATCGTCATGTCTATCGTCATCTATGGTTGACATCCACGATTTTTTCGTGTTTTGCCTAAATCTTTGATGAAGTCGTAGAGAGAGTTATAGTCTTCTACTCGCGTATAAATTCATCCTCGAGAATAAAAGCCATCACAATACGCTCATTGAAGCATATACTTTTCAGATACTTTCTCAATATGTGAGTTATGATTTCTTGGCCACAGTCATAGATACAGATATCAATGTGGAAGATACCGAAAATTCATGGAAAATATATGAACTCAATTCGAGATAAAGGATTTCTGAAGTCATGAAACGTGATGAATAATAGCTTGGCAAATTTGGAGCAAGAAGATTTTAATGCTTTCAGGAGGAATTTCTGTAGTATTTGAAACTGTTCATACTGAAAAATTGCTGAAAACTCAGGAGAAGGTGAAAACTGGAATAGTTTTTTTACCCGTTCACCTGAATATCTGTCCTACTTGATAATCACACTCAATTTCATTTCGACTAATTCGGATTATTCAATTCGATGCCTTTCCTCGTATTCCATGGAAAGTGATTAAATTAAGCTGTACAGTTGAGACTCAAAATCGTCATCTGAAATACCGCCACTGGTGAAGACAATAGGGAATGAAAACACGTTTTTTGTTGGTTTCTTTATTCAGCGACATTTCAGTAACAGCAACTTCGTGTTTTTATTACGGATGATGTCCTCTTGACGACCCAACAATTTGTTTGCTTCTTCACCGTCTATTTCACGGACCGTATATTTTCGGCCGCTAGGGAGACAGAATGCTTTGAAAAAAAAATAAGAGATGGCTCAGGCATTTCGGAAGGTATCATTTTTCACTAACGATGGACTATAGTGAATTGTTATTTCAAAGAAATGTTTGCAGGAAGTTTTCAAATACTGTGTGGTTCATTTTCGAAGGGTGTTCCATCGAAGATGGGACGTAGATAACAGCAGATTCTCCAATTCAAAATGGAACTCTAAATAAATACTGGGTTTTGAAGTCGAAAATTGAGAAATCATCATCGTTGGGTACTTGTGAAGTGATTTGTTCTCGGGATAACAGCACTCAAAAGTAAATAGATATTATGTTCCTTCTATTGAAATTAATTCTCAACATCATAGTGGAAACAGCAACATAGTCGTAACAAATTATAAACTTCAACAAATTTTCGATGTTTCAATGTATTCGGACATTGACGTAACATTTGGAAGGGGTTATACTTACTCATTCCATCTGCCGCTGATAGATATTTTCATTCCTAGATGCATTTTGTGAGAGTGATGAGAAAATTATAGACATCAATCATTTTTGAGTTGTCAAGTTCAATATACAGTATTTCAGGAACGTGTTGAATTTTATCGAAGCATGTTGCTTTCAGTCATCTCATTTTGAGTTGAAGAATCCGCGGATGATACATTCACCATATAACTTTTTTTCATCTCTAACATGAAATGTTATACCGTGCATACCTATATGCGAATGCATGTTTTCCTAGATGGACGGATCATTCTATGTAACACAGGAATGTTGTGTATCTAGCTCTGAAAATCCCGGATATCATAGATCACCTCTAGTGGTATTGCAAGTGCAAATTTCCGAACATTATCTGTTGGGAAAATATCATTATTATTATGGATTGAGTCTAGTGGAAAATATTTCTGAGTGTAAAGTAGATCAGTTAGTTCCTTCTGAGCGATGGTATAATCCAGTCCGATCCAGAGTTTTCCCACCTGTCAAAACCGCCTAGAATCCATTTGTACCAGCCACCGAGAAATCCCATTCCTTCAAACATCCCGAAATCGAAATCCAAATCCGCCGGAAGATTAATGAATAAATGCCAATCTTCACTGTAGCTGTCGGAAAACGTGTGTGCTGCGAGGAGAATCGAAAGGACATTTCTTTCTCGCCTATTTTCCGCGAATTTTCCCACCGAGTGGAAAGCTTCCACTCCCGAGGAGATTTGAGGAAAATGTTGTGCGTTCGCCTGGGAGTGCTTTTCGAGGCGTTCAGGCCTCCGCTGCCAACAAACTAATCACATGATTGAACGAAAACTAGTGTCCCATGAAGAAAGAGAGATCAGCTTTACCAGGGGCACTTTTGCATCCGTCTACTACCGGCTGCTAAAGACATTGCGCATACAGGCTGGACTAAATTCGCGGCGTATCATTGGGATCGCATAGGAGATGCAGGATGGGATAAATTGTGAAAAAGTTGAGTAGTTTGGTACGTAATGGCGGAAACTTGCTTTCTATACCAAGAAAGTCCAGAGTTTTATCAGCAAAACAAGTATGTGGAGCTCGATCCAGATGAACAATATCTTCCAGCAGACGAAATTCAGTGTTTGGGATATTCGGTGGATGTCGGAGAGATGATATGAAACGTTCAAATTCGAGCGATGATATAGATGATGAGAGACTGCATGTCCTGATTTCACTAGGTGGAAATACTCATACATCAAGAAGTGCAACCAGTACTTTTGAATGGTCCACATTTGAGAATTGCACATTACATAATCGTAAATATGTAGCGAGAAATATACATGCGAGTCTGCAGATATTCTCAAAATATTGTGTTATTGAATGAAATTTTCCCAGGAAAACTGTGTTTATGAATTCCACATATGGTATCGATGGAAGAATTTTAAAAGGTCTCAGAAGAAGAATTTCGAAGGGTCTAAGAACACAATAAATATAATGTGTTGAATTCCAAGGGTTGAATATGAGCTAATGTGTACTCTTCAATCAACCAAACTGTAGAGTTTTATAAAATGATTTCACAATTTGTATTGAATTTCAGTTGGCTTTGATGAAATGTTCATCGAGAAAATTACTTTTTATACCTGAGTGAATTCAGTTTCATTCTTGCATAGGACAGGAGACCATCATTATTCTTTTCCTGGGACGATAACAGTAAAATGGTTCATTAGGAGGGGTGACTTTCATTAATACATTCATTTATCATCATCAGGATTGGAATTATAAGCCCGCATGGACGAGAAACCATATAAAAACAGCGGTGATCAGAAAGTTGCGAACTTTTCCATATAGCTTTTTGGCTCGTTTCCATTATTTATGGGCGCAGAAGCCTTATCTCGCCCTAATAATGGGTTACCGGAGCGTTAAAATCATTTTATGGTTGGGAAATAACAAACTTTGCGAAAATTGTTGCCGCAAGATGAGTCAATACATCACGAACAAAATATATCACTTGTCCCTGAATATAAAGTAGGCGACGTCATCGTGAATGAATCTGAAAGGAGTGGATCCATTTTGTGTGAACCTTTCCTACAAGAAGAGACGAATTGGTCCCCATCAAGAGAAACATCAGTGATAAAATGGAACAATGAATCACGTGATGGAAGAATGTAAAGACTGTTCCTGTACATTAAAATACAATGTTCTCTCAATTTCTCAGTCAGTATAATCAGAACAATGAACAATGGTGGCAATTCTACTTTTAACTCAATCAAAGCTTGAAACCATTAACTTTCGCACCCAAATCCAAGTTAACGAAGTTAATAATATGTCTCCATGGAGGAACAGCTACATTTAGATATGATTCTATTGTTTGCCGGTGAGGAACGCTATTCAACTGTCACTGAACAATATGAATGGGTAAGTGTGTGCCTACTTATCGATATGTTATACAGTTGCTGCTGATGACACAACTGGGTGGATTGAGTTGAATCAAGTTAAACAATCCATTGAAATAACTATGCCAGTGGCATATCGTATAGAGCGATCATCCGATATGCTAATATTAGAAAAAAATGTACAAGGTCAAATTTATTTCATTTCTCAACACATATACAAAGTTTGTCCTATTAGAGGTCCTATTATTATTGTAACTTTACCTACTAAAGGCGTTTGAAAACTAGGAGTGACGAAGTTTTGAACTTTCGTCCTCATACCTTAATGGGCATTCTCTATTTTTCTGAAATAATTACATAGTTGCGAAATTGCCAGTTCTCCCAACTTTGATATTTCAGAGGAGACACCTTATATATTACCGTTTCCGAGCTCTCCCTCGAAACAACCCTATACTATTTATCATCTCTATTCAACCGTTCTCGAATCACTGCGAATTTTGTCACCCGCTAGTAGTTTGATTGAAAATATCTTCAAGAGTTTCAAAACTGAAACGTCTCACTACTACGACCTTACGCAGTGGAATACAATATTCTATATACAGTTCTATCAATATCTAAGTGTCCATGTCTCTCTTTTGAAAATCTTGATTTGATTTTCTACATAAACACGTTCCAACTGATTCATTGATAAACCAGTATTAGTAGCAGGACAGAAAAAATTACACACTGTCATTAAATAAAATAAACAGTGTGTGAAGCCATCATGCAAGTAAAACTTTCTTCCGATCGTATGCATTTTTCAAAAAGTTCTCGGAGAATTCGTCGATTCAGAGGGTGGAAATCTTGACATGATAACTGGAAAATGGGAATAATAATGTGAGATCAATAGTAGACAAACCATCCAACTATCACAGTACGGAATACATGATACACAACATGAAACACGATTGTAAATGTATAGCATTTGTGTTGTCAAACACATATGTCCGTATGGGGACGGATCAAGAATTTCCCCATGGTAAATCCTGCCTGTCGTAAGAGGCGACTAAATGGATACCCATAGGTGGAAGATGATGGTTCCCATCATCGCCCGGTGCTACACCACCACATCGACACAGGTGCTGTGAAATGGGTAACTCCCATGTTTCAGTATTTGGTCGATGCTTCCGGTCATATCCCCATACCCTATCTCCTTCTTCCCAACCCAAACTGCCCATTTCAGCTGAAGAAAAATCAAGATGATGAATTCTCCAAGAGTCAAACACTCCGGAAGTAAAAAACCTCTCCATTCGGATTTCCGGGCGAGAGGTGCTCGAGGGGGTTCACCATCGAAACATCTGAATTTAAAAATAGATGTTGAGCTGGTCTTCACTTCGTTATAAAATGGACTGTATACTTTTTCGTTTTACTTTTATTCTAAAACATTTTAACATTTTTCAATTGAACAAGCCTTACGCATTGATTGTTCTCTTAAAAGGTTACAGAATATATAGAAAATATGAAACATAAAAATAGTTTTGACAGACAGATGACAGCACAAAAAATGTCAACATCAAAACACAGGACCAAAGTCACTGTCAAAATGCATTGTCAATTCGTCGTGTGCAGTTCTACCAACCCTCGCGTGCACTTGTAACAATCAGTCCCAAA
Organism: Gastrophysa polygoni; assembly: GCA_963576655.1. NCBI lineage: Eukaryota > Metazoa > Arthropoda > Insecta > Coleoptera > Chrysomelidae > Gastrophysa > Gastrophysa polygoni. The sequence continues at coordinate 16,942,211 of OY755082.1, forward strand.
CAATAGACCTTTGTAACATCCGAGGTCTGAACAAAAATATAAACGATGTTCATCACCATCTACAGGCTGAGAACCAAGATATACTGGCTTTAACTGAGACGCAGGTCAACTCATCAACTAATACGACCTATATGCTCTGCCCTGGATATGAGCTCCATACCCGTTTCAGATTCAGAGGAGATTTATGTCTCTTTTCCATAAATGATCTTTCATGCCATCGTGAGGAGGAACTGGAACCAAAAGAATTCGATGTAGTGTGGTTCAAGATCGATAACCACAAACAGACAAAGTTCATCTGCTGCCTTTATCTATCACCAAACGAACCAACTCCTGGTGACCTCTTCGAATTCCTTTCTCTGAAACTTGATTTCATCCAACAGAATCACCCAGCAGCTGAAATCATCATCATGGGGGAATTCAATGTCCACAACTCCACCTGGCTCGAATTCTCGAACAAAACAGATGACGCAGAACGTCTGGCCGAGGCTTTCGCTATCAGCTATGGTCTTGAGCAACTGATAAATGAACTCACTCGGATCCCTGATATCAGCAATCATCATGCCAATACGCTCGCCTGTTCCTCACTAACAATCTGGAACCGTATGAAGTGAGAGTCCGTGCACCACTAGGAAACTCAGACCACACACTCATCTCCACGATATGTCCTTACATCACTCCGCGAACCAGTCCAACACCCCCACGCACTGTTTGGCATTACAGTTCAGCCGACTGGGAAGGGATGTGTTTTGAATAGGGAGATTCTACGCAATGTGCTGAAGAGATTTCGGAAATCATGATGCTGGGAATGGAAATTCACATACCACATAGCACCAAATCACGAACCACTGGTGAACAATGGTTCAATAAAACCTGTCCTAGGGTCGTCGCTCTGAAGCAAGCAGCATACCGTCGTTGGCGCAGGAACCCAAGCCCGCAAACTAGAGCTGAATATGTTGAAGCCAAGAATACATGCAATCGAACAATAGATGAGTCTAAAGAGGCATACAACACGAAGATAAGATCGAAGCCCATAGAGTGTCCAAATGGTTCCCGTTCATTTTGGACCTTTGCCAAGGCAATCGAGAGAAATTTCATTTCTAGCTCATTTCCTCCCCTCACAAAGGATGATGATACATTGGCTATAACACCTCATGAGAAAGCCAACACCTTCGCCAAAATGTTTGCAGACACCTCTACCTTGGATCCACGAGGCCAGGAACTTCCCAAAATCGCTACCATCGATAACCGTATACCAGAAATTGTCTTCCGGCAACGCACAATCAGACACATTCTGCTTAGCCTCAACGACAAGAAGGCTATGGGGCCTGACGGAATACCGCCCATTGTTCTCAAGAAATGTGCCCCAGAACTAACACCAGTTCTTTGCAGGTTGTTCACCCTTTCGTACAAACTCGGCGTATTTCCTTCTAACTGGAAGAAAGCTAGGGTCCAACCGATTCCAAAGAAGGGCAAGAAAACCCTCCCTAACAACTATAGACTGCTTGCACTACTATCTGTGATCGCTAAAGTAATGGAAAAAGCAATCAACATCGAGCTCATCCGATATCTAGAGAGCTCAATAATCGTGAACGACCGGCAATATGGCTTTCGTCACCAGAGGTCAACAGGAGATCTGCTTGCCTATGTGACACATAAGTGGCAGGAGTCAATAGAGAAACATGGGGAGTCTCTGGCTGTAGCCTTGGATATCTCCAAAGCATTTGACCGAGTTTGGCACCAAGGACTCCTAGCGAAACTTCCGTCATATGGTTTGCCGCCCCAACTGTGTCTTTTACAATCGAGTTTTCTTGCAGATAGATCACTCTACATGGTGGTAGACGGGGTCTCGTCTGATACAATGACGATCAATGCTGGTGTTCCACAAGGCTCTGTCTTGGCACCAACTTTGTTCTTGCTCCACATCAATGATTCGTTGAATGTGACCTCCAGCCCAGTTCATAGCTTTGCGGATGATATTACACTTCATTCCGCCTCTTCCTCTAGAGCCCCTATATCATCCAACGAGGCCAAAGATGCAAGGCGAAGACAGGTCGATGCTTTAAATGAGGATCAGACAAGAATTCTGAAATGAGGATCTGAGAATCTACTACAGTTCAATGCAACCAAAACTCTAGCTTGTATGTTCACCAAGAAGGCTCATCACAAAATGACCAATTTGATGATGTCGGGTACCACTGTTCCTATGAGGTCGTCAATGTCCATGTTGGCTGTCACCACCACCAGTGCTCTCTCATGGGACGATCAAGTGAGGTCCATTGCGAAAACTGCTTCACAAAAACTCGGTTTTCTATTCTGTGCGAAGAGATACTTTACGTCCCACCATCTGCTTATGATCTACAAAGCACAAATTCGACCTGTCCTGGAGTACTATTCACATGTTTGGAGCTCAGCCCTCGCCTAGTCGATGATACAACACTCACCAAATCAAAGTTTCAATTTGGTAATTATCACTTGGATAACAGTAGTAATGATTATTTGTTCACTTATGGAGAGTGTCATGGAATAATTGAATGGAGTCGAAGTCGTGTTCTGAATGAGAGATATTCGAGTCCGCCACTAATAAACACAACAAATTCAACAGAAACGTAATTCTCACATATCGAATACTTGGATTATTCGGTTAATTTATATCAAGTGCGTACCTCTATTTCTGAATATGTATTTGCAAACATTCGAGCATTGTTTTGGGTATGACAATTTGAAATTTTGAAATATTTTTCTTCATATGGAGCGAAACGACAAATAAATCAATGACACTTTCTTGAAACTTTCAAGAAAAAATCCAATACCTTCCTTCTTTCCCAAAATTGTTCCGGTGGCTAACACGTTTTTACTCAAACTTCATAGGTTTTGCTTTCTTGTTTCTAACAGAGGAAAAAAAATTGAGGATACCATTATTCAAAGAAGCCTTGCCCATTTCTTTCTGCTTTCTAGAATATCATTGGATGAGGTATATGTATGGGATTCTCATTATTCCATTTCTCAATAGTTCCAATCTCCAGTTCGCCTAGCCAGATATTCAAACTCGTATTTGAATACTCATATATATAAATATAATTCAAGCAATCGTCTGTACGGAGAAGCTTCTTCAACTCGAGAACCTCTGGATATAGATATAGACAATTCTACAATTACTTATTTCAGGAAGCAGAATTCGATATTGCCGAATCCGAAGAATACAATAGAAAAATAACAAGAAGCCACTATAGGTATACATACTATAGTGGTGAGAGTAATATATGCCTACATGTCAATCGCAGAAACTTTCCTTCGATCGAAATGGAAGATTAAACTAACTTCTAGTGCGTACTTTGCACTTTTGATAATGATTGATGCTCTCTCAGCTGTTGATAACAGGTTCTTCTTCTCCTCTCCATTATTTCTTCCATATTCATGATATGTTACACTTCTTTCTACTTCTCATTCGATTCTTGGCCTGTTGTCCGATGTCGTGCGTCCAGCCAGTTATGTTTCTTCTTTTCTCTTCCTTCTGCTAAATCCTCTCATGTTTTGGTTCTCGTGTGGTTTATTCAACAGATGACACATTCCGTTGAATTTCCCTCTCACCTTGTCATTCTCGTTCTGCATATTTTATGTGACTATTCATTCAATTCATTTCAACGAGTACAACGAAGATTCCTTGATACTGAAGAATCCCCCATGGCGTTTATTCGCTTTTTGAATTGACTTCCAAATTGATGGCCAAAATTTTCCATACTTATGTCAGGATTGAACCTCTAACATCTTGAATTCATCCTAATTAATCCTACTAAGAACTATGCCGACGGATCACCATCACTTACTTTAATCGATATAAATCTGCACACACTTCCGCATACAACTTATCATTTATTGAAAACACCAATTTGGACCATATCCAATCTAAACGAGAGAAAATAAAATATCCGCTATAAACGCTGGTTCCCACATATAGTAGGTTTCCATTTTTCATACGGTGAATGGACAAACACAATAATCTACTCATATATGAATCCATACTGCAGACTGCAGAGTTGGCTGGCGACCAGAATTTGAATGAGAGACTTAACTAGTGGGCAAGCGGTTGCTGAATAGACCTCCAAACAGTGAACTGGAATTGGTATATATTTGAATGATTATTTTCAATTATTATATCAATATAATACTATGAAAATGCTCACAGGACGCACAGAAGCTCAAATATCCATGAACATAATGATATGATAGTAAAATCTTGGCATAATCCTACAACATGAGGAAATGATTTCGGCTTGATCAGGATTCAAATCCGAAACCCTTCACTATCCAGATTGATGCTCTCTCTCATAGTTTGCATTTACGATCTCATCCTGTCATGATTGGACAGGGTGCTATTGATTTACCGACTGGTTGAAACAGATTGACCAGGTAGTACTATAACCAAGTGAAAAGATTAGTTATCTTCGTCAGGCTCTGACCGTCAATCAAATCAAGTGTTTCTTCGTGGAGGCTTGTAAGAGTGAGCTAACTGGATTTGAAGACACTCAAGCCTTCATGAAATGTGATTGCTGCAATATATATTTTCTGACGACGTGCGTTCGGAAAATAGAAATATATAACTCTTGAATGAATACATACATGAAAAACTGATCAATGGACGACTCTGGGACGAACTATCGATAAAAAACAGCTAGAGACAAAATAACGAGGCCAAAACATCGATAGACATAACAGTGACCAGACAAAACACCGACTGGGGAAACAGCGACGGGATGGAAAAGCGCTCAGTTTACATAATAATAAGAAATTCAATACCATAAGACTTGTCTCTGATCGAATGATAATCAAATGATGATGAATGATCCAAGATATTCCAAAATCCTTCACTCTTCATATGATCCTTCGCTGAGGTGGAGGTGAATGAGGTAAGACAATATCTGCGTAATTTGGGAAACAATACATCGAAAGGCCTAGAAATTCAATTCAGGCCTCCACGTCTGGGATACCTCTATATAAATACCAAGTCATCAGGCTTCCAGAAAAATTATCTATCTTAGGTATACTAAATATCAGCTCTTATCAGACTGAGATATGAAATAGCTCGATATATTTTCTTACACCAAATGATACTGAAAGCCCCATATTTATAGTGAATAAACGTGAGACACACGTTTTAAGTGATGAGATGAAAAATAGTCAATCAATTCATCAAATCAGTGAACGACATCAATGTTCTCAGTATACAATGAAATTTTTCCTAACGTAATACCGTATAACATACAAAGCAATATCGGATAGAATAGAATGCCAGGCTGCGAATTTATTATTCATACCAGTTCATATTTTTTTCGTCGATGATATTCGTGATATTGCTTCAGCATTTATTGTATCTCTGCTAACTGTACACATACCTTTTCTCAGATAGAAACGGAGATTTTCAGTTTATGATGCGAATAAATTCTATTTTCCATTAACTTTAGCGATATCATGGATATGATCCGAGAATTGGGCTCTTATTTCAGCAGAAAATGAATTGGATATCGAAGATTTGGGAAATGTTTATAATATGGCATATCACACAACAAGTGTGGAAAGTGATTTATTTCGCATGAGTTGATATTATGTACACTATTTTTCTTACGAACATGAATATTTGATCATTATTACTCATTCCGTGTCACCCATGTCCATTGTCATTCATTGAAATTTCACGAAACTTCAATCAATTTTACGAACGCCTACTCATATTTGAGAGTTATTCGAAGTTTTGCTCATCGTCAACAGCCACCTACCACCGACAGCAATCCAAGATACAGAAGTATCCCGACCGGAGCCTTTAGATAGTTGTCGATGTTGATTTTATGAAAATGAATGTGTACGCCCATGAATTTCAGATGTTCCAGCTACAAATCTCCAGTAACCAACTCCACTCAACCGAGTCAACGTCAACGTTGTTTCGTTGTTAGTCATTGTCATTTTCGACCTCTCGTTCTTGAATAATATTGTGGATTCATAGCACAGAATAAGCGAATCTCTATTTTGTGTTCATAATATACACAGAGAACAAAATCATAAAAGGAAGGAGACGATGGTCACATTACCAGACGCATCTGAAGAAGGAACGAAGGTAGTGGATTCAATCATTTCTCGAAAGGTTATGATGCAAAATCAATCTCGAATATAAGTACCATGTGTGATGATACCAGCAGGAAAATTCCAGGTGGAATATCATTACATTCATCAATCACTGCAACCGTGCTCTTTTCCAATATTTCAACACTAGTGAGTTCTACTTCCCTGTTGCCAGTGAAATGGGCTGCTTTATCAATAACAAAACAATGCTGAAATCGCCGTTTTCTTGGGCCGTCGTATGGGAATTAATTTTTTGATACGTCGAATAACTTTGGCTGAGGAAGACTATGCAGAAGAACTTCTATTTGTGACGATTGTTTCAATAGTTTGTTGTCAATCTAAGAATGTATTTGTGCAATATGTGATTTTCAATCCACCATTAGGGAAAGAGAGGTATACCTATCATCTGGACCTCTTGATTGTGAATGAAATCATTTTCAAATTCATTCTCCATATTAGAGTAGGAAAACTCAAAGTTTGAGTTTGAGTTTTCCTACTCTAATCTACTAACTCCACTTCGAGAATGGACTACTTCCTTCAATTCATTCTCCATATGTTTACAATGGTTTCATACGAGACAGTGGCGACAATGCATTGTCAAAGTTTCGATTGGCTGACGCCATCAGGAGGCAAATTTTTCATGAGCTCACATTGAACTCGTGATTGATCATTATTCAAAAGAGTTTCTGATGATGATATTGGCGCACTCATTAGCTCTGTCCACCCGCCATTGGGATGCAAATAATAAGCCTATTGTCGGCACTGTCTTGTAGAAACAACTGTACATAGGTCCATCGAATACTATATGCTTAGCCAGCTATGATGTGTGGAATATAGAGCCGCGATAACCAGCGAATTCCAACAGACACCTGAAAGATGACTAACGATGAAGTGCACGGCTTCCCTCTGGCGTCGGGTTCCCGATATTCAGCGGGGAATATCGACGGAAACGAATCTTCCAGGAACAGCGGTATGGAGAAATATCGGAAATAGACTGATTACGGCCGGCACCATTCTGCGTAAATCAAATCGCGTCGAAATTTTCGATTAAGCAATAATGGATCTTGCGTAGCGATCTTATTAACTCTGCGGGATGTTGACGTGATGAACCACAGCTTGATGTACGAGCTGTGGGTTAACTTGATTTCGATCTTCACAAGGAAAGTCGAAGATGCTAAAATTAAAAGAGGAACTGCTTATTTAATAAACCTTAATTTCTTTCAGCGAGTTGGGAGCACATAAGTCTACAGAATGTAATATCACATATCCGTAAAGCATCAGAATATCATGTTGTCAGACTGATAAATGGACAGAATAGACAAATCCAGAAAACGTACAAATCTGTACCCCAAGTTTGTAGAACCGCACTTTCTCAGACCGTATTTTGTATACTATGAACGAGCAAACCATACATTGAAAGACTGCAAATGCACAGATGTGTATCCCACCATACCAGCAATGTGACAGAACAGTTAACGAACAGAATTAGAAAGTAGCAAACCATGATCAAAGCAGAATATGATTCCGTCAGAATCTCAAAATTTCACACTTTACTTCGTCAGAATCATAAAATTTGAGACCGTGAATTCGCAAACTGTACTTCATCAGTATCGTAATACAGCAAACCGTGAAACGTCAGACTCGCAAATCAACAAACTGTTCATTCAACAAAATCATGAACTATCAGAATGATAATTTATCAGAACAATAAAATCTCATACGGTATTTTATCAGAATCCCAAAACACTAGACCGTAAAATGACGACCCGTACTTCGTCAGACCCATAAAACAGCAGAATGTATCTTGGCAGGAATGTAAAGCTATAGACAGTACATCAACAAAATCATAAAATGTCAGAACCCTATAACCTCAGAATCATAAAATGCCAGGACCGTAAAATATCAGAATCGGAAAATGTCAGAACCGCAAAACGTCAGAATCGTATTAGTTCAGAACTGTAATTCATCAAACCGAACATCGACAGACTGCGGTGAGAAAGTTTGGTGGGGTACCGAACGCTGGCTTTAGACAACCTTGCCAGCTCTCACGATCTGACAAGGATTCTCTGTAGTATATTCTACATTTAGGTTGGTCGAGCAAGACATGTGAACGAGTGACAAAAAACTTTCCGTGAACATCAACAACTACCTAAGCATTCATAATGGATCAAAAAAATTTTGAAAAATATTTGAAAGGATGGTATTGATGTGAAGAATATGAAATAAAAATTAGGGAAAAAATAGTCCACTCGCCCATTCTCCCCACATTACGAAAGCGCTGAAGGGACATGGTAGATTTTATTTTTATCTCATTATCATGAGTTAGCTATCTGGTTATTACGAGATACATAACTCATTATTATGACTCAAATATCTCGATGTATTGAGATGATTTATCACATTATAATGACATATTTATCTCATTATTATGGGATACCATAGTCAATTAATCGAGTTATTCGTAAGCCGTAAGCTTTGCTCCTAGCGAAGGAACCAAGTTGATAAACCACAATGGTTTGTATAATATAGCGAAAAGACGATGTTTGAGCACGACGACGTAGATGCATCATACTCATTGATTCCAGTGCTATATGGACAAGTTTCACATTAATTTTTCTTCGACTGGAATCGTTTCATCAACGCATCCTTTTTGCTGTTTATTTCTATAAGATATTGACAATGATTCATTTGGCAGATTGAATTATGATCAACACATCAATATGCACTGTGTCCGAGATAAGGTGAGCCAGTATAAATATCTCGGAAACTACAGGAGATACAGATTTCGATGAATGAGCTTGTTTTTTTTTTTATCTGTGGACAACACGAAAGGGAAACCTATGATGTTCGAGGAACATCATGTTAGCCAGCGGTGGAATTTTGGGAAAGAAGGAAGGTGTTGGAATTTTTCTTGAATGTTTGGAGGTTGTAAGCATCAGGAAAGACTTCACTAGGCAAAGAATTCCACAACTTTGCCGTTCTATTGATGAATGATGCTTGGTATAGCGATGTTCGACAGGTCTCGAGCCTGACAGTGTAGGGGTGACCAGCTTGAGCTCGTCTGGTTTGTCTACTAGGAATCGCGCGTGGTAGCATAATAGATGATATTTCCGTTGAGCACCGACCGTGAAAGTACCTATAAAAAAGGCAAAGATCGCCGACCTTTCTACGATGATCTAGAGAGGTCAATGATTTGGCGAGTGTTGTGTCATCGACTAGGCGAATAGCTCTCTTCTAAATTGAATTTGAGAGCTTCAGCGTATGTTTGAGGGCTGAGCTCCAAACATGTGAACAGTACTCCAGGACAGGTCGAATTTGTGCTTTGTAGATCATAAGCAGTTGCGGGGATGTGAAGTATCTCTTCGCACGGAAAAGAAAACCGAGTTTTTGTGAAGCAGTTTTCGCAATGGACCTCACATGATCGTCCCATGAGAGAGCACTGTTGGTGGTGACACCCAGCATGGATATTGACGACCTCATAGGAACAGTGGTACCCGACATCATCAAATTGGGCATTGTGTGATCAGCCTTCTTGGTGAATATACAAGCTTGAGTTTTAGTTGCATTGAACTGTACTAGATTCTCAGAACCCCATTTCAGAATTCTTGTCAGATCCTCATTTAAGGCATCAACCTGTCTTCGCCTTGCACCTCTGGCCTCATTGGATGATATAGGGGCTCTAGAGGAAAAGGCGGAATGAAGTGTACTATCATCCGCAAAGCTATGAACTGGGCTGGAGGTCACATTCAACAAATCATTGATGTGGAGCAAAAACAAAGTTGGTGCCAAGACAAAGCCTTGTGGAACACCAGCATTGATCGTCATTGTATCAGACGAGACCCCGTCTACCACCACGTAGAGTGATCTATCTGCAAGAAAACTCGATAGTAAAAGACACAGTTGGGGCGGCAAACCATATGACGGAAGTTTCGCTAGGAGGCCTTGGTGCCAAACTCGGTCAAATGCTTTGGAGATATCCAAGGCTACAGCCAGAGACTCCCCATGTTTCTCTATTGACACCTGCCACTCATGTGTCACATAGGCAAGCAGATCTCCAGTTGACCTCTGGTCGTTCTGGTCGTTCACGATTCTTGAGCTCTCTAGATATCGGATGAGCTCGATGTTGATTGCTTTTTCCATTACTTTAGAGATCACAGATAGTAGTGCAATCGGTCTATAGTTGTTAGGGAGGGTTTTCTTGCCCTTTTTTGGAATCGGTTGGACCCTAGCTTCCTTCCAGTTAGAAGGAAATACGCCGAGTTTGTACGAAAGGGTGAACAACCTGCAAAGAACTGGTGTTAGTTCTGGGGCACATTTCTTGAGAACAATAGGCGGTATTCCGTCAGGCCCCATAGCCTTCTTGACGTTGAGCCTAAGCAGAATGTGTCTGATTGTGCGTTGCCGGAAGACAATTCATGGCATACGGTTATCGATGGCAGCGATTTTGGGAAGTTCCTGGCCTCGTGGATCCAAGGTAGAATTGTCTGCAAACATTGTGGCGAAGGTGTTGGCTTTTTCATGAGGTGTTATAGCCAATGTATTATCATCCTTTGTGAGGGGAGGAAATGAGCTAGAAGTGAAATTTCTCCCGATTGCCTTGGCAAACGTCCAAAATGAACGGGAACCATTTGGACACTCTATGAGCTTCGATCTTATTTTCGTGTTGTATGCCTCTTTAGACTCATCTATCGTTCGATTGCATGTATTCCTAGCTTCAACATATTCAGCTCTAGTTTGAGGGCTTGGGTTTCTGCGCCAACAACGGTATGCTGCTTGCTTCAGTGCGACAACCCTAGAACAGGTTCTATTGAACCATGGTTCACCAGTGGTTCGTGATTTGGTGCTATGTGGTATGTAAGTTTCCATTCCCAGCATGATGATTTCCGATATCTCTTCAGCACATCGCGTAGGATCTGTTTGAACGGTTGCGCTATTTCGAGGGTTCTTACACACATTATGAAACACTATTTCCATTTATTCTGGTGCCTATCTACAAGGCAGGAGGAAAACAACAACGATATATATAAAACTATTCATCTCTATATATCCTTCGGGTTTTTTCTATATAACACATAACACGAGTACAAAGATTTGATGGAAGTGTGACAAGTTTCTGTTGTTAATTTTGGTAAGTAATGACCTTTTCTATACAATCTCCTTCAATGCATCAGTATATAGTAAACGATATCCATTATCTTCGGATAAAGCACAGAATTCATATCTGAACAGCTCGGCAACACTGCGCCTACGCGTCTCTCGACCTGCATGCGTTCAACATCATCATGGTCTGACGATGTACGGTTCTGAAATTTTGCGGTCTGTCATTTTACGGGTCGGGCATCTTACGATTCTGTGAGATAACGGATTCGTAGTATTACGATTCTATCATTGTACTGTTCTGCGTTTTTATAATTTCGGCATTTTACGGGTCTGTCAGTATGAGATTATGTCTTTTTAAGAGTCTGTGGTTTTACGGATCTGCCGTTTTATTCCGAGACATCATCGGCATAACGATTCACGGGTCTGGCATTTTACAGTCTGTCGTTTTACGGTTTTGATATTTCACTGGTCGATCTTTTTGACTGTATGTAATAGTGATGGTCTGAAATTTCCACAGTCTGTCGATATACGGGTTTGAACATTTCACATTCTGTTAATTTCCGAATCTGACTATTTGATGTCTATCAGTTCAACGGTTGATGAATTCCAGTCTGATGAGTTCAAGGTATACAATGTGAGAGTCTGCGGTATAACAGTCTGTCGAAGTACGGTTTCGAAATATTACTATTCTGAATAATTGCGATTCTGTTAACATGAACATTGTTTTATTTACTGGTTTGAGACATTACAGTTCTGAGGATGTGAATGTCTGCCGAAGAACTTTCTTGATTTATACATTCTGATAGTATGCAGTCTGACAAAGTACGGTTTGATACTTTACGGGTCGGCCATTTTACAGTCGTCGAAGTACAATTCTGATAATTTGGGATTATATCTTTTTGAGATTCTGACCTAATAAATTCCTGTCAATCGACGGTCTGTGTATATACATTCTGCTGATGTATATGGACCCAGCGAGTTTATCTCCCGAAAATCATTCAAACAAAATATGACATATGCCAATCTTGTCCTCTATCTATTGCTAGTTAAAACACGAATTCTCATTGATTGTTTCGGTGAAGTAGATAGCGGATAGCTGATCCCGATCGATGATAGCGATTTATCTCAACTTTGGAATAATTTCAAGGTGTTCAAAAATAGCTGATACAATGATGGTGAGTGTAAACTCACCTGGCAACTATACCGATGAAATAAAGAACAAAGTTGAGGTTTTCTTACGCATCAAATTGATATTGTGAGTTTTTGGAGAGAAAGAAGAGAAGAGAAGTTCTTGGAAGAAGAAAAAGTGAAGATTATATAACTGAAATACGCCAAAAAGCAATAACTACATGATTTCTTGGTAGGTTTATTCATACTTTTATATTCCAAAAAGAACACTGTGTAGAAACCTCACACTTTCCATTCCATACAATATAAATCGCGGGTTCTAGAATTCATATATCAATAATTATTCATTTTCCAGCTTTTTGTGGGATTTTCTCTCCTCGTTTCTAGAAGGAAGAGTAGAAGTTATTAAAAATCATTTCAATTTATTTGTAGTAAGGACAAATTTCGTGATCTGCCCCAAAATGTCACTGCGCTTGAAATTAAACCTTTAGATATCTGAAGGTTTCAAACCTTCGTTAATCATCATTTATCATTATTATTAACATCATTATTACTATTATCATCATTATTACTATTATTATCATTATTATTATTATTATTATTATTATCATTTATTAATTAAACCTTCAGATATCTGAAAGTTTGATTTCAAGCGCAGTGATATTTTGAAGCAGATCACAAAATTTGTCCTTGAAATGATTTTTAATAACTTCTACTCTATTTTCAGAAACGAGGAGAGAAAATCCCACAAAAATCTGGAAAATGAATGTACCACCTCCTCGAAAAACTCATCAATAATTATGTATCCACATTTGTCAATTGAGAATAAGCAATCATATCTTGAACTTCTTGTTCTCAATTGCTGTGTATATGCAGACAATTATCAATTATCAATTGACAAGTTTAAAGGAGTAGGTAGATGGCCAACTTTCCACTTTTTACTTCAAGTGAAGTTTTCTTCCAGTGCGCAACTAGCACGCAGTAGACAAACCATACATGCTCAAGCTGGTCATCCCTACACTGTCAGGCTCGAGACCTGTCGAACATCGCTATCCCAAGCATCATTCATCAATAGAACGGCAAAGTTGTGGAATTCTTTGCCTAGTGAAGTCTTTCCTGATGCTTACAACCTCCAAACATCCAAGAAAAATTCCAACACCTTCCTTCTCTCCCAAAATTCCACCGCTGGCTAACACGATGTTCCTCGAACATTATAGGTTTCCCTTTCGTGTTGTCCACAGATAAAAAAAAGGTGATCACCGATTGGTTCTGAGACTCATAAGCAAATCGTGTGAATGGTCAGATCTTGTCTGACAGATGATGGATATAACCTTATTTATCAAAGGTCAGATCATTTCGAAGTCGTTTTAGAAAATGGATCGGAAAACCAAGTCGACCTTCTCGTTCGAAATTTCCTATGAAATTTTAAAGACTTGAGACGGATTTTGTGCACCTACGTATTATTCCTTTCTACTTGTGAATTTGGTCTGCATGAACTGTATGTTTTCGCTGCTTGTTACTTGTTAGTTGATGCAGCATGAATCGAAACTAATATATTTGTGAGGCTATCTCTTTAATTGGGAGTTGAAGTCGATAGCTTAGAGATTGTCTTGATATATCAACTATGAATTTGGCAACGTTGGGAATATTCATGAGACATTCTTATATTGTTTGTCTCGAATTTTGGCTATCAGTTCCTTATATGTGAAAAGAAATACAGACGACTCATTGTTCATTTTACCAATGAATGGATACAGCAATAATGATATGTCTCATTGAGGATAAGTGGTAGACTCTTTCCAATATCTATATATTTGTTATATGATAATTAGTAGAATTTGTTCCTAAAATTTTCGGACTGCTATAGTGATTATTTCGAATTGTTCCTATCATTGTAAACTTACTACCTTACGTAATCAGTAGCTCGAAGAATTTGTTGCACTTGAGGTACTGCTATAGTTGAAGAAAGAATCATCCCATTTTCACTCACCTGAAACAGAAAGAAACGTATTACTGCAAAAAGATATCATCAAGCTGCGTAAGTTCAATTATTGCTCGATACCAGATAGTACACAGTTACACAAAGTCTGATTTGGTGCAGTTGACTTTGATGAGTACCAATATCGAGAATGTTTCCAAGATCTTATTCTATTCGTGAGTAATACCAGATCTGTTGAGAGGAGTACCCCTCGGAGTACTAATTACAACTGTCTGAAGAGTTTCTAGATCTATGAATTTATATTTGAGTGTGATATCGAATCTTCTGGTCGGGTCTACCCACTAGACTATCTATATTTCTTTTATTATTGTACCTCCGTAATACCCGGTATTATAGAACTAATTAAAAAATTCTGAAGTTGGCAATGCTCACTCAATATCCTCTGTTGATACATAATGTTGATATGGTCTCTTGAAGACGATAAAACATCTGATCGCTGTTTGAACATATGGACCCATTTAGTGGCGAGGTCAGCACATCACGCTTTGATGAATATAGGACAGTCGCGGTTCACGTCGATTCGGGTTGTATGGCGAATAGGAAATTCGGGTCAACATGAAGGCAGTGCTTCAATCAAGATTGATTGACGTCCATTTGATTTCATGGTGCTGTAGAGGAATATCAAGCTCAATTCACATTGATTGGCAAAACGAACGCATTAATTGATTGATATCGAACTACACAGAACATCAAATAACCATTTTGTTTCTCGAAATATGAGACGAAGGTGCGTGCCATTTTGAGTGGCGGATCTTATATATATACTTATACATTAGTACTTCGAGATAACTTCTCACTCTATTATAACGAAGTCGAGGGGCAAAGTATAGAGAATATTTACTAAACTGTGATGATGATATAGTCAATCACTAATAGTTCGCAGATATTATGTAATTTCCGTAGTATGTTCTTCCGGAACCAATACAAACCCGTGAATTGAAAAAGAATCTAACTGAGCAAAATAATTAGTGAAATAAAATAAAGTCCATTTATAAATCATATTTCACTTCCATTTTTTTTTTCATTCAGTGTCATAACTGTGTATGAATATTCAACATAATGCAATATGCGAAATATATACAGATTTTAACGATTTCAACTGCTTTTCAAAACGCACATATAACAATCAATGTCCTAGGGTCCCAATGAACTCCTATTTGCGATATACTATCCATCGAAATATACAGTTGGTGTTTTTGAATTGATGGCACTGGCTAATAATCATTCAATAACAAATATTGCACTGAAAAAATTATCGTGTGTGAAAACAATGAACACCATTCATCATAATTCTTTACATCGAAAGAAAGTAATTTTCATGATATGAACAAACAAACGATCATTACTCGAGTATCCCATTCATGATCATGATGTAATTGCGTTCATCAAGTACTGACGAAAATATTCAGTAACTCAATGAATATTTCCATCCCTTCGATACATTTCATTAATGAATTCAATGATTTCAGCATTGTATTTATGAATTTTTCCAATAACATCACTATTTTCAACTGATGAATGTGTAACATTACTTTGATGTTCAATTGTTTCAAAAAAGTAACTCTATTCATTCTAGTGATAACCAAGGTTTCCAATATATTGTATAAATACATCGGTTTATAATTCATTTCATGAGGATAATGAATTTTTGCATGACATATGGGAGAGCAAGTACGTTGTTTCAAGCAAATTAATTTGTCATTACAATGCACGCATTCATTGTCGAAATGATGTAAGGTTCAGATCAAATCATAGAAGTGAATATTGAGTACATGTAAGCGATAGTGGATAATTATTCGGTGCATTGTATTGAAGAAATGCGTTCATTGGTTTGATCTACACGTACATATATCGATGAACAGTTTATGAATAACATATACACCATGTATCGAATTGCTTTCGACAAATTATCCAGTACATCATTATAATGAATTGCGTACGTTGTTCCAATGTACGTACATAGATTGATGAACGGTTCATAAGAATAATGCTCATCATGTACCTAAGTGAATAATCGGTACATTGTTTCGGAGAAATACGTTCATTGTTTTGATGTAGACGTACATTCATTTATGATGTCATAGAAACAATGTATCTTATCGTTTTCAACTAATCACCCAGTACATGATCCTAACGAAATGCGTTTATTGTTTCAATGTATCCGCGTACATAGATTGATGAACGGTTCATTGTAATGCTCGTATCATGCAATATATTGATGAACTCTTACATCAAGAAGAAGTATTCCTATTGGCCTGGAGAAAATTCGCTCGGAAAGTTTTTTTAGGATGAAGTCATCACACCGCGCTCAGGTCATTTCTAGTCCAGAAACACAAACGAAAGGTCGCTCAACTGTGCCGAAAGTGTAGCATTGATTTTGAATTCAACTGTTGTTTCACATTACAGAAGGTATGTTATCATGTTTTTATCATTAGGCATGATAATTATTGAGATGTTAGTTTTCAGATTGAATCTCTTTCTATATATCGCCATAAAAATCTAGAGTATAGGGACGGAGAAACAAAGTGAGAAACCGTGTAACTTGATCATATTATGTGAAGATGATGTGCTTCATTTGCAATCAACCAACCAACAAGGCTATCAGAAAAGATATAGGTGGAAAGAGAAACATAATAAAATATACCATAAAAACTCCCAGGAATCATTTCTTCACTTTGGGAAGAGTAACCAGGAGGTCGAGGAGCACCTAAGATTTTCGAAGTCGAAGAAAAGTGCTATCCAGCCATTCATTATATGTGTAAGTGAGGACATGGCAACTCCCACCGAAATATGTGTTTATTTTGATAATATTAGATATACCTTCTTCCATATAGTTAGAGCAGTAAATATATGTTTCAAAATTATATATTTGTTCAATCTTGATTTTCCTGCTGAATCAGAGATGTTTTGGTCCTTCATTGAACATCATTTCTATAAAATGAAAGGAAGCCTTTCTTTCCCAAAGGTACATATATTATCTGAAGCGCTGAAGGAAAATGAAGAGAACTGTCAAGCTACAATTCTGAATGTACCTATTTAATTTAACATGATCATTCGGTTTCATGTTAAGGTTTTTTTCTATGACAGTCCTATGTAGAATGAGTCTTTTAATAAATCGTTTCAATATGGAGAACAATTCGAATTATTTCCCTCATTATTATAGGCATTCAATCAATTCACTTGTGACTAACATTGACCATCGATTGTTCTTATTATGATCATCATATATATATAGGACACATGCTTCCTATTTTCGGAGGAGTATTTTCTAAAGTTGAGGATATACAGAGTGAACTATAATTACAAAATCGAATTAGTTTCTTGTATCGAACAACTCATGGAAATTATTTCAAATTCGATCTGTGATTGTTTCATTATATCAGAATATTACACGATTTGATGGATATTTATGTCTTACGATCAAGAGAAAATAATTCAATTTGTCTTCACTCAATCTATGATTGTTATTTCGGAATTAAAATAGTTATAACAACTTTTCCTCTTCATCATTACACTCATTCGGCATACGGAAGTGTTTCTTACTTTGCTATATTATATTCTCAGTATTTGTACCTATATTCTTTTCGAACCCCATCAGTGTCATTATGGATTTATTCTTAATGATGAAGGTCAAAACCAACTATAATATTATATATACACTGTGTTCCATTAAGATAATTAAAATCTCTCTAAAATATGTATCAACCTGTATATATCATTCCAGATAATGTTCAGAGAATACTTGAAAAATCAACTATTTTTAATTAGGGAGATGTTATTCCTTAAATAAATCAACACAATGTACGTTCCATTTCGAATCCACGTAATTATTTCATTGAACCATGGAAGAAATATTTATGGAACCAGTGAACACGTTCATTCAAACAACGTACTAATAGGTATCGGAATAACGAACATATTCATCGGAATGGTGTAGAAATATTTATCAAATCGATGGAATAATTCATTGATACAATGTAAGAATTCCATAATATCAACGTATACTTACGCATTGAAATAGAGATTGAATGTGCTTTGAAACGGTAATTGCATTTATTCAAACAATAATAATATTTCATCACCGCAATGGATGCATATTATCATAGCTATCTTTCATTTCATTGAAATGATATTATAGTGTTCATTAAAGTAGTGAATGCATTGTTCATAGCAAGGTATTGGTTTTCGTGATACCAATGAACGTTCATCAATTAGTGATTGCAGCCACAAGGTCATGAACGAACATACTTTGTATTAATGAAACTCTACTTTGGTTGAGATTTAATGATCACGTTTCGTTGTTTCAAATATTTTTTCATTGTATTTACGTACCTTCTTCGTTCAGTGTGAGTGTGATCAACAGCCATAGCCATATTTTCGTCATCGAGAACTAATATCAATTAGATAATTGACGTTTTATAGTAGGTACGTTATTGAAGTATTGTTTATGAATACTCATGAGGATTTGGAATTACTTTTGGTGGGTTTTCCTGGAATTCAGGCTCGTAATGTGTAACAGAATGAATAAATCAACCTTTCTTCGGCGGCATGAGTATTGTCACTGAAAATTTCAGCAAATCTCGTACAATGGAGTGAATCGGGTGTAGTGTATGTTTATAATCATGATCAGTACATGTATATTTTCGCCGCCAGCGAAGATAGATAGAGAAAACCGTAAAAATGCTCTCTTTGGACTTACTGCTCGATAGTATATTTCACAATTAGCGTATATTGAAGGGTACTATTTCCGAGGGAGAAAATTTGTCATAATGATGACAGTTTGCTGTATAACTCTGGCCCGCAAATGCTTCGTTTTTCGAGATATCATTGGCGCGCATACGGGTGATGATCTCAATGTTTCCGAAGAAAAATATGATACGCCGCTGAGATATTTCGGACTAAAAATCAGTTTCAAATTTCTCGTTAAATTTGTGCAGATAAATCTCTCGTGCCTTTATATCGTATGCGGTGCAGTTTTTATGCAAAAAAATTGAACATCTTCCATGTCTGCATCTGGTCTGCTCAATCGCCGGATTAAAATCCTATAGATTGTTGCATTTGGGGTTTTCTCAAGTCAGTTGTTCATTCCACTCCTGTGAGACAGCAAGAAATACACCAGGAATGTTTGGGCGAATACGACAATCAATGAGGCGAAGAGTTCAATCTTGTATCACGCCTGAGGAATGTCATTTTGAACAATTGTTGTAGCGTTACGCCTATTTATTAATGAGTGTTATGTTTCTGGTTTAATTGATAATGTTTTAAAGGAATGAAAAATACGCTTTGATTTTTTATTCATTGAAACGACGCTCCATACGAAAAAGAGACGAGAGACTTTCTTTGACATAAATTGAACGAGAGATGCAAATGAAATGAAGAAAAGTAGATGATCACCCGTATGCGCGCCAATAATGACCATAAAATTCTCAATCGCATTCAAAAAATGTGTAATAACTACCTCCTGCAACCCACCAAATTTAATTTGCATAACTCGATCGGCTTCAACTTCAACTTCAACACCCCGTATCTCCAAAAACGAAGCATATGTGAAGTTTGTCGCACTTATTCATCATAACACCCTGTATATTGAATACTTGACTCTCTACGACAGGGATTTATCCAAAAACGATGATAATTCTGTATCTCAGAATACATGACGACAGACATATCGTTGATGAGGGTTAATTCTGAATCATCAAAGTGAACTTCATGGCTACAGTTATTTTATTGTATACACTCAACTCTAAAGCCCTCTATGGAATGAAAATAGTCAAGAGAAGACAATACTTACATTCTTAACGTAAGAAAATACATATTCACGATATAAGTATCGTAAATACTCATATAACGTTATGAGATGGAAAGTTTGATAACCCATCGATTATCGTGATATTAATTTACGATACGAATATAGTACAGTATTTCACCTACTACCAATAACGCCAATTATTCAATCAGGAATAGTCCTCCAACTAACGATATTCATTGAAATATGAAACAAGCAATTGTTGTCGTGAATTTATTGTCTTCTCGGTCAATTTCAATGTGAGAACAAAATCATCGACATGAGGTCCGATCAAGGAAGTATAGAACCAGATATAGAACTTGCGGTAAATGAAGCAATATTCAATCATAAGTACCGGCTAAATCCCAAAAAAGGTACGAAAATGAATAAAGGCGATTTGAAGAGTGATGCAGTCCAAAAAATGTTCGTGATATATCAGAGAAAATTCTATTAGCTCATTTTGCTCGTAAAGCTGAAGAAAAAAAGCCATCAATATTTCCAGATTGTGGCTTTTTGAAAGCGGAGAAGTGAAGGCAACAACCCGAAGAAATCTAGCATATTTCCAAAGGAAAATATACACAGATTCCTGAAAGTAGCTGATTATGATCGTTTTTGGATGACGAAGGTTCACAGAATATACATGGACATGGTGACGTCTACATTTGGCATTAAATTCTTTATAGGTTTCATTATTTTTTTTTTCATCTGTTGACAACACGAAAGGGAAACCCATGATGTTCGAGGAACATCGTGTTAGCCAGCGGTGGAATTTTGGAAGAGAAGGAAGGTGTTGGAATTTTTCTTGAAAGTTTGGAGGTTGTAAGCATTAGGAAAGACTTCACTAGGCAAAGAATTCGACAACTTTGCCTATCTATAGATGAATGATGCTTGGTATAGCGATGTTCGACAGGTCTCGAGCCTGACAGTGTAGGGGTGACCAGCTTGAGCTCGTCTGGTTTGTCTACTTGTTGTCTTTGTGGGTGTCTTTGGTGCTTGATTTTCATGAGTAAAATATTGAAATTTGAAATTTGAAGTTTTTTCACTTTACCGCACTAGTGCGCTGAAGTATCCCAATACGAAACTCATACCAGAGTCGTAAAGTTTCACATATCATATTGGTAGTGAGTAAACTGATATACGTCAGAGAGAGCTCAAGTACTGAATAATATATTCTGATCCTCGGAATCTGAATAAAACAGTTCTTGATCCATC
The DNA here is from genome assembly GCA_963576655.1 of Gastrophysa polygoni. NCBI lineage: Eukaryota > Metazoa > Arthropoda > Insecta > Coleoptera > Chrysomelidae > Gastrophysa > Gastrophysa polygoni. The sequence continues at coordinate 16,963,546 of OY755082.1, forward strand.
AATAATTAACCAAAATGCAATACATGCTGTATTCAATAGTCGTGGAGAAAATACTATTTCAAATGAAAATCAATTACGATAAAAAAGGGTACGATCCTTCGATCATTGAACAGACTAGATAAGTAATCCATAACCCTGGCAATACAGTTTGTTTGGAAGCAACATCTATAGTATCTATCTTATTCTAAACGAGGAAAGCAGGAGCTGATTCTCCCAGCACCAGTGCCATGTTGTCAGAGGGGATCGAATTTATTATTAATTCATGATGAAACCAAATCGAAATTTCAGTGGTACTTTCGAGGGTACTTTTTAGCATTTCTTGGTGGGAAAATGAACATCTTTATACTTCCTTCACATTGTTACGAGAAATTCGAATACATACAATCCTATGGTGATTTTTGTAACTTGCTTGTATTCTCAACGCCATATGGAACAATATACTCACTATTCAGTATACAGTTGTCTACTTATACTTTATCATAAATAACGTTCAATTTCAATAATGAACATTTATATCTTTGGCGATCAGTGACAGTGCATGTAAGTATATTTACAATTTCAAAGTTCAGTACCTACTAGTGGAAATAATTTTCAAAAAAGTGAAAAACTCTTTTTTAAGGCGAATAGATATGATTGCATATTTGAATGTAATTTTCAAATCTGAAGATGAAACTTTTTTATATCATTTCACGATATCATCAAAAATGAAGGAGGTTTTATCTTGAGCAGAATTCATATATTTTGACGCAAAAAATTGATATTTCAATTCATGTAGATAGATGAAAATCGATAATGAATATGTGTTGGCAAGTATTATGACGAAATGTTATATTTACAATGAAATCATGACTCATGTGAAGATGTAGCAAATAGCAGTGTTTCTTATTTGAAACAGAACTGAAATGAAAAACAACCATGGATAATCGCACAAATAATTTATTGATTTTTGAATAGGATTGTTTTTGTTAACATACTTCTTACTCTAACTTCCGTTGAATCTTTCAATTTGTTTGCCTCATGATGAAGTCTTACAGTGAAATATTTCTTCAAATTAGTTTGACTAGTTCCGAGAACAGTCAACGGTAAATTTCTCAGTGTTGTGTGCACAAGAAGTATACAAATATCCTTATATTTTTCATCAAAAATATTAATTGAGTTCATCATTATTCTCAGTGATTTTTCAGCAGCTTCGCATATTTTGACTACAAATAAGGAAGCATTTATCAGTGCTCCATATTTCACCACAAGACACTTTCGCAGCTGACCTATGAGTATAATCAATATAATCTAATCAATTTAATTTTGATTCATTTTCATCCATTCCATTTGGGAAAATGCTTCAAAATCTCGAATGATACGACAATGGTAACTCACCTATGAAATGACGTGTTTTGATCGCCGGTTCAATTGTCTTTAACACACCTCACAACGTCTCTCCATTATATCAAATCACCAAAACAGGAAATAAACTGAGTTCCTGATGAATTCTGAGTACACAAAACTGAACACAAGTTGAATAATATCGATAAATCAAAACGTAAATAATGACAGATACCAAACAAAGCAATAATCGCCGTTGACTGTCAATATCAAATTGCGGTGTTGCAACGTTGAGCAAAAAGTATTCATGATACCTAAGCTGGTCCTCGAGCCCCCAAGAAAGTAAAAAAGCTAAGTCTCAGAATAATGTAGCAATCTTCTATTAATCAGAACTGATTCATAATCGTCATAACCCAAATTTATTATTATATTTGTGCATTGAACTACATGAATTCATAAAGGATTTTGAATATTATGGACTATTCATCACTTTTTGATGATTGGATATGACAACACTGGCGACGATTGGGTACTAATATTATGATAATTCTGAGAATTCATGTTAGCATCAGAATATTTGTTTTGTGATCCTTCTAGTGGGTTTGTTGTTCGGAGGTACGATCTGTCTGGCTGATTATTTCTCAGTATTGGAACTCGTTACGCAAACTGTGACCATTCGAGTAAACAACTCTATATCAGAGCCGTGTCCAGTTATTATTAAACTCTGCCCGCTCGGCCATGTTGTTACCCTAGCCAGACTGTCCGGTAATGAAATTTCCTGCTAATCCGACGACTCTGATTACGTCATTAGTTTATGCACCGCCGGTCTTATTTCTACGCCAAGTCATTTAAATCATTGCACCTCCGTGATTGGCGGCGAAGAGCCAACGATTGAAGGGTAGAGAGCAGGGTGGGGGTGGGGGGATAGAACGGCGAGGACAGAGGTCGATGAACCGATGTTGAAATTTTTGGGAAATGATCGGTCTGAAGGGAAACATACCAGACCAGGAAGATGAGAAGAATATACAATCGATAATTCAATTCCATAATTTGAACAGGGTGTTTCATTGAATGTTGCATGAAAACCCAATTTCAGAATTCATGGGTCATGTTATAAAAAAAGTTCCTGTGAGCATTTGTCCGCAAACGATTCATTCTCGATACCTATACAGGGTGTTGAAATATAAAAAAAACATGATTCAATAATTTCTGAGAAAGCCATCAACTGATGCTGATTGGATTGGAATTTTCTATCAGCATGTTTTTAATAATTCAATGAAGAATATTCTGGAACCATTACACTTGGAGGAATATTACCAGGGAGTGCACAGTCCTGCCTGGCAGTTTTTCTGCGTAAAATAGCACTCAGAAGATTTTTTCTGATGTTTTCAAATTTCAAATTTACCAGGTCGATCCATCTACTGATTGTGGAAAGTGTGGGTACCTATACCTGTGGGTTTTATGTGAGATTATCAATCATGCACTTGTATGAAGGAAGTTCATTGCCTTGATAACAGTAAATTTATCTACCAATTTCAGCGAGGAACTCGATGTATATGTATCCTACATTTTTCTATATTGCCATCGCAAAGTCTGAATATTGTTATTGTTACTCATCTTCTTAGTTGCTGAAGCAACCCTGAGAGGCCACCAAAGGGCTTGTGCGAGTGAAGGAGACAGTTTATACAAGTGGAATCCAAACCACTGTTTACAGAACTTGATGATATACATTGTAGAGAGCATAAAAAATCCCAAATCAAATAGCCAGCCAGGGATCAAATCCGCGCTCTCATGATCACTGACCATAAGAAGTCTAGATCCTTGACAGAAGAGCCGACAGTGTTATCATTTTTAAGTACACGCAGCATTGAACTCGCAATGGTGAGGTTATCTTTATGGATATGAAGCATCCACGAAATAAAATGCACATACTGTTAATGCAAACTATTGAATTCGAATGATAATGAGCCATCCTGCATGAACTGAAAACATATTTCATTTCATATAATAATGATGGCATACGTTTGAGACATCTTAGATACATTCATGTTTCTGAAATTCAGCTAGAAAAATGAAGTAACCTTGCTGAAAGGATAAAAAGTGTGAAATAATTACAGCTGGCAATTTAGAGTCCTATTTATCTCTATAATAAATCACCCCAAACGACCTCCATCTCAGAAGATTTTTTCTGATGTTTTCAAATTTCAAATTTACCAGGTCGATCCATCTACTGATTGTGGAAAGTGTGGGAACCTATACCTGTGGGTTTTATGTGAGATTATCAATCATGCACTTGTATGAAGGAAGTTCATTGCCTTGATAACAGTAAATTTATCTACCAATTTCAGCGAGGAACTCTATGTATATGTATCCTACATTTTTCTAAATTGCCATCGCAAAGTCTGAATATTGTTATTGTTACTCATCTTCTTAGTTGCTAAAGCAACCCTGAGAGGCCACCAAAGGGCTTGTGCGAGTGGAGGAGACAGTTTGTACAAGTGGAATCCAAACCACTGTTTACAGAACTTGATGATATACATTGTAGAGAGCATAAAAAATCCCAAATCAAATAGCCAGCCAGGGATCAAATCCGCGCTCTCATGATCACTGATCATAAGAAGTCTAGATTCTTGACAGAAGAGCCGACAGTGTTATTATTTTTAAGTACACGCAGCATTGAACTCGCAATGGTGAGGTTATCTTTATGGATATAAAGCATCCACAAAATAAAATGCACATACTGTTAATGCAAACTATTGAATTCGAATGATAATGAGCCATCCTGTATGAACTGAAAACATATCTCATTTCATATAATAATGATGGCATACGTTTGAGACATCTTAGATACATTCATGTTTCTGAAATTCAGCTAGAAAAATGAAGTAACCTTGCTGAAAGGATAAAAAGTGTGAAATAATTACAGCTGGCAATTTAGAGTCCTATTTATCTCTATAATAAATCACCCCAAACGACCTCGAATTTGTCTTTCCGATGCGAAACAGTCTGCCACATAATGAGTCTCTCCTCGTGTGCAACTTGAGTCATGTATACTCGCTGATTTGTTGCCTGATTGATGCCTCTGATGAATAACACATTTTCCAAGAAACACATTCCACGATGAGACTCTAGGAGATTGAAGGTTGATAGAGATAGAATATAGAGAAATATGAAAACTAGTGAAGTGGATAAACAAGGTGGGAGATACGACCAAGCGCCAAGTTTCGATATTGGTGCGTCAAATGCACAAAACAAATTTACTTTGATAAAATTTGTACCAGGATTACTGAAGGAGCCGAAAACATGTCTTTAGATTTTATGTACTGAGAGAAGGTTTCTGATGGAGCAGCAATATTGAACCAAAATAAGGAACTGCTTTTCTCTAGATCCTTCAACAAATGGCATTGTTGGTTATCCGCAGAGGAAATGGTGAGATTTTTGTATCGACTGCGATGTTCAGCTGATTTCATATAAAATAAGTATAATCTTTAACTCTACAAATATTACTCACTGATCACCTCATTCCACAAATATTATCGTGAACTGGAGAGAATAACACCAAATGAAAATCTCCCTTCATTTATAGTAGACTGGGTAAGAGAGGAAATCCCTACAAGATGGTGTCGGCAGCCAAGTAGTCGACGCAGTCTAGCGCCATGGTAGTAATCATGAGGTCGCGGGTTCGATATTCCTGTCTGGCTATTAGATTTTGGATTTATTTATGCTTTGTACAATGTACATCACAAGATTCTACATGGAACTCGATAATGTCACAGTTGTTTGAATGTCAACTGTGAAAACACATACAAGCACAAACTCTTCAAGGGCTTCGCGGGAGAAATATTTTGCGCATTTTCCCAACTTTTTCACTTTGAACCCCTCGGAGAGGTAACCCCTTGAATCTCGAATGGGATGAGGAGTCAAGTGATACATCATTTTGAAGGTAGTCGAAATCTCTTACCAACGCTTCCTTGTTTATGAAAATAATCGGCTAGTGATGGAAAGTAACACTTTTTTCCCTTTCATCACTATTTCTCATTTCGTAGTCGAAACGATCATCTAAGAAGTGCCTTATGTGTTTTTTCCTGTCCTATCCATAAAGGAACATTTATTTCAATGTCAGTTCCTTGATCTCCTTGATATATTTGCCGATCATCCCAAAAGGATCACATATAATATATACTATATATATACTATATTTTCATATATTTCACTGCCCTGATGATCATGAACTTTCGAATCGTCGGCGGAGTTTTGAATAATATAGTTCTTGTTACTGAAGACCCAAACCCAAAATATTTGACTTTTGAATTCAAATTACAGCCCTATCTGAAAACTCATTCAAACTAGTGATGTATTTATCATGCTGTTGACGTTCCTGTTGATATATAACATATGAGTATTTTTTATCAACAGTAAAAACACAAGAGCTTTTTATTATCGGATAAATTTCTTTTTGTAACGAAATAATTTTGCCAATCAGTAATTTCACGAGAAAAACTGACATGACAAAATCGCGAGACCGAAGGTCGAGTGATTTTGTCAAATGTGAGTTTTTCGAGCAGAATTACTGATGGAAAAAATTTGAGCTGAAAGAATTTATCCTTAAAAGAAAAGCTCGAGTGTTTTTTGGCATGATAAATTAACGACTCATGTTGTAATGGTTTAGTATCAATTATCAACAATGCTCAAATAACTGACAGGGCAGACATTAATGTGACGTGAGCATACTAGATGTGGACGCTTAAGAGGAACAGGCGTTTTTATCGGTGATAAAAAACGATGCACTTTTTTTATCGCTGTCAAAATGACAAAACAATCAAATACTGTCTGTGAGTTCTTCGAGGAGGTGGTATATTCATTTTTCAGCTTTTAATGGGATTTTCTCTCCTCGTTTCTAAAAAATAGAGTAGAAGTTATCACAAATTATTGCAATATATTTGTCCTTAGAAACGAGGAGAGAAAATCCCATTAAAAGCTGAAAAATGAATATACCACCTCCTCGAAGAACTTACAGACAGTATTTAACAAATAGGTATGGGCCTAACATCAATCATCAGTTTCGGAATCTTGAAAATTTATACATAAAACTGTCTCATACCGAAAACAGTTTAACTTTTCTTTGTAAATGTCGTGACAATGGAGTGATACCAAGGGTTACGTTTGAAAGCACCATTTTATAGTAAAAAATACCGGTGTGAACTTAGCAGCCACTTTCTAGCGGCCGATTTTTTCCAGCAGCCAAATCACCAGTGACGTCGGAAAATAATTTTATTTCAAAAAAATAGTTTGAAAATAACATCGGAGGATTATAATTGAATTAAACACTCAGAATACAATTAGAACGCATGAAAACGATGATCATGAGTTGTTGACATCATAAATATAATGATGGAATTGAACTCTTCTATGTTTCGTAAAGTTTTAAAATACCATTCAGAAATGTTTAACCAAGTTGAGATTCGATGTAGACATGATAAATACGGTCTTGATCATTATGTCAGGAGATTAATCATTTCCAGGCCGTCTGAGGGGTAGTTTTCACCCTTCTGAAGTTTGAAGAATTCAAAAACACCATTCAGAAAAAAATAGCCAAGTTGAGATTTGGCATGGACATCATTGATAGGGTCTCAATCATCGTGCCGAGAGGTGAATTATTTGCAGGCCGTCTGAGGGGTAGTTTTCACCCTTATTAAGTTTGAAGAATTCGAAAACACCATTCAGAAAAGTTTAGCCAAGTTGAGATTTGGTATTGACATCATTGATAGGGTCTCAATCATCGTGCCAAGAGATGAATTATTTGCAGGCCGTCTAAGGGGTAGTTTCGTCCCTCCTGAGTTCTGAAAAATTCAAAAACACCATTCAGAAAAGTTTAGTCAAGTTGAGATTTGGTATGGACATCATTGATAGGGTCTCAATCATCGTGCCAAGAGATGAATTATTTGCAGGCCGTCTAAGGGGTAGTTTCGTCCCTCCTGAGTTCTGAAAAATTCAAAAACACCATTCAGAAAAGTTTAGTCAAGTTGAGATTTGGTATGGACATCATTGATAGGGTCTCAATCATCGTGCCAAGAGATGAATTATTTGCAGGCCGTCTAAGGGGTAGTTTCGCCCCTCCTGAGTTCTGAAAAATTCGCAAACACCATTCAGAAAAGTTTAGCCAAGTTGAGATTTGGTATGAACATCGTTGATAGGGTCTCAATCATCGTGCCAAGAGATGAATTATTTGCAGGCCGTCTGAGGGGTAGTTTTCACCCTTCTTAAGTTTGAAGAATTCGAAAACACCATTCAGAAAAGTTTAGCCAAGTTGAGATTTGGTATGGACATCATTTATAGGGTCTCAATCATCGTGCCGAGAGATGAATTATTTGCAGGCCGTCTAAGGGGTAGTTTTGTCCCTCCTGAGTTCTGAAAAATTCAAAAACACCATTCAGAAAAGTTTAGCCAAGTTGAGATTTGGTATGGACATCATTGATAGGATCTCAATCATCGTGCCAAGAGATGAATTATTTGCAGGCCGTCTGAGGGGTAGTTTTCACCCTTCTTAAGTTTGAAGAATTCGAAAACACCATTCAGAAAAGTTTAGCCAATTTGAGATCTGGTATGGACATCATTGATAGGGTCTCAATCATCGTGCCAAGAGATGAATTATTTGCAGGCCGTCTGAGGGGTAGTTTTGTCCCTCCTGAGTTCTGAAAAATTCAAAAACACCGTTCAGAAAAGTTTAGCCAAGTTGAGATTTGGTATGGACATCATTGATAGGGTCTCAATCATCGTGCCAAGAGATGAATTATTTGCAGGCCGTCTGAGGGGTAGTTTTCACCCTTCTTGAGTTTGAAGAATTCGAAAACATAATTCAGAAAAGTTTAGCCAAGTTGAGATCTGGTATGGACATCATTGATAGGGTCTCAATCATCGTGTCAAGAGATGAATTATTCGCAGGCCGTCTGAGGGGTAGTTTTCACCCTCCTCAAGTTTGAAGAATTCGAAAACACCATTCAGAAAAGTTAAGCCAAGTTGAGATTTGGTATGGGCATCATTGATAGAGATGAAACTACCCCTCAGACGGTCTGCAAATAATTCATCTCTTGGCATGATGATTGAGACCCTATAAATGATGTCCATACCAAATCTCAACTTGGCTAAACTTTTCTGAATGGTGTTTTCGAATTCTTCAAACTTGAGAAGGGTGAAAACTACCCCTCAGGCGGCCTGCAAATAATTCATCTCTTGGCACGATGATTGAGACCCTATCAATGATGTCCATACCAAATCTCAACTCGGCTAAACTTTTCTGAATTGTTTTCGAATTCTTCAAACTTAAGAAGGGTGAAAACTACCCATCAGGCGGCCTGCAAATAATTCATCTCTTGGCACGATGATTGAGACCCTATCAATGATGTCCATGCCAAATCTCAACTTGGCTAAACTTTTCTGAATGGTGTTTTTGAATTCTTCAAACTTCAGAAGGGTGAAAACTACCCCTCAGACGGCCTGCAAATGATTAATCTCCTGACATAATGATCAAGACCGTATTCATCATGTCCACATCGAATCTGAACTTGGTTAAACATTTCTGAATGGTATTTTAAAATTTTACGAAACATAGAAGAGTTCAATTCCATCATTATATTTATGATGTCAACAACTCATGATCATCGTTTTCATACGTTCTAATTGTATTCTGAGTGTTTAATTCAATTATAATCCTCCGATGTTATTTTCAAAATATTTTTATGCAACAAAATTATTTTCCGACGTCACTGGTGATATGGCTGCTGAAAAAAATCGGCCGCTAGAAAGTGGCTGCTAAGTTCACACCGGTGTAAGAAATGTGAATGGATAGTTCTGAAAGCAAGTAAGGCATTGGTAAGAGAAAGAATAAATTTCCACAAATACAATAAGGTAAGAACAAGAAATATCATCTCACAGTTAGAACAAACTTTATACAACGTTTTACACGAAGATGATTTAATACATATATTCATTTCTGTGAACAGCTCATACAAAAAAAAGAGAATGACAAGAATAAATTGATACACATAGGAAAATTCAATAAACTCATTGAAGAAAGGAATTAAAAGAAATTGAGATTAGAACATCGTCAACAAAATTTCATGAATAGAACTGTTATAAACCTATCCTCAAGAACATTAACAGATTCTGAAAAATTAATACTGTCAAAAGGTATGAATTTTTCAATCACTCCGAATCATATTCCAAAATTAGATTTGATAACAGCTATTGAACAAACTGCACAAAGACTTCCTGATGAATTTTATAATGAATATAGAATCAGAAATGAAATAATTATTGAGAAAAAACATGAAATAACACCAAACATCACAAGAGAAGAGAAAAACACACAAGCGCAGTGACATTTTGGGACAGATCCTAAATCTGTCCTTACTACAAATATATTGCAATAATTTTTAATAACTTCTACTATATTTTTTAGAAACGAGGAGAGAAAATCCCATTGAAAGCTGGAAAATGGACAAAACAGTCGTCTTTAAATGACACATTTTATACAGGAGTTAATTTATCTCTGTCAAAAACTATGAGTATGACATATGAATATGCATGTCATGATAAATAACGAATTCTCGCATTAATTGTGAGTGACTAATCTATCAGTTCATCTCTCTTCGAAGGTGGCAGCCGAATGGCGCGGCTATCGACGTCACTAGATCTCTTCGTTCCCTGCTTCTATGAAAATAATGGATTTCAATAATCATTTGAAAACGTAAGAGTTACTTAGAGAAAATCGGATTGTGCCAGGAAGCTAGTTCGAGTGTGTACTATCGATGATGAAATATTTTTTCTTGCCAAACGTGACCATTGTTCGAATCTGAAATATTTTAGGATTCATACGATCAGTTACCAAAAATTCGAAAGTGTTTTATTTTGGATCTCTGAAATGTTCACCAAATTCGGATGAATAGGAACAAGGCATCGATAGTGCTTTCTCAACAGTTATTTTAAGAGATAGAAATTGAACTGAAGGAACTCCTTCATAGCAATTTTTGATTTGAATTGATATAATGATTTTGATATCAACGCGAGAATATTTTCAATACGGGCCTGATTATTCTCTCACAAAATAAATAAAATATGAGAATAATTTATTTGTTCCGTCACTATCCCATATTAACTTACAAGTCAATCAATATTCGACAATGAAAGATCAGAAATTGTTGTGATGACTCCTGATCAGGACCATACCTGACAAAATGGAGTTGATAATGGTTTCCCAAATAAAAAAAGTCGAATAGGCTTGCTGATGAGTTAGATTGTTCAAAAATTTCAATATCAAATCTGTTTGCTTTGGGAAAATTATGAAACCAAAATTTTACTGTCTTGTCTTCGACATCGACTCGGAACTATCCTGTTTCAGAAGAGTCTGATAATGTTCAACCCTAATAGGTAGCAAGTATAATATATATATATATATATATATATATATATATATATATATATATATCACCTTCCAGAATGAAGTGAAACCAATTCCTCGAGTGATATCCATCTCTGAAGTTCAGACATATTCACGGAATGAATCACCTGTAGCTCAACAAAGTTTCCCACTAACCTATATCTGTATATCAACGTGAAAGAATGATCTCCCTAAGAGATTCTTCAGGCTGCGCGAAAAAGTTACTTTGAAACATCATTCATCATACTTGCAACTTGATTTTCAGCTTGGTACTCTGCCACTTTTGATTGATGCTCAATTTATACCGACTGTTCAACGTATTACTTTCGTTCACAATGGGCAATAGGAATACAAATTGGGCTCTGAAGTTTGTTGCGTTTATTTGAAGGGTTTGAATTCATAAGAATTGTGTTTCCACTCGAATTCAGGATATGTTCTCGTCGAGTAGTGGAAGACCATTCATTTCTTATTTTGCATCCTAATGAAATCGTACACCCATGAACTTAGCAGAACCAGTTGCATATTTCGAATCAGCAATAGCTGATTGGTTAATTACTATTATATAACTATAATTTATCACTCAATTCATTACCACAAACTGCAAAAATTTTTCCGTTATTATCCAAATCAGAAATACCATTCTTTGGTAGGGTCAGATTACTCAAAACTGAAATATTTCATCATACAAAAATTTCTGGTGATACATACATAATACAATATTGCAGTGGAACCAATAAGAGTTTCATTTTCCGGTTATTCTGCTATTTAACCTAAGTACAAATGATCGGAAGCTTAGTCGATAAATATCAACTTCGTAATCGTTTGACATGAAAATATTGTTATAGGAGAGCATGATACAAGAAAGGAAGATATGATACCGCACATGTGGGCGTGGCTTATGTGACGTCAGCTTGTGAGAAATTATTGCAAATTATTGCAAATCAAGCAAAGATCTGTTGAAAATAATTAACTAGGAAGTAATGTTGACGATAAGTGTGAGGGTCTTGTGCTTTCCAAAAGACAAGTAAATGCAAAGTATTTGGAAAGGGCTGCGTGAACGCCACGACAATTTCGACGTGAAATTTGCTAGGGTTTCTCAAATCATTCATCTGAAAATGCGTTCGAAAGAAATCTGAAATATGAATTGCTGGGACATACACCAGCAGAATATCGCCCTTCCAAAAAAGATGCTGTTCCATCATTTAATTTACCTTTAATATCCAAAAATGAAAAGACTTTGAATTCTCGTGAAGATGAAAGAAAACAAATAAAAACTTGTGAGAGGAAAATTAAAAAGGTAAGTGTTCCTTTCAATACGTATGTGTGAAAGTGGTTAATGTACTCCTTCTTTTGGTTTGGTTTCTAGTATATTATACCTCGTTATCAACCAGATCAACGCTGATATGGAAAATGAATGATGAATGTTGTAAAACCAGTTGTGCATTGTTTTTTCATTACTTTTGATTGTTAGAAATAGTAGAGAGCATGTGCTGGAATGTTTGAAGCTGGGCAAGAACTACCTTAGTTCAAGGTTGGCTATCACAAATACAGTGATATAACATTATTATATTTGATCTTGGTATATTGACTAACATGAATATAATATTATTTGTACTACTTACATCGCTGGACTTTTTAACACTGACAAATTACAGTATATGACTCCAAAATATCTCATATTTACAAAAACAATAACATGAACTAGGGCTCTTCTTGACTCGCTTCTTGGCAATCTCAAAGGAGTGATAAATTAGTTTTATTACTAAATATTCCTTGTTGTAGGGTGGAAAGTAGGAATAGTTCATGTGAGGCCAGAGGTGAACGACAGAGAAAGGTCGATGCTTTGATTGAGGATCTGACAAGAATTGTAAAATGAGGCTCTGAAAATCTAGGAGAGTTCAATGCAAAAAGAAAAAACTCAAGCTTGTATCTTCACCACGCAGGCAGCTCCCAAGTCAGGTACCACTGTAACCATGAAGTCGGCAATGTCCATGCTTGATATCACCATCAACAGCGGTCTCTCATTGCGAAAATTGTTTCACAAAAAAGTGGCTTTCTGTTCCTTACAAAGGGTACTTCACACCACAGCAACTGCTCATGTTCTGTTTCAGTTCATGTTTGAAGTTCACCCCCAAACATATGCTGAAGCTCTTAGGATCTCTTCGAAGTTACTTGATGATACTACTCACGAATTCATTTGCTCCATTTTTCATAGATGATTCCATCGTCGGTGCTCAACGGAAATACCGTCTATTATGCTACCAGGAGCAATTACTGGTAGACACCCCCGAAGAGCTCAGGCTGATCACCATTACACTATCAGGATCGATACCTGTCGAACATACCCATACCAAGAATCATTCTTCGATAGTATGGCAAAGTTGTGGAATTCTCCGCCGATGCTTACAACCACCAAACTTTCAAGAAAAATTCCAACACCTTCCTACTCTCCTAGAACTTCACAGATAGAAAAGAATAGTTTTCAAGATCTTTTGTTTTTACTTTTCAGAAGAATGTTCATTTTCATTCCTATGAATAAAATAAACTATGTAATAATTTTCAGAAAAAAAAAACAAGGTGAATAACTGTTTTTGATAGAATTTGTTGCCGACTGCAATAGATTGTTTTTTACATACATTGAATACAAGTTCAACTTTAGTGGAACTATATATATGTAACTTGGAATTTCATGAATAAATAAATATGTGAATAATCTACTATACTTTATTTCAGAGATTACGATTTCCTATTGAAGTCCTGGAATATTGTGAGAGTCGTTTTAGTGCTTTTTTCGGATCACTCAAGAATCCTTTTTTGCAAATCTAATCAAAGTATGTAAGTATGTGACCTGGAAACTGATTTTGAGAAAATTTGCTCATACTATGTTATGTATCTTCAGAAACTGCAATATATTATCTCAGTGTGATTCGTGAATAATTCAATGAAGAATATTCTCTTTATCTTGTCCCATTGTTATTTTTCTCCACGACATAAAAAATGTATTTTTATCACTTGAACTACAGTGCAAGTAAGAAGTGAAACAGTAACTCGAAGATTCTAGCTGGATTCCAGAATATTTCAAAAATAAACCTTGTGTCTACATTATTCCGCGCCAAACGTTTGAAAATTTATCACAAGGTGACGTCATGCGCGAACTCTGACGAGTTTAGGACGCTTCAGTATCATATCTTGTTCTATTGTATCATGATAAAAGAGGGCACATCTACACGAAGGTGCGTTCTGCATATAATTAGATGTATACGTTTTGATAGCAAAAATCATTCTTCTGCGATGGATATAAGGATTACAGTTCGTGTTCAAGAATTGAAGGCAGTCAAGAAGGTTGTTGAAGATTTTGAAGACAAAACAAATATCATAATATGTTCTACGGTAAGCTATTGAGGACAAGTTATGATATTGAGGATTAGATGTATGAGAAAACTGGTGGCGTTGTCGGTTGAACTTTTAGTTTTTAGCTTTTTCTCGCTCGCTCAATGCGCCTTGTATACTTCGAATAAAACGGATTCCATACTACTGAGAAAAATTCAATGATTGATCTGACTGTCGTGTTGAATGACTCAGTGATTGACGAGAGATGAGAGAAAATATTCATAATCATAAACTCAAAAATGGTACAGTTCGTTGGAAGGAAAAACTCGCCAATTCCTCTCTCAATGTCAACTCTCTGGATATCAACCTAGCATTAGTACGTTTTTGAAAATTTCTTGCGGTGTTGGTGTTTGTTCTTGCGGTTTGAGGAAATGTCCATGAATCGAATATTTTTTTTGCTCGACAGGATATGCTCATATTAACAAAAAGGCTTGTTGTGATAACCCTTGAAAGATGTCGGCATCTTCTCGGGACACCCTTTATATAATCATCTACAGACAGCATTTTAACTGTCATATAGATTGCGAATGAGCAATTCTTCTTCAGTCTGAGAGCTTTGATTGCAGAATTTGCGAAGCAAAGGGCATATTAGAGAGAAAATACTGATCGAGAAAGCATTCAGAGACAATGGGCTGTCATCTTGATATTTGCGGTTGTTGTAGTTACTGGAGAGCAGTAGATGGAAACAAAATTGCCGATCTCATCATCTTTGGCTACAAATAGACAAAATGAATTGTCACCTATGTATGGATGTATATTATTTTATTCAACAACAACTTTTTTAAGATGTTCATTTGAAGCTACTATGTGTATTTTAACCAATACGCTTACGACATAGGAATAAGAATGGAAGATCAGAGGCACATGAAAAATTGCAATGAATTCATAAAGGGCATTCTGCAGCTGTAACCCGAAATACAATTGAAGGACATTAATTCAATGGGAACCAATATTCGTATAACTCAATAAGGGGTGATTTATAGCAAATTATTCTTACGAAATGATCGACCTTGACCCATTGTTCGATTTATTTGACAATACATGGGAGCTTTCTCTATTCACTAGGTTGACGAAGCTCTTGCTGATAACGTTTCCCGAGGGTGATGAGCTCAACCATATTCTTTCAGATGTTAGCAAATGTTGAACATTATCTGGTGTTGGATGAGCTTTCAAGCTCGCAAGACACCTACTGAGCTTTCTTTCTATTCCTGTTGAAACCTACAGAGGTAGTCATCTAGCTAGCATTGCTTTTTCATCATGAATCTCATTTGTGCCCTATAGTACACAAGCTGGGGTCAATTTTTTCTGGCCCAATGGGCTGTTAGGGCAGGGTCATCCAGTATTTACATATCACCCTTCACCATGTCACATTGATGGTTAATGAAATGACCTAACATTCTTTCACTGCTCCAGAACCAGAACTCTTGTTTTTGTTTTGGAAGTGTCTGTTAACCATTCTCGATTTGTCCAAATCATTTCTCACCATGTATGTTTATAATCAAGAACTAGAAAAGCTCTCTATACCAGGAAAGGTGAATTCAAACTATCATCGCCTACATACCATTAATCCACCATGACTTGATTCCTGATAACTAGGGCTGTCAGTATGGAGTATGGACTCGTTCGAAAACTTGCTCAGAGTGAAGTCAACCTACTCTGTTTTTGAATAGAGTGACGATGTACTTTGGCGTTTATCACAAGTTAATATGCTGTTGTGAGAGTTATGTTATGTGAATATTCTGATATTTATTATCCAGGTCTTAGTCAAATAGAAATATTACATATTGATACGAGCACATCATCAACAAATAATAACACATTATCATCCGAAATGGTTGTTTATCCATCGAAGATAACCTCAAAAGAAATAACCTCGTATCATGACACTTGACATTTATTCAGGCAGGTTTAGGAACGGGCACTCTGAGTAGTTATAATCGTTATATTTCTGATGAGGTGATCATGCCAGATCATACTTTACTCTACTCACAAGAGAAAACTTGATAACAACCAAATATACTTGTTTTCATTTTTCAGCTTTTGATGGGATTTTCTCTCCTCGTTTTTAAAAAATAGAGTAGAAGTTATTGAAAATTATTGCAATATATTTGTAGTAAGGACAGATTTAGGATCTGTCCCAAAATGTCACTGCGCTTGAAATTAAACCTTTAGATACCTAAAAGAGAAATTCTCTATTGGTCAGTGACACCTTGTTTTTGAAAAAATTTTGGAAATACAAATATATTTAATAATAATAAAACCTCTACTTATCTTGGTGGACGTTTCGGGAACGAATCTGCTCCCGTTCTCAACACAATTGAAATACTTTTCTCTTCGTAAACTTTTTCCAATGTTTCCGATTTTCACACTGAAAAGTGACAATTTGGCAGACAGAGGAATTCTGGTTACAAGGTGTTTTCATTAATTGATATCGAATTTTCCATTTTCATATTCAAGTTTCAGAAGTGGATGCCAAGTTCTATCTATATCAACTGAACAAGAAGCAATATTATTGTCTCCGTTCAGGAGAACGCAAGCAGACTCTTTGATTTTCCGTTTTTGGTTGTTGTCTTCTTTTCCTATGATCTTAATATTACCCCAATCGGCCATATGTTGTCCATTTTCAGTAAGGATATGCTCAGCTAATTTTGATTTGTCAGTATATCTTCTCTTTATATTGTTCTTATGCTCTTTCATCCTTACTGATAGAGGCCTGCTGGTTTCACCGGTATAATATTTTCCACAAACACATGGTATACTGTATATACAATTTTTTGATGACTGTTCTTCATTTTTCGGTTTTGTATGAGTCAAAATCGATCTCATTGTATTTTCTGTCTTGAACACTGTTTTCACTCGAAACTTGTCACCAACACGTTCAATTTTTTCAGATATTCCGGAAATGTATGGGATTACATTTGTTATCAGTGGTGGCTGTCTTTGTGTTTGTTTTCTTTGACCCTTCTCATTATGAATCGACACATTGAGAACATCAGTGGATTCGCTCAGAAACGGCGAATAAAAAGACCAGATTGATAAAGTTTCCGTAAGAATACATTTGTTCGAACTAGGGATTCGAAGATTTTCCCTTAATACACCCCTGTTCAGGAGCCTAGGGCGAGCATCATGCGAAATGTGTATTTGATTACACTTGCAGTCACAGCTGCCTTGATGGACGATTTGTATCAGATGTAGGTGAAACGCTGAATGCGTGTTCTGATACATTGAAGGTAACAAATTCACCACAAGCATTTAGGCAGTTTCAGTGGCGACTCGTCAACATTGTAATTGGTATTGGTAGAAGAGATGGTGACGAATAAATTACGAAAATTAACTTTCACTAAAACATAGCTATCGGCAATGAAAGGACCCAGCACTATTTTTGTTCTTTGATTACCTTTCAAATGTGAGTTTTGATGGATTCATGTTTCCATAACTCAGCAAATAACTTAGGTTATTTCACCGATTTGGATCCAATGGATGAAATGAGACACACATACATCTTTTCCAAACCACTCGATATTTATCGTGATATTTCGATATTTCCTTGCTATTGAAAATGAGAGTGGCCTTTGAAAAGATTGTATAGCTTGACAGAATGAAGGAATTGAAATGAGAAAATATGTAATTTTTCATTCGATCATCATATTTTATTTGACCATCATGGTTATTGTTACTATACTAACCAGATAGATTTTTGAGTGCGAACAGTCAGACCGTGAATTTTGCAGCAGGCATTGCAATTTATCCATCTGTTATTATTTTTGTGTTTAATTTTGTTACTTTTGTTCATAGTTTCAGGAAAAATATCATAATAATGATTTTTTCAACTTTGATTCCACTCATTTACTAGTCGTGAAATTTCGACTCTTTCAGCAATCAACAGTAGGCCTTGGAAATATGAATATTTCAGATCTCTCTACATTTTCGAACAAAGCTTGTTAAGTACCTGATATATTATATATTTTTTTTTCTTGTAAGTAGGTAAACTATACCAAGCATCATTCATCATTAGAACGGCAAAGTTGTGGAATTCTTCTTTCCTGATGCTTACAAACTCCGGACTCTCAAGAAAAATTTCACCACCTTCCTTCTCTCCCAAAATTCCACCGATGGCTAACACGATGTTCCTCGAACATTATAGGTTTCCCTATAATAAAAAACTAATTATCAGGGTTGCGATTTGAAATCGCTCTCACTGTATACAGGGTATACAGGTAAGTTCATATGAACATAGCTTCGTTTTCGAGATACAAATGGTTTTTTGTTAGGTAACGGCTTGAATATACTTCACCCAATTCTGTTGAGATTTCCCATTACACATTTGTTATATTATGTGACTGATTTAGCTCAAACTCTATTGAAGTCATTCAAGTCTTGTAGATACCTGAGTGCTTTTTATGTATTCTTCCGCATTGAGCATCCAGAAATACAATTTTTTTTCAATTTTTGACGTATCTTGCTTACACATCGGAAAAATGAGCAATCCTAAATACAGTCGAGTTTTTTTCCTCGAGATCTAAGCAGAATGAGGAGAAACTTCATGTGTCAGGACAGTGGTATTTTAAGATGCTCAATCCGAAAAAATACATAAATTTCAATGTCAATTTTGACAAAAATATTCGTTAAGGTGCCGCTTGGGACGCTACTGGACATGATTCAATCGAGTTTGAGCTAACTTGACACGACATATGATTCCAAATCATCAATGAATCGGGTGGAAGATAGTTGGGATATTCCCAAAAAATACTTAACACATTGTATCTTGGAAACGAAGTTAGTACACATGATTATATGAACTTTTTGTCCTGAAATAACTTTGTTGAATTCATTGTACATATTCAATTTAATTAACACCCTGTATGTACAATATTTGGTGATGGGACGTTTCGAGATATCTACAAACTAATATTGAATCATTGACGTATTGAAAATTTTAGAATTGTGACCATCAACGGGTTGAGCCCATAAACACCTCAAAATTATTACATAGGTGTGACGTTGCCAGTTCCTTCATACAAATAAGATAACTTCGATATTTGAAATGGAAACTGTATAGAATTATTCCTATAATTGAGATGGCCCGCACACAGATTTCGCATAGCTGATTTCATTTATAATATCTTACAATTACCATACTGTGAATTTTTAAAATCAGAAACGAAAATAGTCTTGAAAAATCTGATCTTGCAATCTTGTGCTAGACAAAAAAGTAGTAGAGAAACGTCGAAGCCCAAATGGGATGCACATTACATGATGATCTTCAGAATGGATATGCTAGTCTTATCAGAAGTCAAACAGTCAATTAAATATTTCATTGCCTGAATTTTCCACATATGTCAGTATGAACATAGCAGGGCAGGAAAAGAATATTCGCAGATCCCAACGTTTCAGAACGTCATTTCTCCTAATGGTCAAAGGCGTCTAATGCGACACCGGGTTTGTCAAATCTTGTTTATTGAGTACACCATGTAATCAATTAGGGATTAGTGATCCTTCAGCCTCGCCTTCAGCTGATTATAGGAGTAACATAAGAATTGAGATAATTCTTACTGCAGCTTAGCTTCACAAATCAAATAGGTACATGTCGTGACGTTTGGGAATCTTAGATATAACGTAATTCGAGAGATCTAAGGAAATCTGAAGACCAACCAACTTCATTTCAGTATGTATGCTGCCCTGCTCCAGTGGAAATATCCAAACGCTAGTTCGGCTCGATAAATTTATCGTGTTTAGTAGTAGAATTTTTTTCGTAGGGGTTTGGAAATCTGTTGGAAAAAAAGATCTTGCCTGCGATCACGCAACGAATGAGAAGTGATATCTGGTTGGCGTGTCCTTGTTTTCGATATTACTCGTCATGATAGTCGAGGAGCCATTATAGAAATCTGAATTAGATTCATGACAGAATATTATGCGAAAGGTAAAAAATATGTTTCTCTACGACTTGAATACATCTATCTCATGTAGGTTATTGAGGTACTCTATCCAGTAATGCATCCATCACATACAGGTTACTTATTGACTAATGAATGTGATTATTCAGAGACCGTGGATAATAACAATAGTCAAAGAATACTTGCAAATATTGAAATTCAGGAACATCCCATGATATAATCAGACTAGATGATAAAACCTTATGTTTGTCGATAGAATGAACCAACGAGTGGACAGAATAAAAACAGGACAGGAAGAACCGATGATAGGAAGAGATGATTGGAATGTTTATCCAGATTGATGTGATCAGTCGATCAAAATTGGTGGAGAGAACACGATTACATTATGGACAATCTTGGCGACCCACAATAGATATTCTTGTAACCAGTGCAAATATTGTATATTTGTTGTACGCTGCATGAAGTTACAACCCAATCGAAACTGATTTAGTTTTTGTTTTTCAGGATCTAGAACCCATGGGCAGACAAATACTAAGTATCTTATGTCATCATAAATCTGTCCTTACTACAAATATATTGAAATACCAGTTGACTGTTATATTTTCACTCGTAGAAAAGAGGAGAGAAAAGCCCAAAAATCTAGAGAAATGCTTACGCACAGTGTTATATGAAGTAAGTGAACGCATAGTTTTTGGAGTTATCTTGATTTTTTGTGTCATTCAACAGATATACTTGAAGACACATCGATGTTTTCGTTCACTAACAGTCATAGTCTTGTATCAATTCTCGCGTGATTGGTATGCCTTGAATTGGTATGTATGCAAGATCGAGGAAGAGATGATAAGGTGAAAAAAATATGATATGACGTTTCATGTATCCGCATGAACAATGATGAATATTCATCCACCTATATGTCCATCCATATATATGTATATGTATATTTGTATATGTATGTTTATATGTTTATATAGTAATAATTAAAATTGATGATATCAATATAATAATAATAATAACATTAACAATAATAATAATTCGATAGTGATGATTTATTTATTTATCATCTAGAAAATACATTCTCACATTGAATGATACAGTAGGAGTGAATGAAGGTAGTTCATTAATTCGAATTCATTCGAGTACTTATCTATAAGTAGCTCAACAATTATTATATAACGAAATACATCATA
Organism: Gastrophysa polygoni; assembly: GCA_963576655.1. Taxonomy (NCBI): domain Eukaryota; kingdom Metazoa; phylum Arthropoda; class Insecta; order Coleoptera; family Chrysomelidae; genus Gastrophysa; species Gastrophysa polygoni. The sequence continues at coordinate 16,984,773 of OY755082.1, forward strand.
TTTGGATGTAGATATATGCAAGTATATAAGATAAGTTATCAGCGTCCAAGTTCAGAGTTCTTCATTACTCTTTGGTATCCATGCTTACATAATATTTTATATCCTGAAAAATATTTCATCAATTTTCTGTGGATTCGTCCATTTTGATACAATTTGATGATTTTGAATATTGAAATGTTCATACAGATATCACGTATTATTCAATAATATCGGCGATTATTTTTCTGTGACAGGTTGACAGCCAATTTATCAATTCGCGACTGAATTCATATTTGGACAAATGACCTTTGCTTGTCTTGGGCATTATATTCCACAGTCTATGTACTATGAATGTGAAGCATTTTTGACCAATTGATTTGTGGGCCCGAGGAAGGAACACATTCACAGCGTATCTAATTCGTGTGCTGTATATATGATCCACCGGTTCGATGTATTTTTCCGCTCGGATACAAACTGACGTTATAATGGATCTCCTAACTCTCTGCGGCGATTTATGAAATTTGTTACTATTGCTCTTGGACTATGACGTTCGTTTCCCATAAAAGTGTATGGCATACATTCATGAATATTATAATTTCAGTCGATGGGAAACTCACACAGCATGAAACATTGAAATCATGAAAGCCGAAAGGTAACAAAAAAGCTATAAATGCTGGAATTGACATGCATTCGAAGCTCGCACAGATAAAAGAAATTCAATCACACATCTCTTGTCCAGGATAGTATAATTATTACGTAATAGGAACCGAAAATGTGGATGTTTCATACCACAATTCCAATCCTTCATTCAGCACCGAGAGGCGTAATACTGATTTTCATCATTTACCTTGACACTTCTCAATATCGTCTTTGGACATATCCTGATACTGCGTTTTCAGCGAACCATTACTAATAGAGAAGTTATTCAATAGAAAACTATGCATGGTAAATCACTCTATACCCAAGTGAGTGTTACTATTCTCAAGTCTGAATTTGAAAGAAAGATGACAGCCAATGTCAAAATATCAGAAATTTACCGCGAATTGTTTCCGACCGTTGGATCCACTCGATGCGCATTTTTCATAAAATATGGAAATTTTCGAAATAGATCAGTCATAAATGGTGACCTGATAACATCACTTCTACTGGCTGTTTTATTAGAAATAACGAAGATGGTTTCTACTTCCGGTGCCACCATCTTGAAAACATGGCTCTCCTCTCCAGATATTTTCAGACTGCTCAGACACAGATTGGAACCCAGACAACTATCAATGTGCGGTTCAGATGAAACAGCCCATATAGTGGAAAGAAGACATTCGGATGGCCAATTATTACTGCTCTGAAACCCCGACATACAGAATATGAAGTGTTCAATGAATCATCCGAATCAAAATCATATTCTACTGGCTGCAGAAAACAGGAAAGACCCAGGAAAATACCATCATGATGAAATATAAGACTGCTCCACGCATTCCTATTCAATGTAATAGTGAAAAAATCAAACAAAATCTCTTCTGTAGTCACTAGTTTTCCTAAAGACGACACTACTATTCGGCTAAATTTGAGGAGGCAGAACTGAAAATAGTGAAACTGTTTCGACCAAACTCAAAATCAAAATATTAAAACCAGTTTCGAAGATTTGGGTAACTGATGAAGTGAAACAGTCAAGTGCACAGCTTAAAGATCTATATATCCTTCAGAAAAAGTATCCAATATTAGAAGAACACTATGAAATCAGAAAACGTGATCACCAACAACTTGTGAAAAATTGTAAATGTAATCACTATGATAACATAATTCAGAACTCTGAAAACAAAAGTGAAACTTCTTGGTCTATTATAAATGAACTGAAAGGTAAATCCAAGCCCAAATCTAATATTAAGCTGATGTATGAAAATGAGGAGATCACTTCACCTGTTGATGTAGCAAACATCTTTAATAATTTCTTTACTGATGCACCAAAGGAAGTAATACATAATATACCAGATGTAGGTGGGAATGTTGCCCCTACTCAGAGAAATATCATGACTTCAATGGTAGTACTCCCATTTACAGAGAATTGGAAATCAAAGATATTTTTACCAAACTTAAAAACAAGCGTTCTTCTGGTCCCGATGATCTGCCTAACAATATTATTGAAGAATTCGAGGAAGACTTCATTAAACCATTTTGTCATATCATAAACTCCTCGATAGAAACAGGAATTTTCCCAGAGTCTTTAAAAGTAGCGAAGGTTATTCCTTTCACATAAAAAAAATGCGAAAAATGCATCAGAAAATTATAGACCATTATCTCTTACATCAGTGTTTGCAAAACTATTTGAGTATTGTATGTTAGAGAGATTGACCTCCTTCATTGTGAGATTTAATCTGATACCAGATGAACAACATGGATTTGGAAAATTCAAATCAACCACGACAGCAACAACAGAAACACATATAGACATATTAACGGAATTGGACAAAAAAAGATGTCCAATTGGAATAAACTGCGATCTAAGCAAAGCTTTTAATTGTGTTCCACACGATCGATTGTAGGAAAAGCTTTGGATTTATGGGATCAGAAGAAACACATATCAATGGTTTCAGTCTTATTTTCATGGTAGGAAACAATATGTACAGATATCTCACAGTGAGGCTGATGGTCAAAACAGCATGCACTGCTCCGATTTGATATCGGTAAATGTAGGGGTACCGCAGGGAAGTGTCCTTGCCCCTATATTATACTCCTTATATATAGCAGATATTGTAATTCTTAGATGAATACAAGCTTACACTTTACGCAGATGACTTGTCAATCTTGGTAGCAAAAGACACCTCAGAAACCACCCAACAAAAATGTGATGATGTAATGACAAGAATTATACTTTGGTTTTCAACAAACAAATTATATGTCAATTCTGCTAAAACAAATTTTTCAATATTTCACTCTAGACAAAGGAGGATTGAAAACATAGAAATTAAAATGGGAGAAGTGAATCTAAAACAATGTGAAAACATAAAGTTTTTAGGTATAACTATGAATGACACATTGAATTGGGAAATCCATATCAGAGAAACAATGACCAAACTAAACAGCAAAATATACCAACTGAAATGCCTACGTAAAATTCTCAATTTGTCCGTAATAAAAAATTTCTATTATGCTGAAATTCAGTCACGACTCACTTATGGAATCTTATTATGGGGTTAGCATCAGCAGCTCAGAAATTATTTGTACTGCAGAAAAAATGCCTCAGAACATTATTAAATGAAAGTCAGAGAGAATCATGTAGACCATTATTTGCCAAACTGAAAATACTACCTCTCTCTTGCCTATATATTCTAGAAATATCTTGTTACATATTTGAAAATAAAAAAAGCATGAGCACTCATAGTAATGATCACAGTTATTCAACGAGATTTAACCACCATTTAAAAACACCTCGAAATAGTTTGAATGTAACTCTCAGGGGACCCATCTCCAACGGTGTAAGGATTTACAATCAGCTCCCAGAGACAATTAAGGGGGAAGTTACTGACTTCAAATTCAGAAAACATCTCAAAACGTTTCTGTTGACAAAAATGTTCTATAGTACCGAAGAATTTTATGCCAGCTAGACAGATACTTTTACAATATATATATATATATATATATATATATTCTCTTATCTTATATACACTATTTTTCAAATTGTCAATTTTTTAATGTGAATGAACGTGTTTTATATCACTTTCACAGTGGTCTTTGGAAGCCAATAAATTTTACTTTACTTTACTCTAAAAGAGAATTGAAACCGAAATAGACCCTTGTGAATTCGAAATTGAATTGTTAATTATTCAATAGAATCATGAGTGGAATCGGAACATTTTATAGACTCCTACATCAGGTGGAGTAGAAGCGGATTGGTTGACACAAAAGCACATCAATGCCTTCACTATTTTTATGTCGTGATGAATGAAGTGGAGTAGGTCAATATTCACCAATATTCACTCACAGTTCACTATTAGAAATGAAATACTATACATTATTCTATCGACAGTGTCTTTTGAAAGTTTTGTGACTCTTTTTTTCCTAGTTCGGCTTCAGCATTTCATGAATTGGTATGATGTCTTCTCTATTCTTAAAGATATCATAATTTCACTATCATAACAAAATCATCACTCCGTTTCAATTGAAGGTCTACTTCCAATCTTGTGCATCCACTATAGATACCAGATGATTTAGCTCCCATTCAGTTGGCTGCGATTTCAATTATACAGACTTTGTTGGATTCTTCTGTTGCCCAAATGAAAATGAACGACTCTAGAATGATAGAAGTTTTCTCATTGATAGGTTGCCGAAGAGAATACGTGAAAAACAAGCCACTCAGTGGCATTTATTAAATTCAGGGATAAAGTTCTCGGCCAAACGTAATATCGACAGTAAATGTGTTTTTCTGTCTCTGGGGAAGTTGATCCCGCAGGGTATCGAAATATAATGGAAAATCATGGAGTTGAGGTGCAGGAACTAGTGAGAAACTCCAATCTGTTCCAGATGAAGAAGGCATGACCTGTCACCGCAAAATTCCAGAGGATTCGAGGTATGTCTATTGACAGACGAACAAGATTTCAGAGGTGGTTGGTTAAAAGTCGAGTATCTGCCAAAACTAATTCCACAGTCATATCTTCCCAAAATTTAATATGATATCGTGTAACACAACAGAAATAGATAAATACATAATAGTGTTGGAAGCGGACGATACTTGTGGAAGCAGACATGTCAAAAGAACATGACTTTATTCGGAATTCAAGCTATAATGGAGCTATAGATTTCACAAGAAGTTAGACTTCTTACGGAACCTGAAAATATTATTGCCATTTCGCTGAAAAATATATCAGTCCATTGGAGCGAAGCAATTAGAGCTACTGAAGAGTTCAACAAGATTTCTTAGAAACATATCTGAGAAGTATCGAATATAATATATTGTAGTCATATCCATAATGATAGAATGATGAATTAATTATAATGAAACAGCGCGAGACCATCAGCTGTCTACACCATTGTCGAAATTCCTGCATCTGTATAGTCGAGAGTTCTGCTTGAAATTTGTGGTTATCCTACCAGGTACCAATGGTATACGTTTTCGCACAATAAGTTGAGTATAATTCGAGAAAAAAAGTACACATTATGGTGAATCGATAATGTTATTGAAAACTTCATATTTGAATAGGCATACCAATAGTCGAAATTTCCAAAACAAAAATATCTAAAAATCTTGTAATAACGGGGCTTATGATGAAACGAAAAATAGTTCTTTAATGAGTCTGTTGAAGTGCCGAAACAGAGAAATCACCATTACTCAAGGAAATCCTCTAATGAGAAGTACTACTTCTTGTAGGTGAATAATGATAGGAATTTCACCTACGTAAATAATGAAGTGTCAATAGCGTCGATGATGGCACGTCTCTTTCAGACGAAATTGAAATCAGAATCAATGAAACAGTAGTGAAAAAAATATTTGATATACCTCGGGTGAAAATGCTATTATAGCCCCTTCTGAAGGGGTATCGCTTGACCCCCTTCCCATTTGAAAAAAATGTTGGGATGACACCCCTACTCAGGGGGTTGAAGGTTTTACTATGCTTGTTACGTCGAAATGTGTCCCCCTGACAAACAAACTCGACCTGTTTCCGGATTTTATCGAAAAGATCTTTCCCAGCCTGTAATGCCTTGCGGTACGTTTTTGATGGGCCACCCTGTAGAGCTCGCACATTATACTTCTCACCCTAAGTATATAATATACTATTGTTGAATCGCAGATATGAGACATACATCAATTTATGCTGTATCCTTTCCATTCTATTCATTCTACTTTCATGGAGAGGATTCCAGGCCGTCGAGTCGAGTAGGAGACTTCGTATAATCAAGTTAGGATTATAACTGTTTCAGTGTCAACGCGATTCATCAACACTGAAAATGAAACCTAAGTTTTTGTATGGTATCAAGAATTACCCCAAGGTCTTCGAATGAATTGACATTATCAATAAATTGACCATATAGGGTGCGATACGTCTTGAAAAGAGGAGTTTGTGACATTTATTCAATTTAAGTTTCAACTTGTTCAGTTCGCAATAGTCGTGAAAATCATCAAAATCAGTGTAGCGTAATGAAACATGTAGACGGATATTTTTATGAGAAAAGAGGTAGGTGATGGCGAGGCTGTAGTTCTCACCAGGTATATACTGTTGCACTGTACAGAAGCTCTCTGATTACAGTTGAAGTTGGATAATAGGGTACTTGGCACTTGGGTAACACGACGCGTGAAGAGATCAGAATTGTGTACGCCGTTCACCTAGCGAGTCTATCGAGCCAATTGTGTGTTCTTCACTCCAACTAGGTAGGATTTCTTTGCGATATACAATACATGCGCTTACGAAGAGTGCTTCGTATATTTCAGAGCAGAATATGAAACACAGCCATTATTCTCGATGATTGAAGAACAAAACTGAGAATATTATTCTAATACAAATACAGACGAATATCAAGAGAAACGGTGACGACGGAACAATCAGATTGGAGTGAATTATAATCTACTGAACTTGTGATATTTTGTAATTCATCATCTATCACTTAGGGATCATCCGTATATAGCTGGAAACCGTTTTTTCAGTGCACTCAAACATAAATGTGTTGGAAAAAAATGACCAACAGGCGACTCTTGGAAGACGCCAGACGCGGAAGGCAGAGAATCGAGAATTAATATTATCTCAATATTTCATACAGCAACCCTCCTCTCACTATTTTGACTGAATTCATAGAAGTCACAATCACAATATAATGATAAAGTGCTCTTTGCAACTTGGAACTCATAGTTGATAAAACTTTCGTGAAATTCTGGCTCACTTGCAGTTATCTCTCATGGAATGTTTTTTCAAGTCACAGTTCCTGAACAGAATTCAATCCATTAGACAGCTGGAAAATTTACTATGGGGGTAATGATCCTAGTTTAGTGCAGAAAGATCGATGCTATCACAGAAATGGATATCAATTTATTATTCTCTATCGAGTTGGTTTGACTCAGTAACTAGGATATATTGCTCCAACGCCTGTTGCTACATAATTTAGAGGATATATAACTACCAGCTGATTTGAAATTGAACACATGAGAGATATCGAAGCCGCATAAGCTGGAGGTTTATCCATCGATGATATTGATGATATTGAACTCTGATTCTGAGCTTCTTATATTTTTCCATATTTCAGATCGATTGAAAAAGGTTATTGAATTCGACTACAAGACTTCGAAGACAATGAGCCGCAATGGAAGCATGCGGCAATTATAGAAAACTATGAAGGGTAGTCAAGGGATAAGATGATGATAGCAGTCACATACTCGATTTCTAACTGATATATCCAGGCTCGGCAGTCAACGGAAATCTTGTCTATTATGCCGAGCGATTCTAAGTAGACAAACTAGACGAGCTCAGGCTGGTTAACCCTACATTGTCAGGCCCGAGACCTGCGAAACTTTTCTTCCATCATTCCACCGCGGGTTAACTCGATATTCCTAGAATATTATAAGGTTTCCTTACGCGTTGTCAAAATATAAAAAACCTCATTGATCAATACATACTCATTCAGTAGAAACAGGAACAGTATTGAGACAATTCAGGCAAAATCGAATCAGGATGGTTACAAATTGGGACAGTGATAAACACTGAGGTAACATAGACAATACTTGTACAACCACAGAAGCAGATGATTTTATGGAATCAATGGATGAGTAGAAATCACCAGACGAGAAGAAATATGAGCAAATGGGAATATGAATTGAGGCTCAGTGTGGAAATTAGTAGTGAGAATTATGATAACGAGAATGGGGCGATGCAGGAGCATCGTATCTTAACAGAGGGTATGAGGCGATTGCATTTCAGTTTGCAATGGAAAAGTTATTTCTTTTTATAATTTCCAGTAACTCTGTGATAAATTTTACGCAGTATCATATATAAGAATATATATAACGAATTTCATCCATAACTCTCGAAGTAACTGCTGCAGATAGCTCAAAAACCCTCCTCGAAGATGATATGATGAACAGAAAATCGCTTCGCTGGTCGCCTAAAATACTCATCTGAAACTTTATTCAGTCAACCTACTCATACTTCTTAAAACTTAAGCACGCCTATGGCAACTCCATTATTCATTGACGAAGAATGATCCATCCTGCATTTTGTCATGACAATTTTCAGTTTGAAAAAAAAATGTTGCTCTTCCATCGGAACGACGTGAGACAAAAAACATTAATCTTCCACGGCAGTGAAGATAAATTCAATCGTTGCAAAATTCAACGTGAAAACACGGTTTTAGAGGAGAAAAATATAAAAAATTGATGTGAAATGCAACCTTCAATCGTTGATTCAAATGGAAATTGATAAAAACTGGGTCAGAGAAGTATCTCCTGCCCTGCATGTTATGCAAAAGTGAAAGGTATAAAGAGAAGAGCAGCGTGGAAATTATATCACGCTCCATAAAAAGGTCACGTCTGTTCAAATGAACGTTGAAGATAACAAAAAGTGCAAAAAGCATCAATTTATTCAAGAGAGGAGTCCAGAAGGAGAGCTATTCGAAGTTTTCCCAGATATACTTACAAAAAAGCATTCAAAGTAGAACCTCGGCAAAGAGGACTAGAAGGAGAATGAATTTTATACAGAGTATTTCAGATCACTGTTCGGATCTGGAGAAAATATTGAGTGTTCACATTGGTATGTATTTACGTGCGAATTTATCGACATGGAAATTAATTCATACATGTATATTATTTGATGCTCGAGAACATCATTATTCTTACTGAATCAAGGAAGAAATGAATTCTCGGAGTTTTGATCGACCTAACCTAACCTAACCTACCATATTTTGGATATCATCTCGGATAGAATTTCAATCTTGAGTTCATGAAGTCTTTTCTATGCTATTTCCTGAAGTGTATCAATCCATATTGCTCTTATCAGGCCTTTTTAATGCCTGATTTCATTTAGTTATGAAAAAAATGCTCATTCATTATACAGGGGTGTTTCAAAAAAAGTGGCTCCGTCCCTGGAATACATAGAACACTGCAAAATGAGTTTGCTCAGTGAAAAAAAATCCTTACGGCAACCGTTTTCAATATACAGAAAAAACTCGGTAGGAAAGGTGTAACCAGCGTTGTTTTTTTTTTCAGGACCCTCTATCTTCATTACGGATGCTTTAACGGATTTTCTTCACTGATGAGCAAACCCAACTTATTCTGCTGTATTCTCCATATCCTAACAATGGAGCCACCTTCTTTTGAAACACCCTGTATATGTGATCATGCTTTGTTATTCTCATTGCGCCGATTGCTCCAGTGAAATTTTGATTTCATCACCATGTTTAATTGATCTTATGATTCCTCTCATTCATGTTACATCCAGAATTCATGCAATGAATGATTTCTCAAAGATAGCCGTATATGTGAGTACACCCTTTATTCAACTTCCTTGTAAGGAAACTCATTATAAACTCTCCAATCAATCTATGGCTAGACGTATGTATTCATCATTAATAATTATAAGTTCCATAATATTCCAATACGAGTACGTTGAACCCAAGTCTGCATACTGCAGTGATGGTTTTCACGATTCTGACCTCGATTCAACCTCAAACCCTAAGCATAAACCACCAATCGGTTTCTTTTGCAGAATCGATAGAATTCGAGACTGCCTTCATTCCGAAGTCGCAATAAGAAAATATATAAAAAATGTCTATTTGAATGCGATTCGATAGATAGACTCTGCTTTTTAGGGTTTCTGGTGAAGAAATTGCTTTCCGAAAGATACTGTTTATAACTACAGCGTTGAGGACAAAAGAACGAAAAGAAAAGCTATTCTGTGCGTGATGTATCTTTTCTGGAGTTATTGCAACGTAAAATTTGTACTGTCTGTAAGTTCTTCGAGGAGGTGATACATTCATTTTTAGCTTTTAATGGGATTTTCTCTCTTTTCAAGCGCAGTGACATTTTGGGACAGATCCTAAATCTGATATTGCGCAGGATTTTATAAAATCTTCAGGCCACAAGTGACTCTTTGGAAAATCAAGAAAAAATCGGAAGAATATCTAGAAAACTATCATCATGATTAGACGAGTAGTACAATGCTACCACATTTTCCATAGTGTGAGTTTTTACTCAACTTATCATCTATATAGAAAACAGATGATTCGAAATCAACGGAATTGATAGTGCATGAGGATATAACACAAACATTGCAGTACAGCCTTCTACTTATTGTCAAAAATGCTTCTTATATCAGAACGTTCAAGCGTATGCTGCGAAATGTATACTTCATGTTTCGGTAGCAATAGATTTTGTGAATATGACCAAATTAATGTCGAGAAATGTGTGACTGTAAATATGAACAAATTATTATGAAGGAATGTGATGTGATACTAGCGAATAAATGAATCTATATATCTATCTATCTTTTCAGAATTTTCATCGGAAGACCGAGTCACTGTTGCAAGACCTTGTGTGCTGATATCGATATTGGTGGTGAGGGTCGTGACGTTCGCTGCTACTATATAAGACCTGTTGTGTCTGTTTTCTCAAGGCGTCCTCGTCCTCAACAGCTACAGCAACCTCAATTTCCTGGATAATTTCGAGTGTCTGTATATGTGTTATTTCTTCCACTATCAATATTTTGTGATACACAACACCACATTCTGATATAATGTGATGAAAATGTTCTCCGAGTTTACATTTCCCGTAAGAAATCTTGTTAGGGTTGATCGAGCCTCGAGAATTCGAGATGGATCTAATCTCATTCCTGAAGATCTTTCTCTGGGATCTATGCTTGCTAGTGCTTGCCAGTGCCATCTTCCTTCACATCGATTTCATTTTGGATTTTGCAGTTTCTAAATTTTATAAAATTGTCCAATCGGCGATGAGAATGTTTTGCACTCATTTCTTTGTGAATAATAATAATTATGACACACACTATGCACTTTGGGATTCATGACTCTTCAGAAGATACTCCTGATCACTGTTGTAGGTAATAAGAGCGTTTATATCGTCCAACCGCAATATTTTGTATGAGGATGACAGAAACTAGAGACCGATAAGAAAGAAACAAATGAAAAAATGGCGTCGTGCTTAATGACCCAATCTGAATTTAGAACAAGGGATTATATGGCGTGAAACAAAGATGCAACTATGAATCCCCCATTATACGGTGAAGGTTTCAAGAACATACAGATGTTGCTACGTCATCTCGAAACGTTTGGTAGATGATTCTCCCAACAAACACATTTGATCTCTTGATGAAATATGAATTATGACAAAATACCTACTGCATGTCAGTTTCGTGGAACACAATGTTTTCAGTAGATATCAATTTTTCAGGGCTCATTTAATTTCAATTCGATAGTTGCATGGATCTGATGGATGAAATATCAGAGACAATAATGGAATTCTGATAATTTTTTCAAAAATTTCAGGAGAATATTCTGATAGTATAATCATGATGAATTGAGAAAAATTACGACGATTTCAGGAAGAACCTCACTGGAATTTTGAAAATATTGTGGAGACCTACGTAATGAAGTGATTTCGAGAGTGATATTGAATATGATATATATATACCAAAAAGAATTTGAAAATTGAAAGCCCTGCAAGTGGAAGTTTTGGTGTACGCATATCATGAAAGAACTGAGGTTTGAAAAATTTAATGAACCTTTTCTTAATAGAAGATGATTTGTGGAAGTTCGAATGGAGAATACAAGAAATTATTTGATTCGACTTCTCATTCTTGCATTCTTGCAAATTGGAATTGGAAATATATATATATATATATATATGCAGTAGTATGTAGTAGTATATAGTAATCGAGAAGAGAAGTTCAATAGGAAAATCAACAATCGACAGTTAGGCTATGCTTCGATTATATCAGATCAGCTCATGATATCATTCTAATCATTCCAGCAGTATTCAACACAATAATCACCAGGGTTAGTTTTTGGGTGAAGGAAAACCCAATTGAGAATCAACTTTGTACCTATTTGCTACAATTTCCGATTCCTGTACTGTTGGCTAGTTAACTGACACATGGAAAATAATATGAATACTAATCAAAAAATAGGAATCATTACTTCTCATGATATGGATGAAATCTGAAGAACAATGAAGACATTGCGTCATGAATCAGCCAAATCATCACAATAGAAAACATCGAGTTCAACATGTAGGCAGTCGGAAACGATGAATATTTATTACGATTGTGAAAGGCACCTTCATAATATCATTTATGAATACAATTACGAAATCAAGAAAGAGTGGAACAGTGTGATTTGTGAGATCTCATTCAATTCTATAGCATATGAAAGTATAAGAAATGGAAATGAAATGAATTGAATAATATCTAATCATTTATGGGGTTTGATTTCATACTTTCACCACAAAAAATATCAATTATAATGATTCCACATCTTAGCCAAACTGAACGTATGCGCCTGGAGTAGGAAGAGGCAAAATGGGGCACTTGCACCCCTTGAAAAAGGTAACAAGCAAATGAACCCATTATGTAATGATGTGGTGGATCGTTTTGGGACGAGAGAAAATCAAATTCTATACTGGTGAGTCTATTGTTATTATCAATATAGGAGGAAAATATTTCTTCTTCCACACTCAAAAACTTTCTAGACATGAAAACCGACAAATTCTCATTCAGAATTTCTGTTTCGATTATTCCAATATATTTTTAGTGAGGACAAATTTTGTGATCTGCCCAAAATGTCACTGCGCTTGAAATTGAACCTTTAGATACCTAAAAGAGAAATTCTCTATTTGTCAGTGACAAGAAGAATAAAACCTCTAGTTATCTTGGTGGACGTTTCGGGAACGAATCTGCTCCGCAAAATTTTGCGAAGAGAAAAATATTTTAATTGTGTTGAGAACGGGAACGAGGATTTTACGACCACCTGAAAAGTGGAGTTCTGGAAGGTCAACATATAATCTTTTCCGTTTTCACTGAATTTAACCATCTCTGAAAGAATCATCAAGTGTCATCTGTGAATGAAATGCTAGTGACTCTGTCTTCCAGAGTATTTCCTCCAATTCCTGAGATTCATTCGATTCCAATAGTTACTGGAGCTACTTAACAAGAGCAACGAGTTCATCGGCAGCATCTCACTGGAGTTTCTTCCTTACTCACTTCGTCTCACTTGATGAGACCGAACTTGCTTCCCATATAATATTAGACTTCGTTATGTTCCAGTATCTTTGAAGATTCAGCATTGTCAACTATCTCCCGAATATTTCAGGAATTTCTCTTCAAGATATGTCTGAAACTGCGGCCAACTCGGAAGGCATTTGTTCCCATTATTTGATGCCTGATATTTCCGATACTCCCTTATTGTGATGCAGTTTTCTGATGAATTTTCCGGATTCTTATTCTTAGTGTTCGTATCGTCCTTTGATGAATTAATTTATTCTTTTGGAGTGTTATGAAATGCCTTCATACAGTTCTTCCTAGTGCTCCGGCCACTCACCTCATTGCATTTTGCGGTCACAATTCATATGTATGTTGAGAGAAGTTTCGTCTGCTACATCACAAGTTCTGCATCTCCTTCCATATTTTCTGGTCAATCTATACTCAACTCACCTCAGGGTGGTCAGTGATCGATAAGAAAGACTGCACCTGGATTATTCATTTTCTGAATATGGTCTTCAAGGGTTTTTTTCGATGTGCTTGGGTAACGCTTTCAACAATCTATTTCAGTATCCCCAACACTTCACACTCACTTCAGACTCAGTCAGTTAGTTGATTTACTCCAGTCAGTTCCTCCAAAAATGTCAGCAGTAAGAATATGACTCGAGCAGAATTTAATCATAGCTTTTCGTATCTCTAATTTATATCTCACCATTCAATTTCAAGCATGAATTTCATATTCAGTACATCATCACTTACTTTGGGATACATTGAAATAACTAATTGGATTCGTGATATAATGGATATTCTTCAATAGAGTTGTACATATTTCTACCACTGACAGAGATTGAGTATCATCCATACAACAGTAGAAAGTGATCGTAGTATCAATTCATTTGACAGCAAAGATATTAATCACGACCAGAAGCAAATTATCAGAAGCAAATAACCCCCTCCAATCATCGGACTCCAGCATAGATGAACAACCTGAGCTGGAATGAAACTTCGCAAATATGACCTCTAGATGCTTTGTAAATCCCCGAATTTAATGGATTTCATAGGGAGATAGGTGGACACAGCAAATTGTTTTATTATAACGACAACTTTGACGGTCTCCGGGTTCGACCCTTCCGTAGTAGCTCGAATGCAGAATCGAGATAAACTTACCCTTGCCAGGACGAAGCGACTGGAATACGAAAAGGCTAATTGTCAGCGATATACTGATGTTCAAAGGGTTTTCGTGATCCAAGCAGGAAGCCATTCGGTGAAGAATATTGGGTTTGTGATTATACGCATACCTACGCACACTAAAAAGTGGATGGTATATTCGGCGTATCCATGACTTGAATCTATTTCAGTTTGTAGCAGAGTTGGCAAAGTGGACATGATTGGTTGCTGATTCATGCATCTCTCGCCATTAACATTTCATGTTAGTCGCTCCCTAGTTCATAGTGGACATGAATTCATTCCACTACAAAGTCAAACTGGATAATCGAATCCCAATGCCAATAGTGAATTCCTGGAAATTCGATTTCTAATATCATACAGGGCGATACGGAAGACAATGAAATGAATTCATGATGTTTTTGAAAGAACATTTTCTCAATTTTCCCCATTTTCAATAGTGTCAAGAAAAAAGACACGTGATGAAATATAATGATGATGATTTTCGAATTTTTTTCCTCTCTGACATACCTACCGAAAAATGATCAGAATGTTTCTATCATATTGTTATTCATCGCTAATCAGATTTGCATTATATATGAATAGGGAATATGGATATTGTTTTCGGAACGCTCAGAGATCTATGGCTACTGAAACATTGCAAACATTTCAAGTAGATCTGTATAGTTTCTGCCAGAATACCAGAATGCCAGTGAACTGATGAACATGCAAAAGCTATATCGAAGTCTTGTGGGAGGTCTGAAACACATCAAGATGTCAATATCCCAAAAATGATCTCCGGAAGTACACTGAACCCCTATGAGAATTAATCCAGATGATAGAATAACATGGGGTTGAAAAAAATCCAGGAAAAAGGTCGAGATTGAATAAATGGCGCCCTTCCACGGCTAGTGCAGTTGAGGAACACGAAGAATCTTTGTTTTCAAAGATACTTCACTCGAAAATTACATGGAATGTTGCTCCTAACTACTCACGATGAACAACTCGAGCTGGGTTTTATGCATCTTCAGGAAATTAGTAGTTAGAAGTGGCAGTTTATCATTGGTGGCGTCCCACAAGACACCATAGTGACTGTAGTGTCAGACCTCAGTTGCTGGTGCTGAATCTAGGACAGATATTGATTGCATCGTATCTGTGTCCATCAAGAATGCATGGATTGAACTATACATGTGAGAATCTCTTGAAATTATACCGAATGACGTCTGAATGGAGCTAGACTTAACGATCGTTCACAGTTTTTAATTCCTATGGACATTCCGCTAAGGGTGGGTAGTGAAGGAACGTAGATTCAGTAGTTAGGAAAGGTGCCATGAAGAATTTTATCGAACCAGAACTAGTTGGCTATGCCGAACGCTGAAATCAGTGTGTAAGAAAAATTGGGATATCTTGCATCATTCACTATAACCTTTACAGATCCATTGATGAACTCCGATATGCTGAGTGTCGATTGCCTAGCTATGACTTCTTGATCAGACTTGACAGTGGCTATCGAAGGAAGCAATAGCCCAATCGATGAACGGGTGCTTCTTTTTCTCGGTCGCAGACTCTTCACGAATATGCAATATCCGCAATGTTTATGACCCTTGTGTAAATTCTCAAGCGACAGTATCTTGTGGTTATTCAGTCCTACTACTGTTTGATAAGTCTAGGTCCTAGCAAGTGCACCGTCAAATTAGCTGAATGTTTTATAATTCTGGATAGCTAATCCATCATTCTCGAGAATCATTAGTTCAGTAGTTCCTGGACATATGAAGTTTGGAAGGAGATGGAACAGAAAAATTCATTTCATGCATGTGCACTTCTGTTATTTCGGATCTGGAATATTATTATTTTGACGGAATATTCAGTTTTTTATAAAACTGAATTCGCTCGGTGAGCAATTCTTAGAAAGATTGAGCAAAACAAGTGGTTATCTCAACAGCGTTGCAAATATCCATACTCCGTGGTGAAAGTGAGTTGGTTTCTCTCTGTATCATCGACTGAGACGATCATCATCCTTCCTGAACCTCAATGATTTCGAAACCATAAAAAATGCATTCATCCCTTCCTATTTTATACCCACTCTGCCATTAACACGATACTAATCTTCTACAACCCCCCCGAATAAACTAGGAATTGACTTAGGCTCCAGAGATCACGGTATTTTATGGCAGATGCGAGGCAGGGATGTAACGAAATACTAATCCCGCTGGGTATGGTTTAACCGATCGAAGGCAATAGCAGGAAAACATGGCTTTGTGAACTTTCTGGAAGCGATGTGGGATGTTTCCGTGAAATATCCTGGAGAAAACACAATTCTATAATTTCCTGGTTATTGAAAATGCCAAATTTACTCATGTCTTTGTCCAGCCACATCAATATTTTCGGTGCAAGGTATTCTCAAAGATGAGCCAATGTTGAAAAGATATGAACTGCATTGATTCACCAATGAAATTGGCGACGTCCATGATTAATTTACAAATATTAGTCGAGTGATAGTTGTAACAAAGAATATTCACACAACTCATCTATAACTTTCTCCCAAACTAGTTTAATTTGTTATAATCCAAAAATTATATTGGTAAGTGAGGCGAGAACAACAAATGATATTGAACTTAATAGAATTAAGATAGATAATTATAATTGTATTAGATGTGACTCTAGAAGTAGGCACACTGGTGGCGTTGTGATATATGTTGATAATAACATTGAATTCGAAATCCTTGAATCATTTATTCTAGAAGGAAACTATTGGTGTAAAGTATTGAAAATTAAGCTTGGTATATCAAACTGGATAATAGGTTATCTCTACCATTCTCCCTCATCATCTGATGCAACTTTCATAGATAAATTTGAAGATATTTGTGACTCAATGTTTCTCAATAATGACAAGAGTATTTTAGTTGGTGACTTCAATTTGGATTACTCAAGTAACAATCATTTTTATGTTAGAAAAATCAAAAATTTCATAGATACATATGGAATAAGTCAATTGATTACAGAACCGACCAGGATAACGAATAATAGTAAAACCCTATCAAATTACTCAGTAATTTCTGTCAATATTTTCAATGAACACGAAAGTGATAAAAAAACAAAAAAATTCAGGAACCTTAACAGTAATAATTTGCGATGAATATTGAACTTCTACGAGAAAATTGGTCACTTAATGCCATTGAGGTGAATTGGATATATTAGGAACCTTTTCAACAACATCGATAATCGCATGGATGCAATGGAAAACGACTCGAGGAAAAAATCTATCTTGATACATGGTGTAGTGGAAAAAGAAAATGAAGATCCATGTTTGCTAGTGGAAAACGTCGTTAAAATGCTGAAACTTGGAGATAAATTTTTTTCCGTGGAGTGCTTTGAAGATATTCATCGCTTTGGCAAAAGAAATGTTAGGAACATGAAATACCCGCGACCAATTTTGGTAAAATTTTCAAACCAAAAGTCAAAAAACATGTTTTGGTCTGCAAAAAAGGAACTCAAAGGGGCTAAAATCCTGATTACCGAATTTTTAACCAAGAGTAGACAGGCCCTATACAACGAAGGAAAATTAGCCTTTGGTCCTAAAATGGTATGGACACTGAACGGTAACGTGTATGTGGCAGTGGGCAATAGAAAAGTGATGGTGACTTCCATACCTCAAATTCAAGATTTGAAAAGTTCCACATTAGCGGAAGATAAGCCATTGTTACCTCAAAGCTCTCAAAACCAGCATTCAAGGCCTATTACTAGAAGCAAACAAGTGAGCAAATAAAACTTCCGTTAAAATGTAAATTATCTCGCAGTTTCAAAAGTCACCGAATTAGTGAAAATTATTTCATTCTTATTTTTCTCTACTCTCTCAAGTATTATTTCAATGTGTTTTTTAATAATCTCATATATCGAGTGCTACTGCATAGGGTATGTAAATTATTTTATGTTAATTTCTATCCTGAATCTCTCTGTTATTATTTAGAATCAATATGAATCTTCCTGATGATTCATACCTCCCCTCCCCTCCCCCATCACCCTGCTCGCCCATAGAAGATATTGAGGATGAATTGTTGGATTTGATTGACACTGACGATACATCTCACATTGCTGATGAAAGTGATTCACATGATCTGCCGGAACTGCTAACAAACAATCTACTTATTTGCCATATCAATGCTCAGAGCCTTATTGCTCACCACGATGACTTGATTAGCACTTTTTCTTGGAAATTATCATCTGATACTTGTAAGCGAATCATGGTTGAAACCATCAATCAAATGTTCAGCTGTAAACTTGACAGGATATAAACTAATAAGGAACGATAGAGAGAACCGCCGCGGAGGCGGAGTTGCAGTTTACGTGAAGGAACATATTTCCTGTAAAATTGTAAAACAGTCAACTTCTAATCAAATTCCAACTTTGGAATACCTGTTTCTAGAAATGCATTTTCACGAACAATTGTTGGTGGGCGTTGTATACTCACCTCCCACTCACAATTATTTCGCTGAGTTTGAATCTGTTATGGACGAAATGGTACCGAATTATCCAGCTATTATTATGATGGGAGATTTCAATACTTCCATGATGCAAACTACCCCACGCTCCAAGCTAATGAGAGATATATTGATGTCTTACAATCTCAAAATGATTAACAATAAACCAACACACCATCTCCCGAATTATAATACCTTGCTCGATCTAGTTATTACATCAGTGCCTAACAAAATCTCTCTTCACGGGCAACACAATGCCTATCAGTTTTCTCACCATGACCTCATTTATGCAGCCTTCAACTTCAAATGTCCGAAACCAAAACCACGAATTATCAAATGTCGTTGCTTGAATAAAATTGATAATAAAAAGCTGTTAGAAACTACTAGTCTTGTTAACTGGAATTCAGTATATGAAGCTCATACGTTGGACGAAAAAATTGATAATTTCAATAAGAAAATCATCCAAATTTATGATGTAGTAGCCCCGCTGAAAAACATTAAAATAAAACATCCGCCTTGTCCCTGGCTTAATGATAAAATTAGGTAAATGATGAAAAAACGAGATAAGTTCAAGTCAATATACATAAAAAACCCAACGAATGAAAACAAAGAACATTACCGAACGCTGAGAAATAAGTGCAACCATTTATGTAGAAGTGAAAAAAAGAAATATTTCCATGAAAATCTTATCAACGTACCGCCCAAAAAAGTATGGCAAACTTTACGCTCAGTCGGTCTAGGAAGAGAGGCTAGTCTTCCTTCCAATGATATAGATCCATTCTCCCTCTGTAATCAGTTTGTATCACCAAATAACCCACTGAATGATGATACCAAACAATCCACTTTAGAATTGCTCCATTCTAAACCCTTACCTAATAGACCAACATTCGAATTCACTCCGATATGTGAAGACGATATAAAGGCAGCCATGGACGAAATCTCCTCAAAAGCAGTTGGATGCGACGAAATTGGTATAGAATTAATTAGACCAAACCAAATTCTACCCGTACTTGTTCACATATTCAACTCACTATCTACCGAAGTTTTTCCCACTTTATGGAAACAAGCCAAAATTATTCCTAAACCAAAAATAAAGAACGCTATAAAACCTTCAGACTTTCGCCCAATATCAATACTTCCCGCGTTATCGAAACTTTTCGAAAAAATTATCCATTGCCAGATTATTCTCTATTTGAACCATTACTCCATTCACAATTCATTCCAATCAGGGTTTCGTAAAAGACATAGTACAGCTACAGCGCTCACAAAAATTACTGACGATATTAGTAAGGCAATGGATAGCAAACAGGTCACTGTACTAGTCCTGTTAGACTTCACCAAAGCGTTCGACACCATCGACTTTGATATATAACTAGCCAAATTACGTTTGATAGGGTTTTCCCCACACTCTAGTATATTCTTCAGCTCGTATCTCAATGGGAGAAAAATTTCAGTTAGTGTGAACGATTCTCATTCTGACTGGGTTGAAACAACGACAGGAGTCCCACAAGGTAGCTTCTTAGGCCCACTACTTTTTTCATTGTATGTCTCATCTTTGACCAATGATATTGTTTGCAATCATCACTTCTTTGCAGATGATTTACAAATCTACATGAGTTCCCCTGTTGAACAAATCCCCGAAAATATCGCGAAAATTAACAAAGATTTGTTTCAGTTATCTAGTGCCGCTTCCAGTATAGGTCTTACGTTGAACGCCAACAAAACTCAATCCATTATAATTGGCTCAAAGAGGTATTTGAATCAGATAAATCGCGATGGTAACGAAATTATAATTAATGGCAACAAAATTAAATATTCCAAAAACGTGAGAAACCTCGGAATCATTATGGACGAAACATTTTCTTGGGATGCACAAATTGCTAATTTGAGCAAGAAGTTTTATTACAGTATTCACCAACTTCACCGTCTGAAGAACTTCTTGCCATTCCAAACAAGGAAAAACTTATTTTTTTCACTATTACTCCCTTTAATAGATTACGCTGATGTGGCCTATATGGGACTGAATGCAATCCAACTGAACAAACTTGAGCGCCTACAAAATGCTGGTATTAGATTTATATACAATTTCAGGAAGTTTGATCATGTTAGTCAATGTAGGCATCACCTTAATTTATTATCTATCAAACAACGTCGAAACTGGCATATTTTATTATTAGGGTACAAAGTTTTGAACACGCAAGAACCGGCATACCTCCATTGCAACCTTCGACCTCTTGGCGGTGAAGCTTTGGAATCGCATTCCTCAACATATCATCGAAAAACCGACGTTGTTCACTTTCAGATCCAGCCTTAAGAAATATTTGAGCAACACAGAGCTGTCAATTTGATCCAGTAATAGTTTTTATCTTCATATCTTCTACCATTCTTACCTTCCTTTTCCCCTGTCTTCCCCAAATCAGGATTAATCTAGCCTTCAATCAATTTAGTTTTTAAATTTTTTTATTTTATTCTGTATATTCTGTATTTTTGTATTCTTCGGCAGGAAGAAATCGCCTAGCGATATGTCCACCTATTGCGAACAATGTATGTAAAGTATGTAACCAAACATTATTTGAGCAATAAAGAGTAATAATAATAATAATAATAATATATAAGGAAATTTTCGGAACTTGTGAGAATGTAATCAATACGATATCTCCAATTCAAGTTGTTAAATTTAAAAATAACTTACCATGGTTCGACAGCTCTGTATTTGAAAAATCCAAGGAAAGAGATAGATGTTACAAGGAATTCAAACATAGTGTTGGTATTGATAAAGAAAATAAATGGAAACTCTTCAAGAAACAAAGAAATGAACTGGTTCAGTTATTGAAAGATAAAAAAACCGAATATTACCATGAAAAAATAGACAGGTATAAGAACAATGCTACACAAATGTGGAAAACACTTTAAAAACTGGTTGATACAAATGTACGGGAATTCCCCAACTGTATCCAATTTCATAATGAGGATGAAATGATGATAATCCGCGATGATTCAGAAATGGCTAATGATTTTAATGAATATTTCGTTGACAGTATTGTCAAAATCATAGAAGGACTTGATGATGAGCAATCATGGTGTAATCTCAATCATAATATGTACCTCGAATTTTCAGAGTTCAAAACTATAACACTCAGTGAACTGAAAAATGTAGTCTCTTCTCTAGATAATAAATGCAGCTTGAATGAGATCCTCAATGCTGAAATTTTGAAAAATATTTTTGAATCTATTGGACATGTTATCCTGAATCTCATTAATACGTCACTTGAGAAATCAGAAATTCCAGAATTATTAAAAGTAAGCACTATTATTCCAATTGCCAAGATTTCTAACACAACCATTGAAAGTGAATTTAGACCTGTAAACACATTACCACCTATAGAAAAAATTTTGGAAACAGTAATTTATAATCAATTACTGGATCACATTAGTCATAATAATATTTTGATTAGTACTCAATCTGCTTTTCGTAAACAGCATTCTTGTGAGACAGCATTGCAGCTTTCTATAACTAAGTTCAAAAGTGACATTGATGATGGTAAATACGTTGTAGCAGTTTTTTTGGATCTCAAGAGAGCCTTTGAGACCATTGACCGAAAGATACTATTGAACAAATTGTTTCAATACGGAATTAGGGGCAAAGTACTAAAATGGTTTGAAAGTTACTTGCATGGTAGGAAGCAGAGAGTCAGAATTAGGGATGCAACTTCAAGAGAAATTTGCAATAACCTTGGGGTATCTCAGGGAAGTGTTCTAGGTCCACTCCTCTTTATATTATATCTGAATGATATTGACCTTTTTGTGAATTGTGAGTTCATAAATTTATTTGCTGATGACACACTACTAGCTTGTAGTGATTCATGTCTTAACACTGCTTTACAAAAGATGAATAATGTTCTAATAAGTGTAAGTGAATATTTGTTGATTAATAAGTTGAAACTCAATGTCGCAGAAACCAAGGCGATGATCTTGACAACTAAATACAAATATAGGCAGATGAATGTTAATGACATTGATATAAGGATTGATAACGAACAAATTGAAATCGTAACAACTGTCAAGTAATTGGGCTTCCAACTGGATAATTCACTTACTTTCGATGCACACTTTATATATATTACTAAAAAAAATTCAAAAAAACTATACTTTTTTTCAAGAATTGCGAAGCATTTATCTTTGGATATTTGGATCAATTTTACTACCTCATTTTGACTACTGTGCAACTCTACTGAATCAATTAAATCTGAATAAAATGGCACAGCTCCAACAACTACAAAATAGAATCATGAGAATCATTTTGAGCTGTAATCGCTATACCCCCATTTCAATAATGTTGAATACATTGCATTGGCTATCAGTCTCGAAACGACTCTACTTCCTAACAATGATATTTATTTATAAAATAGTACATAATGAAGCACCTTCATACTTTCGTGATTATGTTGATTACAAACACGAGATTCACAATCACTTCACCCGTAATTTGAACAATATTAATGTGACAAGAGTAAAATTATCAAATACGAGAAATTCATTGTTTTATGAAGGTATGGTAGAGTACAATTACTTACCACATGATGTTAAATCTAGTGGATCCTGTAGAAACTTCAGACACAAATTGCTGATACATATAAGGGAAGTGAATTAGTACTATTTCTATTTGTAATGTTATTCTTATTATCCAGGTTACTGTTCAATCTTATAGGATTGATCATTACATTGTTATTCTATTTTTTTTTTCACTATGTATTGTAGTATAACTGTTTTTATATTCAATTTTAATAATGTTGTTTCTTAGTACTTCTGATAAATAACCAATAACCTGTCGAACATCGCTATACCAAGCATCATTCATCAATAGAACGGCAAAGTTGTGGAATTCTTTGCCTAGTGAAGTCTTTCCTGATGCTTACTATCTCCAAACATTCAAGAAAAATTCCAACACCTTCCTTCCTTCCCAAAATTCCACCGCTGGCTAACACGATGTTCCTCGAACATCATAGGTTTCCCTTTCGTGTTGTCCACAGATAAAAAAAAAGGATGAATCCATATATTGTGATACATTATTTTTATAATTATTGTTATTTATATATATATATATATATATATATATATAAGAGCTTTTGTATATTAGGGAAACCTACTTGATGAATATTTCTTCTTCTTCTTCTACTATTCCAAAAACAAATTGGAGGAATACCTCTAATTTGCAGGACTTACAAAATGATAACGATTTCTTGTCAACTTTTTTTGTGTGTGAGCTCTGCAATTGTGTTCTGAGTATATTTGTGGATATTTGATTTGTATAATCATATTTTCACTCATTGAGCAATTTATTTGTTCGTAGAATCATCATTGATATTAATCTACACTACACTATTGATATTACATCTCTGTGCATTCTGCAATAATAATTCATCGATGGAAAAAGCTGATTTATTATTTTTATTATTGTTGTAATTATCATCATATCGAGTGCGGAACTTATTATTACACTACTCCACACGCAAGAGTGCAAAAAACCTGATTACTAGATCAAAAATCATATCATTTTGATGATGTGAAGTTGATTATAGGTGTTCCTCTCGTGGTGTCACATGATTGAAAACAAAATCACTTTCTCCGTCAGGCAATAGATGTTTCTATGTGTCCCGAATCACACTCCGGAATTACAATCATTAGTTACGATGTTCGGCCATTCCGCCATAGATATGACAAGAAAAATACTACCTGGGACAACGAATAACATCGGAAGCCGTTGTCTTCTCGCTGTTTTGGATCTTTTCCAGAGTTATTCATCTCTCCCGTTTGTACTGTCAGATAAAACTACTGCACCAAGATGAAAGAACATTCATGGGGTTGGATGCCTTTTCCTTCTGAAAAATTTCCTCCTGAAATCGAGGATCTAAGATGGCACTTTTCGAGAATCATCGAGAATAAATAGAATGAAACATATTCTATGAACACTAGTTGGACTGAAAGGCTGTGACGAGCGGCAAGGATCAGTGAAATGGTCAGTGTTATGATGAAATCATCTATTTCGATGAATTCTACATCCTGTTGATGGAATGCCTCATCTTCGGAAACATACGTATATATATATTGTGTTTACGCAGGACGGCCCACATAGTCGATATAAAATTAAATCAGGTTGTACTGTTAATCTGGAGGATGAGTTGACAATCTCACCTACTACTATGACACTCTAATAGACAGTCTAGACCATCCTTCGAAGAATTTTCAATCACATTGAGTTATTGAATGGTAATTTCATTTTTCAGCTTTTAATGGGATTTTCTCTTCTCGTTTCTAAAAAAATAGAGTAGAAGTTATTAAAAATTATTGCAATATATTTGTAGTAAGGACAGATTTAGGATCTGACCCAAAATGTCACTGCGCTTGAAATTAAAACTTTAGATACCTAAAAGAGAAATTCTCTATTGGTCAGTGACACCTTGTTTTTGAAAAAATTTGGAAATACAAATATATTTAATAAGAATAAAACCTCTACTTATCTTGTTGGACGTTTCGGGAACGAATCTGCTCCCGTTCTCAACACAATTGAAATATTTTTCTCTTCGTAAAATTTTCTCAATGTTTTCGATTTTGACACTGAAAAGTGAAAGAACTTACAGACAGTAATTGGGTAACTTCTCAACTAGTCAAGTTACGTTCTAGTGTCAGATCTTCAAACCAGGGAAGGCTGAATTGACACCTATTTTGTTTTCCCGTGCCTTCATCAATTTGAGTGATAATGATGAGTAACGTCTCATGTGTCTCAAGTAAGTAGTTAATAGACAGTACAGTATGCGAATGGTGTAACTAATCCTTATAGAACATTACCAGTTATCGTTTTGCTGAAGATAGTCTCATCTGTCTGCGCATGAGTCTGATATCTATGAAATCTGTGCAGGAGGTTTTTCCAATGCATTACATCACAGCTACATTTTGCATCACGAAGTTCGACACAGGAATCAAGTGTGGTGCAATAAACACTTCTCCGTTCTCAGCTCGGGCTGCATGAAAACCATTATGTGTATCCCAAGAGAGTTTTTAATATAGCAAGCGAAACATGAAGTATACCTCATTGAATCCTTTGTCTCGAACACGGCTCTCTCAGTACCAATACCAAAAACAATATCCTATGATGGCACGTCTGCCATGCCAGACTGACAACCCCCTTTCAAGTAATGAGTCAGGGGAGTAGATTAGCTAGGCTACAGCCACTTCAGTTGCAAGGAAGGGACTCGAGAACGCATAAAAATCAAATGCATGAGTTCGGTGGATGGCTCGAGGATCTCGCTGTGCTAACGCGTTTTTCGCTACTTTGCAGGGACACAAAACAAGATGTGTACGGATTTTCTTCTTTGCTGCTATATGCTTCTGAATCAATGGTTCACAATCTCATCATTTATTCAACTTTTTAGCATTCTTTTAACAGTAGTTGCACGGGACAAAGGTCCAGTGGTGTAAAATCGCATATTTTTTTGAAATATCGAATTGATAATTGAGCTCGAGAGAATGAATTAGCCCTTCCTATGAGAGTGAATTTTTGGGGTTTTTCATGCACAGTTATAGGAGTGTAAATCATTTTTAGCAAATTCAAATTTTGCTCATGAATATGGGAAGAATGTAGGAATGAGTCAGTGGAATATGATTGATTTTGTGCGATAAAAAAATGAAAGAAAGATATTTATTCTGTTTCCTTGGTTTGCTTGATGTTCATTGTCTAGGATTTGAAGTATGCACACTAAATCACGTGTTGCCTTACATCGTCGGTTGTCGTGTAGCAAATCGTGTGGATATGAATTGGAGAAAATGAAATATAGGCCCTAACTTCATGAGGTGTCTTTTTTTCGAAACAATGAATATATCCGAAGTCTTTCTTGTCCAAACGAAACAAAGAACTTGAGAATATTCTTTTTTCGGAAGAAAAAGGCGTTGCGTGAAGTTAGCGCTTATATTTTATTACATTCTATATACATACACTATTTGCTGGAACTATTCGAAATTCTAGTTAGGAGCTCTGGAATCCAGTCGATTATACTCAAAAAAGTCGGTGGCAATTCCATATATGAGTGCAGTGCATATATGTATTGAATAACTATATGGACCATGAGGACAGACACCAGAACGGAGAACCGAGAACCAGACAGAGGCTACAGGAATTCTTTTGAAAAAAATTAATAAACCTTCATCTTGGTGAAAATGTCATTCACTGCTGCTGTCGTGCTTTTGCATTATTTCTCTTTATTCGTAATACTTTGAATTCCGAGCTTGCGCAGTTCATCGTTCACAGCATGAGGATAGTTATTTGTTTTTGTTACACAATTTTGCAGGTTTCTGTCCCATGAGCCTCTGGGGACATCGATTACATCACATCAATTAAGGCTCATCAATTCTCGTGGTACAAAGATAATTTTATTTCTTACCGATTATCAATATGATTTTGTTCATTTCTGAAACGTAATGAATGTATCGATTCATCACCTTCTCGTTATATTTGAATCAGGTACCGTTGGTCATAGGAGTTTTGTAGCTGCTAGATTGTTGCTTTGTTATATACTTGATTATAAACATAACTTCGTCATCAAGCTGTGTTCTCTACCTCAAATACAATAGAGAATATTTTGGAAAGAAGCTGATGGAGCAGTTGAATCATTAATTCCATCGAAAAGTGAAGCCGTATACCAAAAAGAATACCATGACCCTCTAGAGGGAATTATAGAATCTAGAATGTGCCATGGGAGTTATGACCCTCTTTATTGATAGCGAAACTATGACGATATAAAGATATAATATCTTGGACAGAATTGATATAAATATGGTGTTGCATCGACGGCTCTGAGGTGGCTCTCATATAGTAACCAGAGACTACAGCAGTGTATAATCTCTGCAATGACGAACGAACCCATGATGCCGACATGGCGAAATAAGAGGTATTGGTTTTCGAGTAGACTCTCATTCATGACAGATCAGCTAATATCTTGTTCTATGAACATAAATGCAAGATAAAATGGAGCAACAGGCTTGAGTGTCAGCGTAGTTTGGACGTACCCACAAATGAGGTGAAATGTCAAAGAGAAGCGTGAGGATTCCCGCCGAGGCCGCTCCATAAAGAATTTCAACCACCTCCGACAGAAAAAGAGACAACTAAAGCGGATTGGAGTTGCGTCCGACCACAACCTTATCTTCAGGTTGCGTCAACGGTCACGTATGCTGGCTGTTTTGTCAGCTCTTTATCTCTGTGGCGGCTGCCTCAGAATAAATAACGCTTCCCTGAACATTTTTTGATAGGCAAATATGGCGTTCGAGTACATTGCCGCAGCAGTCGCTTGTTTCGGTTGCGGCTTTTCGTCTAGATACGGCAGTAGATGATTCGCCGTTTGACTGCGTGATGGATGGAAGATGCGATAGATTATGGCCGACGTTCCCATAGAAAAGGTATAGAGAGAGATCGCCGTTGAATGCGCAGGGTGTCAACGAAATCACGAGTAGGTATATTTACACTATTTAATAATGATAATAATAATAATGAATCGTCTTTATTTTTCATCAATACAAAGTAGGCGAAGTTTAGCTAGGGCTACTCTTACACTTAACCTAAATTGTACAATTGCTAGGAGAAATTTGGGTAATGAAGACATCCACGGTAGCTAGGTTATGAAAAGAAAAAAAAGAAACATAATCGTCAAAGCAAAGGTAGATTGTCAAACATATAACTGGTTGCAAACACGTAACTGATTGTCCAGCATTTGACTGGGCTAATAGCCTCAATCTATATTTGGGATTCACGAAATTTCGATTTAAAAAATTTCTTGATGTTATATTCAGATAAATGAATATGATTGATAAGTATTGAGTTGTAGAATTTAACGGCTTGATAGGTAAAGGATTCCTGAAACATGACTGAACAGTGACGAGGAACATCAAAATGATGTTTGTTTCTCACTTCTGAGGAGTGAAGAGATGACCTAGGGATTAACTGACGATATAGGGCCAGAGGAATTCTGTTCCTTATTATTTTATATAGAAATACACAGGAATTGTATGTAGTGCGATTAGCCATTGTCAGCCAATTCAATTCCATTATTTTATTGGAGACGTGGTCGTATTTTCTAAGGGAGAAAATTAATCGACAACAAAAGTTCTGTACTTTCTGGATACGGTTCTGATCAAATCTAGAGAGTAAATTACCGTAAACAATATCAGCATAATTGAACCTAGAGAGGACCAGTGATTCACTGAGTAACTTCCGTATGGGTGGATTCAGATAGTGCCTGTGTGGGTAGATATTTTTCAAAGAACTGAATGATTTCTTGAGCAGACCATTGATATGCAAGGTGAATCAGATCAGAGTCAAAGATAATACCCAGATTTTTCGTAGATTCCACAATTGGTAAAGAGGTGCCATCGATTTCAATAGATATATCTTGTGAGACGCGCAATCTTAAATTTTTACTACCGAATAATATGAGATGACATTTGCTTCTGTTGAGTTTCAAATTATGTTCATCTGCTAAATTACTTATTATTCTGAGGTCACTGTTGATGTGGTTCTGAACAAATTGAAAGTTTTCCATATTGAGGTTTGAATAAATCTGGGTATCATCTGCGTATGCTTGAATATTGCAATGTTTAATAGAAGTTAGGATATCGCTCGTGTATGAGATGAAAAGCAGCGGCCCCAGAATGGACCCCTGTAGTACACCAGAAGTAACATTTTGAGAAGTAGACATAACATGTCAATAGTTATTCCATCGGAACCAACGGCATTAGATTTTATACTCATCAAAATTTCTCTGACTTCCTTGACAGAGATAAAGTGTAATTTGAAAGGAGAATCGAGATTTCTCAGTTTGGGAAATTTATTAGTATTGTAGAACTTCAGGAGGTCTTCATCAACTTCTTTGTTAATGAAAACAGAACTGAAATAATTGTTGATTTGTTCAGGTCTCTGTAAATTGATTGGCAAATCAGTGTTGTTTTTCTTCGGGTTGATTTTGTTGAGGGCACTCCATAATTGCTTTGAGTCACGTGAGCGAAAAATATTGTCGTAGTAAGTCTTCTTTTCCCTTCTGATTGACGATAGGGTGAAGTTTCGCAACTCCTTGTACCTGGACCAATCTACAAGTGCTTTAGTTCGTTTGAATTTAGCTAAAGCTGCATCTCTCTCTATTCATCATTTTAATAGGAAAAGTTAACCAAGGTGCAGGTTTTTTTGTCATACGAGCTGTGTTCAGAGGTGCATGTTTGTTGAATAATGATAATATCAAACTTGATAAGTAGTGAATTTTCTCGTCAATGTCCTCTATATTGAATATATCATGGAAAGGAACAATCTTCAAGTCGTCCTGAAAGAGGGTGTTATCAAATAGTTTGAAATCTCTGTGAGAATGAATTTTGATTTTTGTTAAAATTGATTCGAAGTGAAGCTCGCAATAAACTAGACAGTGATCAGCAACCATACTTGCGTCCAAGACACCATATTTTTTCACATATTCAGGATTACTAATGAAAATAGGGTCTAAAAGGGTCATAGAGCCCTTAAAGATTCTAGTAGGTTCATCAATGAGTTGTGCGAGGCCGTAGGCTTCAAGGGAGTCAGTCAGAAGATTATTTGTGAGCAAGTCGGTATTCATGTCACCCATACAAATTATTTCGTCTACAGTGGGAACAATTGAGGACAGTGAAGTATCCAGATACTCAGTGAAGGACATCAAATTGCCTTTAGGGGGTCGATAAAAATTACCGATTCCGAAAGAAATGTTTTTTATCTTAACCACAATCCATATTTGCTCATATATATTCATGCATATATATTTATGAAGTGAAAATAAGAATGAAACTTATAAATTATGGAGAAGAACCAGCACATACTCTGCCGATTCGAGATTATAATGAATTCTAGTATGAATTAGTCGGACTGCTTAGATATGAAGAAGGAGGTTCAATTTTTATAATTTCGATATCACTCTTGATGTAATGTTTATTGCCGTTGCTCAAAACACATATTTTGCCGCTTTGGGACCACACATTTCGCTTCCCGAAAATTTCTCTCGCCCTCACAAAAATGTCATACCTGGACTTGGTTAAATCTTCTGTGATTGTAACGTGGGACCCTTTCAACTTTTTTTTGTTTGAAAGCACCATACGACAGTCGTCGGGAGATGCGAACTTAACGATAATTGGTTTCGTTGCCCTCTTACCATCCAGGTTGGATTTGATTCGATAACAGCTCATAATTCGGAGGTAATCCCAATCGAGTGAAATCTGTTTTAGTTTTCGAATGTTTTTGTTGTTCTCTTGTAATATAGACCTGAAAGATATGATGAGAATACACTGATTGTGAAATGAATGATAGAAGACTTCCTTAAACCATCTAGCTGAACTGACAAATATAATTTCAAACTTCAACACGATGATATGATTCAATGCAATTTAATGTTGTCTAAAACGACACAAGATTGGAGAGAAGACAATGAATAAAAAGAAAAATCATTCAAATGAGTATCATGCAAAACAAACTCACTGAACCTGAATCCCATTTGAAAGTACGCAAATATTGTTCAAAAATGTCTCATAAGGAATCAACACGATATCTAGGCGAACGAAGAATTCAACAACTGAACTTGGTCTACAGACACGACAAAATAATACAAAATGAATCTTCTCAGTACAATGACAGAGTATAATCAGGCAGAAATAAGTAACAATCAATCAATAGAAGAGAGTATGAAAATTTGGAGTAGCCTCTATAATATATTCGGAGGGGGCACTGTAGAAAAAGCCTATGATTGACTGCATATTTGTTCTTGGGTTAATAAGTTTGTTGACAATATTCTCAACGAATTTGATCAACTCATGCAGAGGTGAAAATGAACTGGACAATTCTTTCTTGGTTATTATAACTTCATCAGTTGATAGAACTATACGTAAATGAGAGCGAAAAATTACCTAATATTGAGCGTTTCAGACATACAGGGTGGCCCAACGCATTACAGGCTGGGAAAGAACTTTTCGATGAAATCCGAAAACAAGTCAAGTTTGTTTGTTAGGGGGACACATTTTGACGTAACAAGCATAGTAAAACCTTCAACCCCCTAAGTAAGGTTGTCACCCCAACATTTTTTTCAAATGGGAAGGGGGGTCGAGCAATACCTCTTTAGAAGGGACTGGTCATTCCCTATACAGTGCGGCTTACATTTTCAAAATCGATTCACTCGTTCAGAAAATATGGAGCCTTGAAACTCCAACGATAACGTGTGACGAAAAATGCAAAAATTGATTCAATTGTACTTCAAAACTCATTCATTAGTTGAGTAAATGTTCGAATTGCTGTCCGTCAACCTGCATGCAATGGTAAAAGTTATTTTCAAATCGTTGTCGTACATTCTGGAGCCTTTGGGGTGTCACTTCGCGACATACGTTGATGATTCTTCGTTGCAACTATTCTTATGTGTCTGGTGGTGTTTTGTGAACGAAAAATCTGAAGGACTTAAGTCGGGTGACCGAGGTGGCCATTCTATTGGGCCCGTCGTCCTATCCATCGTCCTGGAAATGTGTGAATTGGTAAATCAGTTCCTGTTCATCGTATGCGGAAACGTTCTCAATGATATTTGTAAGAGCTGGGTCGATGGCATTTTGTAGTAAATCCAAGTACATATCGCCTGTTAAATTTCCAGGAGGGGAAAAGGTCCTAAAATGGCATTTTCAAAAATACCAGCCCACATTCAACTTCTGGGGGTGTTGCGTGTGTGTCTCGTGGAAAAACGTGTCGTGGTGTCAGCCCAGTACCGGCAATTGTGGCGATTCACTAAACCATTGAAGAAAATAGAAAATTACCATTGTGTAACGCTAGCTCACTCATAATTTCGCAACATTGCAAGCGACGATCAAAGTCATCTTCATTCAGTTCGTGCACTAAGCGTATCTTGTAAGGATCGAATTCGTATTTTTTTCAATACGCGTTGGACACTGGTACGAGACACCCGTCGCAATGGCCAATTCGAGGGCCAATTGTCTTGTACATAGCGTACTATCAACTGCAACTTGCCCCAATACTGCTATCTCCGTAGGTTCACTTAGTATTGGATTTTCAAGCTCTCTCTTTTTGTTATGAACTGAACCTGTTTCGTGAAATTTGTTCACCAATTCGCGAACAATTTTTTCAGAGGCATGATGTTTGTCAGGATGCCGTTGGTTAAACAACTCCGCGACCCGATTTCCACATTCATCGTTTTTGAAAAAAAAAGCTGAATGATTTCCACTCTGTCTGCAAATGAATACACCATGATAATAAAGTCAACAATTCGTAAACACTTCAAGCACGACATGTATCTAGCAACTACTTGACCTAATTCAAACGTGAAGAAATGAATCCTATTCATTTTTTTCTCTCTGAAATGAGCCTAAAAAAATCTGTGCATCGGCAAAAACAGCAACGCAACAGCAACGCAAAATAGCGAATTCATTTGAAGGAACTCATTGAGACAAAGTAAAGTTGGACCGATCTTTGTATTTTTTGTTCCACATGATGGTTGGAGTCTCAACGTCTCCTATTTTCTGAAAGGGTAGATCGATTTGAAAAATCTAAGCAGCACTGTATAGGGAATGACAAGCCCCTTCTGAAGAGGTATCGTTTGACCCCCCTTTCCATTTGAAAAAAATGTTGGGGTGACACCCCTACTTAGGGGGTTGGAGGTTTTACTATGCTTGTCACGTCAAAATGTGTCTCCCTGACAAACAAACTTAACCTGTTTTCGGATTTTATCGAAAAGTCCTTTCCCAGCCTGTAATGCCTTGCGGTACGTTTTCAATGGGCCACCCTGTATGATGGGGCAAACGAAAGAGCAGAGGAAGAAGTGGTACATCCATCGCAAGTGTCCGAGTCAAGACACTTCATCAATTTGCATGATTTGGAGTCGTGTCGGTAACTGACATGATTTCCAGATAAAGGTACAGATAAAGTGATGCAAACTCTATCAGAAATCTGGTTTGACTAAGTTCATGGATTATGGTATATTTGATCTTTGAAGAACTCAACAATATGCCAATGTTTGTCAGGAGAGTGGAACGTATCTGATATAATTGTTTGATTCACGCACTGAAAAATTACTCGGAAATGAAGTAAACCAACTCCTTATTTATCATGAGAGCACTCAAAGCTAAGTTGGAACATAATCATTTTGGATGTTGATTGAACTCCTTGATGAAAAGAAAATCACAATACTGGAAATTGGAATACTCAATTCATGATTGATCCGTGATGAATTGAATGGTATAAACAACTCAATGATGACGAGAAGTAGATTAATTCTGATCACCAATTTCAATTCAAGTCCTTGAGTTTGATTTCATTACTTTCAGTGGAGTGAAACATCAATTCGATCGGTTGTGGACAGAACCTGAATCGATATTTGCTCGGACCTTGGAGTGAAATTCCACAATTTATTTATCATCAGTCATGTGAATTATTATCTTATAGGAATCAATGGTCATGCTTTTCCAACGTCAGTTGAACAACATGTGTGAACAATATCAGATGGAGGTGATAACCACTGTCGCTCACTGAACTATCAAGACATCCCTGTATCTTCCGTAATTATTGAGGTAGGAAGCTTAAACTCGCAGGAGAGAGAAACACCAAAGGTATACAATGATCATACATTCAGTGATATACACTGCTCACCAGCAGCCATGGAGTCACCGGCAATGACGGAATATGATATCAGGAGGCAATATAGGTCGAAAATCTTCGGATTCGGAATCAGGACAGCGAATTTTCTCAAGATAATATTTTTTCCTAAAGAATTTTCAGATCGGAGAATTCCAATTTCGTCTCACTTTCTATAGAGGTAGGTATCTGAGATCTGCAGAGAAGAAACACGTTCGATAGCCGCCATGACAGCACTTATATTAGAATTTTCTAAACTACGAAATTTTCGAGAAAAAAAATTGTAGCTCCAAGGAATTAGATGTCCTGATTCCGAATCCGGAGAGATTTGCGACCTATCTTGTCTCCTAATATCATTTCCAGGAAATGCCGAAGGTTCCTTGAGTGCTGGCTGCTGACAAACATTGTTTTCTACTGAAGATAACCCCCAGTGGTAATTGAGTGTACTCTTGATGATTTTATCGCTCCTACGAGATCCAAAATCCCACCTCAATGATCACGGAAGACACCGGAGTACTTCCAGAAGAAGTGAGACACATTGTATACTTTTTTCAGTTCCTGGTAGGTAATTTGTTTCGATTCAGTCTTGCCACACTGGATCTTTGTTTGCTGGAAAGCATGTATGACGACACATATGCGATAATGATCCTCATTTATTTTGCGACGTTGTTCCACGTCTACCCATTCTTCCAGTTCCTAATTGGTCTGACTCCGACTTTTGTACGAGGTTACGAGAACCTATTGGAACTCTAGTCCAGAGCATATATGTATACATATATACATATTTCAATAATAAGAACAATAACGTTGTCTGATGGTTGGCTTGAAAATGTCCCATCGCGAATCAACACGATATGAATGTAAATGAAATATATATATATATATATATATATATATATATATATATAGATATATATATATATATATATATATATATATATATATAAATCTATACGTATATATATATACTTTTTTCTTTGCCTGATAGTGATTCTGTTCCGTTTTATTATCGTCACAATGGATCTTGTATGAACAGTGTATGACGTTATATCTGCAATAACGATTCTCATTCATTTCGCGATTTTGTTCCACGTATACCCATTCTTCCAGCTCCTAATACGTCTGAATCCGACTAGTCCCCATCTAGACAGTTTTGTGCGAGTTTTCGAGAGCCTGTTCGAACTCCCGCCCGGAGCATAAATATTAATAATAGGGACAATGACGTTGCTGTGGAATCAGCCGCTGACAAAGAAGGCGACGGTGGGAGAGGGGACGCCCTCTGTCGTCGACGTCGCAGGGGAGCGATAACAAATGGATGAGGAGATTTGATTGAGGCGTCGGAAGCATGAATAGGAGATATTGGAATTAAAAAAGGGAACGTGCCTGTTTGGGCAGCAGAAAGTGGGTACGGAAAATATAAGTTTTTTACTGCTTCAACATAAAACTGATCTTTCCGAACTGATTTTGATAAAGCAATGGGGTATATTGTATGTCTTCAATTTCATACTGTTCATATTCATAGAAACTCCTGTGTTTCGAATTTTATTACGTTCTGCATTACATTTCAGTTTTTGATTGTATTGTAGCGAATTTCGGTAAACACATTATTTCATTTCCTCATTATCTTAATTGTTGCAATGAACATTACCACGAGAACGATAAAATTCTTGAAAGGAGAACGAAGAGAACTTTCCAACGATATCATATAAGGCTATACTTCCCACTTGAAAAATTGGAGGTTGTACCTGTCATTCGAAGAAGGTTGAAGTAGGGATCGCATTCTGACGTAGAAGAATGGTAATTTCTAGTATAAATTTGACGTGTTTCGGGATTTTTCATGGATATTTTCAGTATCCGAATTGGTGAATTTATTCCGTTTGGGTTCTACACACTGTGGCAAAATCGAACTTCAAACAATGGATACTACTGGTGACAGCTCTGTTTGATGAGTTTGTTTGTGTCAAACGTATTCAACAATAATGATGATGAGCAGTGTTTCACAACTCACTCAAAAATTCAATGTCAAAATTTATTTTGCTAACAAAAACTGTTGGCGTTCTTTCCGAAGCACTCTTCGAAAATATGTTTTCTCCAATTTTGATCAGCATGTGAGATTCGAAAGGAAAGTCTTATTGCGTCCTACCATCATAGTTCTCACTCACAAAAACATGCCTATTAGTTCTTCCGAAGCATTTTGAGGGAGTATGATGAATATCTTTGAGTACCGAAGAATCAATACACTCCTTCAGTTATCAGGTATTTTTTCTCCTGTTCATGTGTTACCGCTCGATCCGTTATAGTTGGTTAACTGATCGGGAATGAGGCAAAAAATATACTCTACTTTGCGAATCCACAAGATGTAAATGTTTTCGAATTACCATGATGAAATGAAGATGAGACAAGAGATGTGTAATATGGCGTATCGATAAATGGTTTTAGGGAAATCGTTTGCTTCTCAATAATTCATAAATATTCTGAAATTATCATTGGAAACAGTTATTAATGAACAACATCGAGAGAAAAGTTCTATAGTGGTCGTTGTAGCTCACTTATCAATTTCTGAGAATAGTGGGTTTAAAGTTGAAACAGAATTGATCATTTCCGCTCCAGCAACTCGGTTTAGAGGAGGTGGAAAATGGTAGGAATCGAAATGGGCATCGGCATTATTTTGTATAATCTTGATAGTTTGATGACATCAGATTGTCCAGTTCAATATACAAGTGAGCATTTTAGTTTTCCACTTTTAAATTAATTTTATTTTCCGAACTCAAACATGCCCAAGACATTATGGATTCGATTCAATGGTACACATGATTGGTTATAACATTTGAACAACAACTAAACCATTTAATACTATCATCTTAGATAGTTTAACATTCATTTATTTACTCGAAATGATTGTTAATCACGACAGGAAACAAGTGTAGTGACACCTGGCATATCGAAGAAAATTACTTTCTTGGTATTTATATTATCATTTAACAAAAATGACGTCTAACATGAATGATTCAATATTCGATTCGATTCTATTTTCACGATAGAATTTCGATTGATTGTCGAAGTGATTTAGAAGGAATCATTTGCAGACAACTATAATTTCATACCTGAATACTGAAGAATTCTTTGGGCTCTATGGAATATCGTGAACTTACCTGAAACAAGAAAAAAATATAAAAACGTTATCCTCAAATGCCAATCACACTACTAGGAACTCGTTCTGATTTGAAGACAAAATCTTCACGATTCATTTGCTCCATATTATCAAGGAAATACTAGAAGTGTGAAGAGTACTATCATGTAGGGATTATATATTTCGCTTGGGTCATTCTACAACTATTCAATCGACAAAGTCCATCGAAGAATATTCGACAGTTCAATCTTGAAAATGGAATGAGCTCATTTATTGTATTTGAGCTGGTACCTACCACTGAGAATGTTGAGGATATAAGAATAATTTTGCAGGATATCTTGGGATTTGATCGAAAATTATTCCTGATGTTTGATAATTCATAATCGAAATCCTGAAATTATCGAAATATGGATAATATCCAATAGAAATTGTGCCGACGTCAAATGGGCTGCATGAGGCATTAAATAGATGTATTCATTTTCTCTATGCAGAAGGTCATTGACAGAATTGAAAAAGGAATGGTTATTTTTGAGATATTCTAAAGAAAGGTACCTACTTTGAACCCTGAACCATATTCAAGTTAGTTACTCTCAACCAGTTCTTCAATCCGAATCTGACTGCACGTTGGGCAAGAAATAATTGCGCACCCCAGCAATACGAAATAAGTGGTTCAGGGGAACACAAATGTCGAAGTTTCGAAGATCTATTGCTGAAATATGGATTCTCATTATCGCACTAAAACTGGAGTAAAACCACTCCGATAAAGCTCATCAATATCCTTAGTGTGTACAGAGAGGAAGTCCATAAATATCCAAGATACGATAACGATGATGATTAATGATGAGTCCATGAGTCAGAATCGATCGAAACGCAGTGAATATCCAGTTGAAAGGGGTGTTCAGAAGGAGGTGGAACAACATTCGGGAACCTGGAAGGAGATATATGTGAGGATTGTAATAAGGTGATCAATCTAGATCGACTGAATACATTGAAAAGCAAGTCAAACCGTTTTATTTTTTATCCGATATTCCTTGATTTTAGGATTTTCAGTACTACAGAACTAAAAATGTTGCATGATTCATGATCGGGCTTATTTTCGATCCTAAATATGAAACTTGAAGACATTTCTTGAGAATTCTTGAGGAATTGATCCTGAATTACCTCACCTATTTCCTCTTCTAGTTATATGCACTATATTCCCAAACAACCCGCATAAGATCACGTCATTGATCAGATCAATATATACAGGGTTTGTCACGGTGAACGTTTGTTTGAAAAAACTCTGATTTTAATTCACGAGGTCATACCAGTTCAGGTTATACCAGATGTCACCATCAAGTTTCTCATTGTCAAATTCACACTTGTTATTTCATTCCATTTTTGGATGCCTGAGATAATTTCATGACGTGTTCCATGAGTTTTCCTATACCTATTTTCAACTGTTTCTCAGATATCTTGTGTAGTGTCTCGGAAGGATAATCGAACGACTAGAGATTTCCGATCAAAACTATATATTTCCGACACCACATTCTATACTGCCCGCTTGGTACGCATACCAGGTATCTCTCTCTCTCTCTCCCTCTCTCTTTCTCTTTCTCTTTCTCTCTCTCTCTCTCTATCTATTACTCTCTCTACACGCGCAGGTACCAAATATATTTATATCAGTACCATTGAATTCTGAAAATTTTGAAAGATGTAGCCAAATTTTCAACACTGCACCTTTCACCCATTACTTCCAAAATTAACGTTACAATTGATTCGTCGCATGCTGGGTATCCAAAATTTGATGACAAATTACATCATTTCCATGGTTGAAAAAGTTTTTTTTTTTCGAATGTGATAACCCTTGAATGGTCGAATGCAGAATTCAATTCTACATCGATCCGTTGAAACTTTCCCTGCACCTATTTCTAACGATTGTCTTGTTATCTCTATCTTCTATTTTGATGTGAATTTTGGTAGGAACTAAAATGTGACGCCATCATTCTGCATCTATTCGCTATAGCTTTCCCTAGATATTTCGATGTGAATTTTGTCAGAAACCGAAATATTGTTCGATTGAGAGCGTCTCGAGGAAATATAAATTATGCATGGCTTATATTCGCGAACAGTCTCTCCCTTATCGAACAGATTTCAGATATTCGAGGAAATTGGGATGATATCTGAACCAGTTGCTTTGGTCTAGTTCGGTTTTTTGCGATACCAGCCAATATCGTTCGATCTTTTCCGTAGAAAATAAAATTGAAATGGAAAGCACGACGTTTTTGTGAATGAATATCATTCATTTTATCACGAACGTGACTGCATTATTTTTGAGGTCCCAACAGAACTTATTTGGACAATCGAAACGAATTAGTGAATACAGTACCATCAGAGTTGATGGAATCGTAAAGTCCTTCCGCGTATTATCTTGAGTATTTCATCCATTGGCATCAAAAAAAAATCATCATTTGATGTCACTAACACGAACTAGCTCACTGGCATGATCCATTTCTCTCCTACGTTTTTTAAATAATTATTGAAATTCGCGATTTTCATATCAGCAGGAAACGAACAGACCTAGTGACGTCAATATCCTTGACATTTGGCTGCATCCCTCGAACAGGTATGAACTGATATCCACTCCACACCACCATTATTCCAAAAATTCCTCCTTCATCAAGACATTCGTTTCGACTGTATTTGTATGTCATAATCATATTTTCTGACAGAGATGACAATTACTCAATTCACCAGTTGATCAGCACACTTTTTTCAAATGAAAATTGTTATGTGATAATCATTCTTGATTTGTCCGTATGTATGTTTCGAATATTTTTGTAAAAAAAAATGTGGAAACTTCAATTTGGGTTCTCGTAATATAACATTCGATTTCATGCAAAAGATAGTTGATACGTAGTAGAAAGAGAGTGAACGTATTAGGAAAAGAGTGAACGAGAGATGTGGTACTCCAGCATTGGTAGGTATTCACCTGAGGCGATTCCGTCCACATCAACCACACGAAGTAGATACGTATACCTCTCGAACAGAGTCCAATCTAGTATGAATATTCCCCAATCGATAGAGTAGTTGTCTTCTCTATCAATTTTGATATGTTCAACATGATTCAATATCTCCAACAAGAACTCAACCTTATATCTCTACCAATGCATGGATCCCACAATGCCCAGTATGATGATGTCAGGTACAACAGTTCCTATTAAAATGTGAATATTGATGCTCGGTATCACCAAGAGCGCCGTTCATGGGACGACCACTCTGACGACCATATGAGAACTGCATCACAAACACAAGGTCTTCTGTTCCGTGCATACATATCGAGATATTGAAACAGTGTCCAATCGAATGACACAATACAAACAAAAATTGTGAGTAAGTTGAGGTAGTTTGGAGCTGCGAAACCGATTCTACATGAGATGGGTATGCTCTAGGATAAAAGAAAACTACAGATATGGACCTGCTCTAGTTGTTTCTAGGAAAGAGACTGAACTAAACTCTCCTTGTCGGTTTCCTGCACCTGGTTGTATTCTGATTTCACTTGTAATCCAACTCACGAGTTGAACTTGAACTTCATGGAGGCGACTTCCCATTATCCAGATCCACAACACTATCTTAACTTATTATTATCTTATTATCTTAACTCATCTAGCTACACTAAAAATTGCATCTAGCCATTTAGCTATTTTTTCTAGCTATTTTTCATTCAGACCAGTCTGACAATTTGATGTTGAAGATGACCACAGCATACGACAACGTCAATACTACTAGAGATTCTATTACATGGTACATCAAATAAGAAGTTGAAAAAATGATAGTTATCATCAATACTATCATCATAGACGAAGTATAATTTTTCTGGCTCAGAACAATATGGATTTACGGGTCAGGTTACAAATTTTTCGTCTGCGGCATTCTCTTGTTTTTAGCCATTTTTCAGCTTTACCCATAACACACAATTATCTACAATCATTTAGCCGCTTTCAAAATTGGCTGTTGGTAGCACTGCTCTACAAATAATCAGATTGTGGGTCTGTGATTCAGTTTAGATGTGCACTCACCAACGGTCACATGAATTCATACATAATTAACTTTTCTAGTAGGTACCTCCACGTACCGCACGAGATAACGTTTCTGATTTCTGATTTGTTCTATATTGGAAGTAATGGTATTCCATTAAACGCTCGTAACTTCCGTTTGACAACCACAGAACTTCTAGTAACATAATGAAAAAATATGAAATGAATGAAGTTTGCCAGAGCTCACATTGGGAGGAAGAAGCACATTGAATACGAGGTATATCAACTCTCCTTCCTGGAAAACCAAGAAATTGGGATGCATGGAGGAGAAGAATAAATATATCTATCTCTTGGGTATCAAAACATTCCTTCGAAATTTGATATGAATGAATATCACAATTTTGAGTTGGTTTGCTCACTGATTAATTGTTAATAGTTCAATTTTTATATTTTTTCATGCCGCGTTGGAGATTCTCTGTTACATATCATTCGGCTTTCATTTTCATCATTTCATGAGTGTGTACGTTAAAACATGAATATATCAGGTGACTGAGGTGTCTTTTATGTTGGACAAAATCTCGTACAGAGTCATAATATTTCAGGACAAAAAGCTCACAGCTGACACTTTCCATTCGACCCATGAAAGTTTGATTAGAACATTGTGGGGTATACAACGGAATCTCATTACCGAGGCCCCTCTCTTTTAATATTTCACGGTTCATTCTTGCAACTCGGGGTTTTCAATATGATGATACACCATCATGCCATTGTACAAATTGTTATTCAGGTAAAAAGCAGAGTTTCGTGACGGAAAATTCTGATAATTTATTCCAGGATTAACGACCAGAATCGTGGATATGTGACTTTTTCACGTATTATATGTTGCCAGATGATGAGTGTGTTGTTTGTGTACACTGTATGTATGATATATCCGTTTTGTGACCAGGATTTCATATTACCGAAATCGTTCCATATTTGTCTCGGAACTTCTTTCGTCGGTCTCGATTTGTCACTTGTCATTTGTGTACGGACGAACATTGTCGCGGGAAACACATTTATATTCGTTGCTACAAACATTCATTATTTTCAGAAAAAAAAAGTCATAGGAATTTTTCATGAAATTAAGGTTTCCTGTGGCTGTAATTTGATGTACCGGGTGTCCTGTTGATCTCTATACGCTTCTTTAGTGTGTATTGTTTCTACGTGCTTCTCATAAGCAGCACTTCCTAACCTCACAGTTTTCACTTCCAGCAACTCTTCAGTATAACTTTTCCTCCAGTTTTTTATTTCAGCT
Organism: Gastrophysa polygoni; assembly: GCA_963576655.1. Classification (NCBI taxonomy): domain Eukaryota; kingdom Metazoa; phylum Arthropoda; class Insecta; order Coleoptera; family Chrysomelidae; genus Gastrophysa; species Gastrophysa polygoni. Next base: position 17,027,691 of record OY755082.1, read on the forward strand.
TGACCTTTGGCTTTGTTCAATTTGATTTCACATGAAACGTTCAATGTTACCGGAGCCCAAAGCAAGCACTTCTTCTAAATAAGGACCTGTATTTTGCTGAATAAAATTAAATGGTCTCCATCTCCATCGAATATCTTATATATTTTTGCTCATATAGACTAACACTGATAACCATATGCGAATGAGAAATTGTCCTGAAATTCATTGATTACGAGAACATCGATAAATGATTGTTTTCTGTTGTATCACATTTCCATATCATACAACTGTCGTATTTTCAATAATTCATGCCACGTATTCTGTTATAGAAGGGAGGTTTCGTACTGATGAACACGTTCATCGGTTATCTGTGTCATTTTTCATCGAACATACATGTCACGTACGAATACTGACTAGTTCGATATGATTAATTGAACACTTTCTCGATGCAATGGCAGTTACACAATCATACCAAAAATGGTTCGTTCATAATATGGTTATACTTGAGGTTATGATACCGCGTACTTTTCATCAGCAAATGGCAAAACAAGTTGGGTAAATCTCGGGAATATGAATATTTTGTAAGTGAATCAAATCCAGAAAAATGGATTTTTTTTACTAGATTCTGAATTGAATATTCTCGCGATAATTATGAACATGACCTGTATTCGGATATACTTTATCATTCATTGAAAAGAAATCAGCTCCATGACTATCTGAGTGCTGATTGAAGAAACATAGTAATATATTGTTGCACAGGGTGATTCACAAATCTCTGCATATAAGAATACAAATACGAATGCAAATACGAATTTGATAGAGAATTTATGTGATGCTTCATAGTCCTCGGGATGATTGCGATTTTTTCAAATCTCTTCCATTCATTGGGGTTTTTTTTCATTCTGTAAGGCATGAGATTCAGTTTTCCTGATCAGAAAATGCTTCCATTGCAGTAAAATTTCGAGCGATACTTTCAGAAATGACTATTTGAGATCAAAGTTTGTAACAAATGATGTATTTCCTTTTTTGCCAAAGAGATGACAACCTGTCACATAATCCACTTCCGAGCATTTGAACAGCTTTTATGTCATTCCACAAAGGAAACACGAGAAAACTGATATATAGGGTGATGCAGGAAATTTGAAACAATGCCGATCGATTTCAGAGTAATCAGAAGCTCGTTGAGATCGAAAGTTTTTAAATTGGAAAGGGAGGAAAAGAGGGGTTGTTGTAGTATTACATCCCTTCCTGATATTTTTCCAACCTGCCATTGTTCCATTTCGTTGACAAAATAACTGAAAATCGGCGAACAATCATCCAGCCCTAGTGAAAACCTGATAATTCACGAACAGTTTGTAGGGGATGAAGAAAAATGGCTGTTAGATGTGGCGCAAAATATATCTGCAGATGACAAACGATGATCTAGCACTGCGGCCCTTACAAATGGGAATATAACGAATCAATTGGCTCAGTCATCAATGGCAGTGACGATTTCAATAGTTTCACCCCTCACACAGCGTACGTCGCACACCCCATTAGCCTCACTATCAACCCAACACAAAGTATTATACCGCAAGTCAGACGGGGCATGTGAAACATGAAACATGTGATAAAAGATAGGAGGACAGTAATGAACTTTCTTTCGTGACATGTGCCTTCGTGGCACGTGGACCGTTGATGTGGGGTCACACGAGGATAGTTAATCCACACAAGAATGTCCGGACTTCAGTCCTACTATAGGCGAGAGGTTACATTTTCTTATTTTTCATTCAGCGACTTCACATGAATTCATTTCATCATCTTACAGAATTTTTCAAAGATTCAAACATCTGAAAATCACGCATAATGGCACAGCAATGATTTTCAAATAATTAGAAATTTGCCATGCATTGATACCGACGATTCCTTGGAAAGAGACTGTTGGAAGCATAGTTGCCACATGTCGAAGCGCATCTACTTCATGAAGCATCAAATGCTGAAGATTTTCTGATTAGATATCTACTGGTTGGTGAGAGTTCTTCGCTAATTTCCCCACACTGAATAATGTTTTTGAGGAATCAGCAGTGGAACTAGATAATTATATTGAGGAGAACATATCATGTATGAATAAAATAATAACGGAATTGAAATTGAAACAACTAATAATTATTTTTCAGCTTTTCATGGGATTTCCTCTATTATATTATATTATACCGGTGGAACCAGCAGGCCTCTATCAGTAAGGATGAAAGAGAATAAGAACAATATAAAGAAAAGATATACTGACAAATCAAAATTAGCTGAACATATCCTTACTGAAAATGGACAACATATGGCCGGTTGGGGTGATATTAAGATCATCGGAAAAGAAGACAACAACCAAAAACGGAAAATCAAAGAGTCTGCTTGCATTCTCCTGAACGGAGACAATAATATTGTTTCTTGTTCAGTTGATATAGATAGAACTTGGCATCCACTTCTGAAACTTGAATATGAAAATGGAAAATTCGATATCAAATAATGAAAACACCTTGTAACCAGAATTCCTCCGTCTACCAAATTGTCACTTTTCAGTGTCAAAACCGAAAACATTGAAAAATTTGGCGAAGACAAAAATATTTTAATTGTGTTGAGAACGGGAGCAGATTCGTTCCCGAAACGCCCACCAAGATAAGTAGAGTTTTTATTCTTATTGAATATATTTGTATTTCCAAAATTTTTCAAAAACAAGGTGTCACTGACCAATGGAGAATTTCTCTTTTAGGTATCTAAAGGCTTAATTTCAAGCGCAGCGCATTTTGGGGCAGATCCCAAATCTGTCCTTACTACAAATATATTGAAATGATTTTTAATAACTTCTACTCTATTTTTCAGAAACGAGGAGAGAAAATCCCATGAAAAGCTGAAAAATGAATGCACCACCTCCTCGAAGAACTTACAGACAGTATTTACCTAATAATTATTCGTCAATGCACGCTGACTACGGCAGACATTGAATCAACACATCGCCATGACCTATCTACATACCTATACATAGCCTATAGGTACCTGGTGTCCCAGAGCTTTCAGGTCAGCAGATATTTTAGGTATATGCAGGAGAGAAAATTAAAAAAAATACCACAAGACCATAAGCTCGTCCATGCGGCATAAAAAAATCCACCCCCTGACAAACAACCAGCGAGAAATCACCCCTAACTTCTGTTTTTCAAATTGCACCGCCATGTTTTTTTTGGTTCAACTTACTTCCGCTCCAACGTATACGTAACGTCCTTGATATGAGATAGAATGAGTCGAAGCACTGTTAGGAAAGGAAAGCAAGAGAATTGTCGACCACCACATGGAAAAAAATGGAGTACGACTTATTACTCCACAGTTCACAGCAGCAGTTTCAGATCGATTCTATTATCTGAGGATTAACAATATGGACTCTCCCACCCCATCATGAAACAGATTCAGGGAAATAAATCTAGCAAGATAATTGACATGAAGCATTGATATCGATGATTCATATGGAACTGGAAGCATGGAAAATTTCACTTTTCGGGGACTGTATTATGGATTCAGGCTTTGTAAAGGAGAAAGGAGACTTCCCGAGAAATTTATCGATGAAGTTATCTAGTCAGATTGGAATATGAATTTATTGAGGATCATCTCTGGTCAATCCTGATTTATACTGCTTCTCAACGGTCGTTTCATTTCCGATATATCTATAACCCACGAGTTTTGAATTTTACAGAATGATTATTTCACACAGATTGGGACTGTTGAGAATGCACGGGACGCTTTGATATATACAGTCATCTCGCATTTCACATTATGGTCCAAATATCGTCGACCACGAGATTCATTCATGCAGAAAACTGATTGATATGATTTTTTTTATTCTTGAGATCCTAACATTTCAGGCAATATTTCTGTAAAAAATATCCATATCCTGGGTCGAGATAATTGAAAGGTAATATAGGTCTTCTCCATCCTCCGATTTGGGAAACTAGATCTCCTTCGGTATATCAAGATCAAGCTGCATTCAATTGCATTAGAATTTTGAAAAAATAGTTCATAACAGTTCTTTGGAGACATTCGTCTAAATCCAAATGAACGAAGAGAAATCATGAAATCTGGGGGCTCAAATGGGAGGTATATACATCACCAATAATATATAGGACGTTCCATTCGAAAAATCACCTTTATTCACTTTCCCAAGGAACGAAATAGCCGTACTTTTGAACCACTCCGTAGTAGAGGAACAGATTCAGCTCGAGTATGGGAAGCCCCCAAGTTTCACCTAGATACAGACAAGATTTTGATACATTGGTCCTGAGGTCAAATATATCAGCACTTTCAACCACTGGTCATGAATTACGAAATAATCAGTCACCTCCTAAAGCAAACAAATTTCCGTATTTTGGAACCAGCCTATAATGATTTGAGTGGGATTAGTATCACTAAACACTTTTATTTCGAAAAAAAATACAGATGGTTATAGGGATGGATCGAAAGAAGATGTCAGGAAATTGATGGAGATTTGAAAAATGATTACATACAGGGTGTACTACTGCTACTTGCTACTGCTTCTCGATAGAAGAGTCAACACCGCATTATCTGAAAATATTTCAATAATGGTAGTCCCTCCGTCCTGTTGATGAGGGTCATATGCCTTCTCAGACGCGATTCTATCGCCATTTTTCTGTCTAGTGGGTGCGCTCTCTTCTATGGACATTTTGGCTTATTTCGTTCCAAGATCATTATGCCATCATTCTTGAGATTTGAAGCAAATCCACACGGAAGGTGGATTCAAAGAATGATATTCTCTCGGTATAGTCTATGATAGTGTGAAAACCATCGAATTTGCTTGAGGGGTATCCATAACCTAGAAATTTCAGAGATGCAAATCTTTCAGTGGACGACCACTGCTGAGTAATGAGCTTTATAATACCTCAGCAGCAGCATTGGAAATTTCTGAACATGTGTAGGTTATCAATAAAGATGCCTTCAACGTACACCCTTCAACGTACACCCTACCAAGATAATCCCACGCACGATATACCTGTCTGATATACCTTATGTGATGAATGGGCACGAGGGCAGACTGTGAAAATGTAGATAACAGCCATTAATTAGACTTATTATTTCGCACCTCATGATGAACCAAAAGGCCTAAAATAGGCGAAGGATTTTCTACTACAATTCCCGCGATTTCGGTGACAGTCATGTTGTTTTTTACAAATTTGGTGGAGAGATTAAGGTGGTTATCTTCCCAAAAATAACATGAAAAATTCATTTCATGTTTTTTACCTACCATAATGTAGATTGTAGATTCGATTTCTTTCCAAGGACACGCCGTTAGCACTCACCTGAGAATTTCGAACTCATTTCCTTGCAACTCATATTTGATGTATGTTGACGCGAATATGCAAACAAAAGAGATGTGAGAAAGACAATTACTTTCGACCAAGTAAACACTCCGAGACGAGAGAGTTTATATTGTATATCCTGTGCGCATATATCAAACAAACAAGCACAATAACATCTTGATGGGAATAACCGAGGAAAGAACTTAGTTCAGCGAAATAGTAATATTGTACAGATTATATAATAATCTTAACATTCAGTTTCTCCGTGAATAATTTCAAGAAGATACTGAATGTTTTTGTACTACTCACTAAATATTTCCAATACTAATTACGATGGAGACAACTTCTACGTTTGAATATTATTCTTTTGATGAGTTTCTATCATTACTTTCCAGTAGGTGTTAGATTATTCTCTAATCCATATCGTAGGCGAACTTCATGACTTGTGATGCGGCAACATTGAGTACATTTTGATGAAATATATAAAGTAAGTCAGATATAATGTTCATTTCTGTTGTTCGCTATTATGGCAGGTTGACAGAGATTGAAACACATATCATACCTATTGAATTTCAAAACCTAATAGTAGTTACCATGAGTAGATTATATTTCTCGGAGGGAACGCATATAGATAAATATCTATTCAGTTGATTGGAATTGCATAATAGATTGTGTTGATACCAAGTCAGAACTATATTAGACAATCCTATAATAGACAAGTGGAAGTTGACAAACATTATATAGGGATTTTATCAGTAATTCCACCACGAAATCCTGTGGGAAAACCTATTGCATTTCATCTATCGTGTTTGGTGAGCAGACTCATCAGCTATTTACATCGTCTATTTCAGATATTCTCAACTATTTTCGGAGCATTTCTTACACGATTCGGAGATGTTGAAATCTTCACCGAGTTGGCATATGCCGAATCAAATGTATGACGAATCTAGCATATTCGAATGAGACAATTATTTTATAAGACACTAGCACTAAATCAATTTAAGAATAAGAGAAACCTTAGTCAGCCGAGCCATGAGTATACCACACGTCATAAAAATGAATTTATTATACCATATGCATTTTCTGGGCCCAACTGTTTTCAATTCCCTATCGGAAAGCATGCATTATTTGAACTCACTTTCACAATTGACTAAAACGCTCGAGAGATTAATAGCTAGTCAACCTCGTGAAAAAATTAGTCAAATATTTGATAACGGTGTGTGAATGCTATATACACCCTATACCCCCATGTGATGTGTTTTATCTTTACAAGTCTCTAATAGCTTTATTTCTTATAACTGCTGGATTTTATCTATACCCCAGGTGATTCATTCCATATATATATTATACGTCTCCGAATAGATTCATATTCCAAAATTATTAATTTTAGTATTTTCAATAATAGTTCGTCAATGTGATGTGTTTTATCATCTAATGGTTTCATTTGTTTTGTCTTCTGGATTCTATTAACACCCCATGTGGTTCACTTTATTTATATATTATATGTCTCCGAAGTTTTTGTGATTGTTCAACACCGGAATTATTACATTTCATACTTTTTCACCACGTACAAGCAGCATTTGCTGCTTCTGTGGGTTTTCTAATGTTTATTGTCAAAATGTTGTCTTATTATTATGTCTCTTCCGAAATGAACATTATTATTATCAATATTATTATTATTATTATTATTATTGAAATGCCTAACCCGTACAGGTATAGTATTACATCACGAAATTGATGAATAAACAACTTTTCTTCTCGATGCATTTCGAAATTCCAAAAATACCTGTTATTTTCCCATGCAGAATTCTGAAAAAAAAAGTAAATGAAGAGAATAAATTCAAGCCGGTCATGACGAAAATGTTTCATCAGTGAGATTTCATTTTATGTTGAAGGTGATCAAAAAATAACCATGAATGATCACCAAATGGTTAACTTGGAATAGCCGTAAAATTGATATTCATGTCGATATTTATGGTTTACCATTCTGATGTAAAATATCGAATCCTCCTGTATTACACCATTGCTAGTTCTATCGTATACCTTAACGGAATCGAATCTGTCACGAAGTTATCCGTCTGGATGATACATACTGCATCCGTACAGAAATAAAATGAACTATTTTTAAACTTGAAACAACACATTTTGTAGTTCTTCATTCATTAAAGAAGCGATAAGCGACGCTCATTCCCATTGTTTTTTTTTTACTGTTACAGCTCCAGTTTCAAAGGAAGAGATTCTCAGCGGATATGATTTTTTTGCATTGAAAGAATGCTTCAATATCTGATATTATTAGTGTTGGATGTGGATGTGAACACATACGTTGAGTAACATATAGTTTCACGTGATTAAACTAATGAGGTATCGCTGATGAATATCGATGATGTGAACTTGATGCAAGATTGTTTTTATTTCTTCCCATTTCCGTTGAGAAATATCGGTAATTAGACCTGCATAGATATACATATATGGACTTTTACAACTGCTTCAGATGGATAGATGAACTACCAAATGAAGCTTGTAGGTCTCAGTAATATCAACAGTTTCGCACTTTCTCAAGATTTGGGGAATTTGAAAATGATTTTGATGAAACTCCAGAATGATATATCCTCCAAATGATATATCATTCAGAAAAATCCAATGACTCTACTGACCCAAATCCCAGTTGCTGAACCGTTATCGAGATTTTTAACAAAAAAGAAAATATAATTACTACCAACTCTCTAACTCTCAATTCCAGAGATCGAAATAGTAGGAATTTGGAACACATAGAGTTTGCCAATTTCTCAACTTTGAAGTGGATATAGATTGCTCTGAAGACTGAGTTTGTTGTTGAAAATTGAAAAAAAAAGTTTCTGCAGAATAGAGGGGGAAGTAGTAGGAAATTGAAGACAGTAGTCTCCATTCTGGCGAGACAGTATTTATATTATGTGAATCTAAATTCAATCTTCAGAATTATAGCTAATCCAACGCCAATTTTGAAATTGATACACAGTGGAAAGGGAGCTGCGAAAGAGGTTCATAAATGAAGTATTGTCACTCAACAGATGAGAACTTGAGACAGTGGTTGGACTCCTTAGAATACACAACCACCTCAATTGGGATCTGGAATTCATTGGAATCGAAGACGAATGTAGTTGAAGCAGTTTCATTATCTTCTCACTGTGTATCGTTGAGGAAATTGTAATATCCAAATCATAATAACTTATACTCATGATTCTGATGTTTTGTAAGGTCAAGATTCTGTTGGAGTTAGAATACAAGTTCATTCTTCTTCAACGAAGATTGTTATTAAATACCATATGTGGGAACTGCAAAACTGACTTCTCATTCAGACGCATCCCTCCTCCTTCACAGTATGCTGGTTATACTTGAATCAGTAATATATTTCATTAGTAAGTAGTATAAATTGCTTTCATTATTGCCGTTCGGAACGTCGGGTGAGTTATATTGAGTTTCATAGTTTTAATGTCAATCCAAAAATTCAATCGATTGAGGTTTCGTAGATAGAAACTGGTCTTTTTCAGCTTTCCATGGGATTTTCTCTCCTCGTTTCTAAAAAATAGAGTAGAAGTTATTAAAAATTATTGCAATATATTTGTAGTAAAGACAGATTTAGGATCTGCCCCAAAATCTGTCCTTACTACAAATATATTGCAAAAATTTTTAATAACTTCTACTCTATTTTTTAGAATCGAGGAGAGAAAATCCTATGAAGAGCTGAAGAATGAATGTACCACCTCCTCGAAGAACTTACAGACAGTATAGAAACTGGCCGTTTCTATGTATCGAAATCAGTGAATCTGGTGACTTCAGGCCATAACAAGACGGATCTACTTGTGAGAAATTGTGCTCTTCTGTGTGTCGCAATTGAATATGCGTTATATTGAAATTGGTATCACGTTTCTTGAAGATTGGGTCTCATCAATGTAACCAAAGAGTGAATCATAATGATCCAAGTTTTAATCTCTGGTTGCACTGTGTTTAATGAAGATTCGCAACACGGCCTTACGTCAACTTCACGTTTGTTTGCGGAGTTCACATGCGTGTGCTAAGCGTTCTTCAACCTTTTTCTCTCATTTGATATGAGAGTTTTTCGGAACCTTTTTTTATCTATGGACAATTGCACGAAAAGCTTGCAAATCTCCTCTCTAAAGATTATTGAAGTTTGATATTCCAAGAAGTCGAAAAATTGTCCACACCAATTGTTAGATGATGATAATAGGTTACGATAATGAGAAGCAGGAATTACCATTCATTGATCGAGTTGAAAGGTCCAGAGTGCAGATAATGAGACCATGATGGAGACCCTAAGATAAATTGAATGAGGCGATCAGGAACCAAATCAAGACCAAAACACAAGCGATTTCTCACAGAATATGGCCGCGGACTATGAGGAATGATTTGGGAGATTCCAGTCAATATAATATAGTGAACATAACTGAACAATAGAAGAGGTACAAGAACAGAAACTGCAGGAAAGAAGACAAGAAAAAATAAACTGAAAACACTAACTATAAATAATAAAATATTACTGAAATAGGTATGCTTATCTGGTTGGTTTGCTACACAGCTTTGTCAGGGATTCGATCTGCACGACTACAAGATTTGGAGCAATTATAAGTCCTCAGTGTGTCCTCCAGAATAACGCACAGGGTAGGTAGTACTTGTTAACCAGAGATCCTAATGAATAGTTGGTTACACAACTACCTGGTGGTAACCAAAGAAGAGGCCTGGAGTTGTTGAAGAAGAAAAACATATCATTGATGGAAGGCCTGCTGAATTCTTGGGAGTCACTTAGGGAAATTGAGAGACATACCTGAAAGTGTTAGGTGTCCTCGTTGTGGGTGGTGGTGGAGATCAAACTTGGAAAATTAGTGCAAAATTTTATCCACTGCAGTGAGCAATTGTTTAGAACAACTCAATTACTAATTATCTTCCAAAATTTCCACAAGAATAATTATTAAATTCTGTTAAATTACGCGGAGTCCTCCTCTAGATTAACATGGATACTCGAGAAAGAGATCTCTTTTTCTGTGTTTTTTTCTCATAACCACGAAGCAATTGCCCTGATGATGACCAGAAACGACAGCTGCCAAGGATCAGAAGATGACATTGATGATCGACATTTGTCAAATGATGAAGTCAATGACAGTGGACCAGAACAGGTTATGTTTTGAACATGATTTTCCTGAATTCATCTGATATTCAATTATATTGAATTCCTCAGATTCATTTGGGATACCCTGGATAATTTCCTGAGACTGGCAGAAGTTTCAAGTATGCTGCAATAATTCAGGTTGGATAGCGAAATCAGAATTGAATGTAAACGAGAGCTCGACTTGGTTGAAATTGTCTGAAAAATAGTAAGGTTATGATACAAGATAGTTTAGATAGGATCTCCTAATAACTGATTGTTTGTATTTTTCAGGAAGTCTCTGCTTGACCGAATTTGGCATAGAAATCATCTTGATGATATGCCTGATTCAAGATGGTAGAAAGGGAGGAGCTATATGAGATGTTCAGTGAATGAAGTACATACAACAATATACCCTGATACCCTGAGAAACTGATACGTAGCTCATTATTGATAAATAAATGTATTCGATCGTGTAACAGAAAGAACATGACAAACATTTGCGGTCATGGAAAGATGAGTTCCTCTGATATTCCTATTATACAAACGAACTGAGCAAACTTCAATAATGACTATTCATGTTTAATGTTCTCGATCGAAGAATTTCTTGTTTCTGATTGGTTCATTGCTCCCTCAAGGAATCGATCATCGGACGAATTAACGACCCCCTTCTATTTCTGCCATTAACACACATAGTGTTTCTTATTGGAGTCCCAATAACGTACACCGCACTAAATCGATCATCGCTGTCAATGACAGGCGAAAAATGGGTTCTGTTGCGTGAAATGAAAAGCCATCCTGGTAGAGCGATCGGGTGATAATTTCCACAAAAAGGTTAAAGAAAAACGGTATAGTTATGATTGCTCTGAAAATAGCTTCACTTTCCGTGGAATGAGTTGCAATGATCCAGTTCTTTGTATATAAAGGGTTCGAGACGAGCATCTCTATCACAACTCAGTATTGGATGGAACGTAACAAAACAACAAAAATCATCAGGACTTAGTAACATTTCACTCTTCAGAAATACAAAATCAAACACTATTCCATGAGAAAATTACGTGTTCAAAACTTTTGATTCGATTTTGAATTCATTGATTTTCAACTTGTGAGTCCATAATCACACTGGAGATTATGATGATTGAATGAATCATTATGAAGATTACAGGGATTGGATATATCATCAGGTTAACTTGTTATTTCCAACAATAATTGCACGGGAGGTTTGTATTTCGTCGGTTTGGGTAGTTCAATGAGAAACTGTTGCAATTAGATGAGAAAAATTGTCAACCATTGAAAACGCGATAACGAAGCTGAAGAGTCTTCAGGTTGACAGTTTTTCGAGTCAAATAATTGCTAAAGGAAACAGTTTTGAACTTGAAGAATATAATTTCACCTGATATCAATACAAACAAACATCGAGTGTAATTCGGCAGGACATTCTGATGATGATGAATAACAAAACCTTAAAATATTAAAACACAAGAGTTGTCTCCATATTGGTGATCTCGTTGAAACTGTATTAGTAGGCACACAGTTATTATCAATTTGACTAATTTCGGCGATCGTAGACTCACCGAATCGACTCATTATGAGTGCGTATAAATTCAATGAGTTGTTGACAAATATGTCAAACTATTTATTTTGGCATATCATTGATATTGCGATAATTGATGATGGCGACAATTGATGAACAAATGCATGAGTGAAAAAACACTATAGTGCATTCGTCGCTGTAAAAGTTGGAGCTAACTTTTGCCGCTGTCGACCTGACATTGCACTGTGGCATATGCGATTCTTCATAAATGATTTGAATTGCCATAGAAAAAATACAACCGGAAGAAATCTATACTGTACTTCCACAGGTTTGGAAGACATACATGATTGGAAGTTTGATCACTAATTCGCGAAGAAACATAAGGTAACATAATGCATGCAATCAATCTATGAGGTCCTTGAATCACCCGTACTATTTCCTTCTTCACCGAGAGGAGTGAGAATACGGATGATTCCTGCGAAATAATTGACAGCGTTGTGTTTCATAATCGTGACCGGTGGCACGGCACTGATGGCGGTGAATAATGGCGGTCGGCCGCCAATTTCGATAGGAAGACATTTGTAGGTGTTGGGCACCGGGTTCAGGGACCCCAAACACTGCCGTTTTCTTGCTTGCTGTTGCCAAAGATGGAGAGCGATAACTGTCCAAAGAAAACTTCTACTCGGAAAAATTAAATCCTGCTAGGTGTTTTAGTTGCGGTAGTGGCTATCAAAGCAAACAGTCAGTTGGATTCGAGTAGGAAAAAGAAGATTCTCATTTCACTGGTTCGCTTCAGTTTTGAAGAATGTAATGGAAGAAAATTTCGGATACTATATACAAGGAGAACTCATAAGACAACAAGAAATTTCCAAAATATTTAAGCAGGTTAACGATAGTCGACAATATTCATAGCGCACCGTGATATATTCAATGACAATATTCAATGATATCTCGGGCTCGGATGAAATCCTCAATCGATGATACATCTGATTTAATTTGCTGTATAACTAGAGAACTAATAGAGATTGAATGAATTATAGACAGTGAGGTGAAAAATCAAGTGGCTAGTGGAGACCCATCGACTAATTCAGAAGTATTCATTATATTCAATTCAATTTATTCATATTCGATATGAATTATTCATTTATAATGTCGACAATAACAAGTTCACTATGTTTTACATCGATATCTTCGTTCGTAGCAGGGATATAGATTCGAAAGGAAAATAAAATTCTTTACGAGAAAATGGAAAAATACAACAGAGACAACCTGTATATGCACAAATACAAGATGAGTTAGTCGGGTTGACAACTTTATGAAGTTTCTTCATCCAATAACAAAATTTTATGCATCTGTCGATTTATAAATTGCTTGATCATCATAGTGAATGTATATTAGGTTCCTATTTCGGATGAAATACGAATACAGAAAGAATTCACATAAATTCTCAACAATCTGTTTGATGGATTCATTATCGCCAGTAATTTTCTGAACTCTGCAAAAGATACCAGTGAGCGATATTTCAGATTTATTCATTTTCGAACTCGATAGAGTGCATCAATACAACAGGCGGCAGCAATATAACTTCCCCAGTAAACGAAATAAAGTATACCAATAATTCAATCTCTCCCTGAAGTCTATCAAATTCAATGCATCCGCCGAACTTCCACCTGTAATAGAATTTAACAGCATTCTGAGGTCGATGCAAGCAGCATTACCTGAGACACTCTAATGAAATATTATATTCTAGTCATACCCGAAGTGTTTTTAGACCGTAACGATATACTGGGTGGCCCAATGAAAATGAAACAAAGCCGCTTTGACAAAGTTATCGTTCTCAGAAGAAAAAAAAAACGCTCGAACCGGTCGATTTTTATCTCGAGGGGAAAATATTTTGCGCAGGTTTTCAACTTTTTCACTTCAAACCCCTCGGAGGAGTGAGCTCCAACCCTTGAATCACAAATGGGACAAGGGGTCAAGTGATACACCATTTTGAAGGTAATCGAAATCTCTTATCAACGCTTCCTTTTTTTGGAATTCAATGCAGTAGTACTCGAGAAGACATGTAAATGAAAATAACCGGCTGGTGGTGGAAAGTAACGCTTTTTTCCCTTTCATCACTATTTCTCATTTTGTAGTTAGAACGATGTTCATCTAAGAAGTGCCTCATGTGTTTTTTTTAAATCCTGTCCTATCCAATAAAACATAAAGAATCGATGCTAGTTCCTTGATCTCTCAGTAAAATGCATACCTCGTTTCGTTTTTTGGGCCACCCTGTATAGTATATTGCTCAACGAGCACTGGATTTCCAACAAAGAAGTATGTTCGGCATATAAGATGGCAATCTTATATGCCGAACATACTTCTTTCCCCACTCATAAAGTGCGAAATGAGTATTACGTGCGAGTTATATACTATACTTTTTCTACGGCTATGATATCTCCTTAATTTCTGAGATGATTTACCAAATTATGCAAGTAATACATTCCCTGAATTTGACGTTGGGGCATTTTCCCTTTGCCAATCTGTGGAAGTTTTGTATATGCTTTTCTATAATATTCTTTCGATAATTATGAGATCGAACTGACACATGCCTGATTTGCAGTAGCAGTTATTTCTGGAGGAGTTCCAAATCACTTTTGCTGCTCATCATCATGAATATTCGACACGATGTTGACGGCGGAGTTCGTATAAGTTTTTCAGCAGGCGTCAAAGGCAGTTTGAGCACGTGTTGGAACACCACTTTACCTACGAGCTTCGTATCAGATAACCAGAAAAATATGATAGGGGTTCAAATTATTTGTTGATTATATTTATGAAGAGACAAAAACGTGAGTTCATTCATATCAACATGATTCATCATTATACCAGGTACTCAAAAAAATACTGTTTTTTAGTTTCTAGCTGTTATGCAAATATCATGAAATTCGATTGGAAGGTAAAAGAAATACTTGCAATGGTCCTATACTTCGTAGGATGATTACTTATCTAATCAATTCTAATTCTTCATGGGCCTCTTTTTTCTTTTTTTTGCATCATAAAGAAGCGAGTTCAGTGAATTTATTTCTTCGTATATGTATCAACGTCTTTCATGAACCTGTATGTGTATTTATATTTGATGTCGAATTTGTTTACTTCACCCTTTTTGGACTCGGAAAGCCACCCTAAATTTAATGTGAGTACTGTTTGTTACTGTTGTTTCCTGTAAAGTGCTCGGAATCTATTTCCAACACAATTCATCCTGTTTTTATTGAAACTACATTTTAGATTCCCATTAAAACATGTATGTTCTTGTCTTTATACTTGAGTCCTGAGGATGGAACGATAAAATTTCGAAACGTCGACAATGCAACAACTGGTTTCTTCCAACATTTTGACCAAATTTCCGCCAGCTTAACAATCGAAATCAATATTATCATTCACTGCCTGTAGGTTAATCGAGATTTTTGAGATTATCTCCCCTCTCCTCCTCTGAAAATAGAAATGGAAATTATGATGATTATTCTCATATATTTGTGATGACGACAGATCCATGAGCTGCCCCAAAATGTTACTGCACTTGCAATTCAACGTTCAGCGGCCTAAACAAAATATCAAGTTGTCAGTGACCCAAAAATATGTGAAAAATTGCTATTACTATTATATTAATGATATTACTATTACTACAGGAACATTCCATGAACATTTCCTAGGTTGCCTTTGAAGCCAATTCTCTTAGATTTTCTCCCAGTAAGGAGAGTCCTTTATTTGCCACTCCGCCATCTTGATCGTCGACCTGGAATTGATGCTCTGTTAGCAGGACAAATCGTTTTGTTTATTTTTCAGTTGGAAAGCCACAGCGACAGTTGCTTCTCACATGAGTGTATTTTCGGACTGGAGGTGCGCCTAGCTGTTTTGGGATTTAACAGGATTTGCCGTTAGTCTCGAAACTACAATGGATATAACGTGGGGGACCCCGATTCGGAAATAGCAGGTTGAACATTCGTATTGCGTATTTCAGCTTGCTGTCGAATAATACACTATGGACATAGTAAACAATATACATTGTCGTACCAACTATTCATACCATCGTAATAATGCAGAAGTACACATTTTCTGATAATACCTATATCTAAAGTGCAACACTTCCGGTTGCATCAAGGGAAGATATTGAAATTTCAGTGGCGTGCAAATATGTATTGAATCGAAAAAACTAAATCCAAATTGAACGTCAGATAGATAATTTCCACACTATTGGAAAACATAGACAGATTCTCTCCGAAATGATTTCTAACAAATATAGAGAGCATCTCGCTGAGGTAAGTATGTTCTATTAAACGATGATGATGGTTTCCACACACAAAAATAGGAGATCAGACCAACAGTCTCGAAATCAGTAATGATAAGATTCTAGAGTATAAGGTTTTCCTGTAGTCTCATTACGATATTCATGCACATTTCCGGAGGTAGAATAACATGCCCAGACACTTCCTGAAAGTTACCATGTGGAAGGAGAAATCATGAACTGTGTTTATAATGGGATACCGAGGAAATTGTTGAACAAGACACAGACAGATCATATTATGATCTCTATGAATTCATACAAACAATACATCAGGAATATCGATGTGATTGTTTGTTATCGTTTGAGTTTCGTTTATATGTTATCGTAAGTACTGTTTTAGTGTAGAGTAGGTACCTTTGAAAATATTGTCCAAATGAGTGACTATGCTGAAGAACCAATGAAATGGTAAACTGTTTGTATGAACACTGTTATGAAACCCTTGATTCTTCACCAACAGCGATCTAACAGTTCGATGGCCATAGGCTGACAAAATACAGGCCCTGTCGATTGGTCATGTCCGTAGAACTAACACAGCCGTCTTGGCACAATCAAACGAAAATCATTCAGTATTTAATAGCTATTTATTACCTATTTTTGATTTTGTAACTCCACCGGTTCGCGATGAAAAGGTGTTGTGCTAGCTCAAGTTGAGCTGACACAACCATTTCATAACTGATTCTGTGCGAAATAGAATCTACATGCATTCATACAATTTATGAAAATTTTCACTCGTATCTTTATCGTATATTCTAATATCATAAGTGTTTATCTCAACCAGTGCAGTCGTACTAGCAGTGGAATATTAACAGTCAGAAAATGACAGAAGAATGATGATATTCCAATTGAAAACTCCGCAACAATCACATAAAATCCCTGATATACATTCCACAAAGTTGATATAGTTGTGTTAGTAGATTTTTGAAAAAAAAAAAGTTCAAGTTGTGCCCAAACGGCTGTCGGTTTTAAGGACATTGATTGGTCAGCCACAGCTATTAGCACATGAAACCGCCAGGCGGAAATGAATGAAGAATCTGACGCAGGATAAATCATGGATTCTTGATGAGTAGAGTTGAGTTGATGTTTACTTCCAAGAGTAAAGATACGGTATTACTGACACCACTCACGACCGATATCCAGCGACACCAACGAGAAACCGCCAATGTTGAATATCCCTAGTAACTCGAATAAAACGTTCTATTCACAAGAAATAGTCCTGGAGCCAATGAACATTATTCGATTTTGAAACCTGTGAACAAATTCAAACACAAAAACAATGTCGAGAGCAATAATGAAAAAAAAGTTTCGTAATTTGAGAGCTTTCATTTTCAAAAGCATGGTTCACAATGAATGAAATAAATAGACATTCTACAATAGCATCCTGAAGTTTATCATTGGATCTCGAGTGATTTCTCAGAAATGGCATTTCATGCTCAAGTAGTAATCAGAGAAAAATAATATAACACTCCAGGGGCTACAAAAATGACCTCATCGAAGGAATGACATATTCTCAGACCTCTTGTTCAAGAGACTCCACCAAATCGGATTAGGGAATATTCAGTATTGATTGATTGATTGACCAGCCAGGTTTTCAGAGCACGGACACTATAGCCTTTTGACTTATTGTGTTGCCATTCATGCTGTCGGCTTTTGTGAACCGGTTTGGTACCTTTATGAGACTTGACATCCTCCTCACTGAGTTTTCTTTCGGAAAGCCTCCTCTGAGTTGTACTAATTTTTGCTCAAACTCAGGATATGATTGGCGACTGTCTTCGGATGAAATAGTCCTGGAATGTTGTCCAGTGTTTTTGGTTTATTTACAGCGTCGTACCATGATCTGAATCCTGAACACAAGATCTGGCCCCATGAAATTCATTTCCAACCAGACTATCAGAGCAGATGAGGATTTCTGTTACCCTTTTTGCGTTATTTTCTCGCTGGCATGCCTCAATTGCATGTGCCTCAGTCTGCAGTACCAAGGCATGATATCCCAATCATTTGGGATCAGGCGATATTCCCATTTTCTAGAGCTTTTCTAGAGTAATGGTTCCAATTACGCCATTATAATTGGAATATATCGCAAGAAACATTGAAATAATATTCTTGATTTTCAATTCCACTGAGAAAGTTGCCTTTCTATTTCAATTCATTAGCATTTATGAGTAGATAGAACTGTTCAAAAAGGTTCAGCAATGCCTTTTGAATGGACTTGTTTTGACTGCTGGCTAATTGGAATCTTATGAGTTCCGATCATCCACGTAGATTGTGTTCGCTGGCTCCCGGACTATTTCGAACAAGAGCCCGTGCTAACGTTGCCGTGAACCAGGAGATCGATATCGTCGTCTTGGTCTTGGAGGACTTTCACTCGATGCAGACACAGACAGTCGAGGGAACCGTAAAGACGGCAACTTTGCCTCACAACTCAAAGTTACAAGGACGTGTATAGCGTTTGTGGTTTAAGATTCGCCACGATACATAATAATATAGTCGCGGTGGACCAGAGTTTATTCCCGTCGCTTTTCTCATTCCCGTAGTACTCGTCTATTCTTTCATCTTGTCTGAACAATATTTGTTTGTGGCCTGAGGTGATTTCGGCAGTTTCCTTCAAAGAAATAAAGGTCATATCTTCCTCGCAGGAGAATATGATTGCTACTTCACCGTGATAATGAGGGCTGGAGTTGGAGCGATGTAAAAAAATAAATGAGAAACGATACGAGAAAAATTGAGAATACACACCTTTGCATTGCATTCTGCATTCGTTTAGTCGGTGATACTGCACTGACGAATTTATTGACCTCTCTAGAACATCGTAGAAAAGTTGGCGATCTTTCTCTGCCTTATGGATATTTCCATGCTCGGTGTTCGAAGAATATCTTATGGTCAAAGGTCAAATAAAGCCACAATGAGGTTTTCCGCATTCTGCAATTTGAGTTTGATATAGGTTCGAAATGAGAACTGAACTGAATAATGGAATGGAATTGGAGTAGTTGATATAGAGATAACAGGAATCATTCAGAAAAATAACACATTGAAATTGAAGTCTCAATCAGAGAAACCATTCCGAAGATCTTTGCCAATTTGATGTTTTTCAAAAGGTATAGTATTCAGTATTCACTTCCGACTGCATATTTTTTTTAATATTGAACACCTACATTAGATGAATTACCTTGTGTCAATTAAATGAATACATTTCTATTTCAATCTTCAACGATCACGTTTCCAAATAATTGAATCTTTACAAGAATATTGGTTTCCTCAAAATGAGATTTTATTTTACGTGTATGTATCATTGGGGTTCTTAAGTCGTATAAGCCTACAATGAGGTGGTAGTGCACATCTCGTTGTACATAGTTTTTCCGTATATTTTTATACCCCACCTTAGAGATCATTTATAAATTTTTTAGAGAATAGCGTATACAAGAGTTCCATATTTTGCCCTGAATCATCAGAATATCTCGTCAAAATTTGAAAATTATTTCGGTAAACATCATATTATTTTGTCATGTGCCAATTGTTCTTCAATGATACATCCTGTATGTTATATCATATCTGAGAAAACCTATTTTGTCTCATTCCAAAATTATATACATGTGGCTTATATCATTCACCCATTCTCGGAATATAAGAGTTCATATATTATGAGAAATGAAAAATAAATTTGCACCAAAACATAGTAAGCCATGCTCAAGGTGTAATGGGAATGAGCGAACCTGGCACCATTCTTGTTATTCGCCTATTCCCATGTAATCAGCATCAAGCAGCGCAGCAAAATGCTGCGTCCAATTGTCTGCATGTGAATGATACTCTTCTCACCCAAGCAGAGCATGGCAGCCAGCGCAGCATTGTACAACATTTATAAAACTGCTTTTTCGCCTTTCTGGAGTCGCTCAGAAAGTGTATGGAATTCACATTCTTCCAGTCGGGCACTGAATATATCAAAACCCAATATTTTCTCGTTCTGTTCCTATTATTATTTTGATGTTCGTGGTGACATATTGCTACAAGAAATAACAAATCATCTGATGATGATGATTATTATGTGGTCCTGAAGTGCACATTCTCAAACATCGGGAGGAAAAAAAATATTTGCTTGCTGCCGAAAACTGCTGCGTGGGTAAAATCGGCCTTCATGTAAATTTTCATGTATTTATGATTTCAATTTTTTGAATCTCGAGTAATCTATCTGTTGGTAGAGAGCGAAGATATATAAATCCATGAAAACTCACATTCAATAGGTGAATTACAAAGGTGGCGCTAATTCCTGTCATTCCCATTCCTCTCATCACGGCTAATTATGTTCCAGTACACATTAATTCTGATTTCTTGAAATATTCGAACGCTTATATTCAGAAAACGGATGAACGAAATGAATCACATGGATGTATTTCTGAAATCATAAATAGCTCTTTCCAAATATGAGATAATATACAAGGTGTTTCATTGGAAAGAATAACATCATGTCAAAATATGACATTGGCTGATATGAATTTTCGATGAGGAATTCTGATAATTTCCTTCTGATGAATTCGTAGATAACCCCTGTGGATGAGATGGCAAAATATGCGGGAGAACCCTGTACGTACATGAAGGATAATAGCTACCCAAAACAGTTATATATTAGGTATGTTGGATTAATTTACGCTCAATGTTCAATCTGATTGATTCACTGAATGCAAATCCAAATTATGGATTACAGCATTGGTGAATTCTTGCGTGGTGGAGTGCCCACCAATATCCTTGGTCCTGACTCTCCCGTCCGTCAAAACCTTAAGCACAGCATTCTTCAGCAAGTGTCCGTATAGTGGAAGATTCACATGCTTGAGCAACTTGACCGCGCACAGCAACATAGCAGTCGGATTAGCTATATTCTGACCAATGGCACTAGCAAAAGCGTGTCTAGCCCCAGGCTCGTAGATCACACAATGCGAGGAATAAGATGAGCCGGCAACAACGCCTGCTCCGCCCACCAAAGCCGCCCCGATGTTTTCCATGATGGTGCCGTACAGGTTCGGAGTCACCAAGACGTCGAATTGTTGAGGGCTGGACACCATCCCCATAGTACAGTGATCGACAGATATCGCCTCAAACTTGATTTTCGGATACAGCTTCGATATTTCTTCGCAAGATCTGAGGAATTGGCCGTCAGTGAGTTTGAAAATAGTGGCTTTGTGGACGGCAGTGACTTTTCTTCTGTTATTTTTTGTTGCATAATCGAAAGCAAACTTGGCAATCTCTTCGGACCTCTTCCTCGTGATTATTTTCAGACATTCCACCTAGTTCAGATATTTCAGCATGAGAAATCGAAAGAGAAATTGCACCATCTTTGGAAAATATTCAAGGCCAAAGTTGATCAAATGTGGTTTCTAATTATGTTGTATATTTGAATTCCACTTTATAATCGTCTAGTCAGGAAAGGGGAAGAGATTTTCCTTTTCATCTTTCAGCATGTTAACGATACCAGGAACATGGCTACTGTTCAGTGAACGGATGCAACTCGATTCAATTCCCGAGTTTACTTATTTCCTCTCTCTTTCAAGAGTACATACACATAACTCAAATGGTTACTCATGTGAGTCAATCCTACCTCTTGGTTCCCTATAACCTTATAACCTTTTATTATCTCAAGTCACAAAATCCCCATGTTTTCAATGAAAAATAATTTTTCTTCCTAGGAAGAAGTCTGAGAAATATTTGTAAAGAAAAAACTTGAGATCATCAACTCAGGAAACGAAAGCAAATATTGAAAATTCAATGAAAGATTTCTGGTGTTCAACAACGTGAAATATTGCGTTCCTGTATGATATGGTTCAATTCACTCAACATGGAAGAATGGTCACAGGGAGTGAGAAAAGTGTAGACATCAATTACCTCCAGTTGTATGCAAGGAAGGAAAGATATAATTCCCTGCTAGATACCGAATAGTATTTCATTTGATTATCTCAACTGATAGTTCACGAACCAAAGGGAGCGTGTTGATCGTTAAACAAATAAGGTGAGTTTTGGATGTGACCTTATCTTCGACTTTGAATGTTTTTTCAGGAAGTAAAATGAAAAATATAGGAAGAACAAATTAAGTCTTCAATTTTTTCCAGAAGAAGAGCCAAAATAATGTCTGGGGAGACTGGACTAACCATGCCTCTGACTGTTTCGTGCTCCAGCGCCGAGTACTCGCCTTCAGTTTGCTCTCTGATGATTACACAGTCGACCCCTCCATGTCTGCTCTTGATTCCAGGTAGGGATTTCAAGTGCACGACCTGTGCGAAGAGCTGCAATCGCTTCCTCAGCTTCATGTTGAGGTTCTGAAGCTCTCCAGTGGAGCTATGATCTGGGGTAGCGACGATACCGTGCAAGCAGATCCTGTTCTTCGATATGGAACTGGCCACTTCTTCTAGGGAAGCGCTCTGCAGCGGATTTATTTCCGAGAAGAATATGGTTTCGAACTCCATTGGGACGCTGGCTGCATGAAAGACCTCTCGGACTGAGTGTACCATCTCTGGACCAACCCCATCGCCAGGGATAAGAGTGCATGGAATTTTTCTATAGTTGGTGCAGCCTCTTGTGATTTTCATAGATAGAGATTTTTCGATGGTACGGAAAATAAGGTTTCCGTGGATCAAATCGTGGAAAAACATTGCTGTTTCTTCAACACGTAGATTATATCATGACAGACAAAAATATTCTACGAATATGACATGTTGTCAAGACATATTCTCAAGTACTATTGTGGTGTCAGAAATGAACACTTTTATATGTACTGAGAATTTATTTGATTCCTAATGCACTATCCAAGGTGTATAGAAGAGGATGAAATAACTCTCCAATCATTTCATTCCACAAAAAGTGAACATGTAGACCTGTCAACATGATTGCTAAGGCCGTACCGTTTGAGTATGGATGGCGATACCATTATTGACCAGTGAAGTCAATTCTGCTCTTACTGACAATGACTGATAGCTGATAGTGATAGATATCTTACGTGCTGCTCTCGTTTTGAATTTTACATCCAGGTCATATTTCACGGGGTTCTGACTACCTTTGAGATCGGTAGAGGTGACGATGTCATACAGCTCAGAAAATTATTGAAACTCGACATTATCAAATAGGCAGAAGTCTACAACTCTTCCTAGTGACTGGGGAAAGTTAGTTGAAACACGAGTTCACTTACATCATGATATTATCGAAGTAGATATGTTCGTCACTCATGATACTATAACTGAGAAGGTGAACCCACGCGCATGTTTTATTTCTATCTCTCTTTGCGTTTATCGTTTCAAATTGTGTTTTTCAGTAGTGTCGGTTCGAATAATTTTGCTTACTTCATTTATATTCCATACTAAGAAACTATAGTTCATTGTGCTGTGATGGGTTGTTCCAGTAACAATAATAAAAGATGTAAAACTGCATCGACATGTCGTTACTTCACTTTTCCTTCATCGAAGGAAACTTGCAGTTTGTTGGTAAAGAATTGCTTTCAGAAGAACAAGTTCAATGTAAAAACAGTTAGAATATGTTCGAAGCATTCCTCTGACGACGACTATAGATTGCAAGAAGAACTGTTAGAATTACCTATTCAGAAATGGAAATTGAAAGATGATGCCATACCTTCCTCAAACAATCCGATACCATCAATGAAATGTTGAATTCATTACCTCAGATTTTTTGGGATTTTCTTTCTCATTTCAATGACTATCAGCAAAGAAATTCTCTTATAGGTATCGTAAGTGATCCAAGATTGTTTTATTTTAAATGCATTGACATCTTGGAGCAGATCACTGATCTATCCTTACTTCAAATAGGTATATTGATATATTCATCATATTTCCTATTTTTATTTTTAGACACAAAAAAAATCTAGAGGAATGAACATATCACACCTCGATTAACCTACACACAGTTTTTTCTTTCAATTCATTCAATTCGATTTATCCAATTAGATTCAATTTCTTTCATGGTACCTATCTGAAATATAATTTGTTGAAAAATTTCAAACCCATTATTCCTTATTAGATGCGTTATGTCTATTCGTACAAATTTATTTACCTTCATGGTTTGATGAGTATTTTGTGAATTATCTAAATACTTGAAAATAATTGCACTGATTATGATGGTGTAACAACAGTGTTTCAGTGTTTTAATTTCCAATAAAGATATTTTTATCAAATACAACTTCATCTACTTGTGTTTTATTAGACTCATGTCCCAAATGTTCATAATTGTGGCCAATATAATTACCACTATTGTAAATGCACTTCATAGTAATCACTTCACTTGAAATGATTCATGAAAGTAAGCGAAATATATATTTATCTACTAGTTGATATTTCATTATTATTATTCATTTCTGAATAAATGCTCACGAATGAAACAATTATTCACACACAAAAATAGTTCTCAATAATCTTCCTGTTTTGAAGAACGTCATGAATGTTACTCCTACAATACCTATGAATGAATTATTTGAAATTCAGAAGATATCCAGGGGAATAACTCATTTTGTTGTGTTCATTTTTATCATTTCATATATTTCGATGATTGGAATTATAATTCCACTAAAATTGAAAGTCCAAAAACATTGTTATTCGATAATTCGTCTGATCAAATATATGAAAACCCGTGTTATTCCAATTGCCGCCAATCGTATTTGTTCAAAACTAGAACCTCGAGTGATCATATCTTTCCTCGTTATAGTATCATGTTTGTCACTTGTATATTACTTGTCATCACATCATTATTATATCATCGATACCATCTGAATCAATTTGTTATCATAAATGATGTTGATGTTGAAGAGTATGATTGAGATATTATTTTCAAGTACCAGGAAAATGTATTCTGATGCCTTTGGTAATGTTATGACATCAATATGACACAGTCTGAATGAGAATGCTACCAATACGTTATGGTTATTATTCCGTTCCAGATGATGATAAAAATGAATTAAATAATCACAGATTCGCTCCCACGTTCGGAATTCCTGATTCACCCAGGTGGTAATTTCGATATGTAGGAAAAAATGGGTAGACATACAAGATATTTCGTTGAAAAAATTATCCTAAGAAGGTATCCAATGATTTGTGAGACATAAATGTCAAAGAGGTGTTCATATATTTTGCGTATTTTCACTTCAGACCCCTTGGAGGGGTGAGCTCCAACCCTTGAATCTCAAATGGGATACATCATTTTGAAGGTAATCGAAATCTCTTAAATAAGAAAACTCATTCGGTTATCCTTTAGAAGGCAAACTACGTTGGAACTGAACTATTCCTGATATCCAATTTCCTTGAAAACATTTGGATTTTGATCAGCCAGAAATGCTCGTTCCTTCTATTAGAATTCCTTCTCCGGAAAATTTTGATTCCTCTGTCCAAATTATTCTTCTCAAGACGTAAGGATCTTTTTGGATGCGGATAAGGATTGTTTCGCAAAATTGTACCCTATTTTAATGATCTTCTGGTTTTAGAGCTTGAACTTTGAAGTTATAGGCTTCGGTGAATGTCGTTCCGTTTTCCATAATTGATGGAATTATGCTGTAATCGTACGAACTTCTTTTTGTTCGTTGGTTGTACATCATGATACGTTCCATTGAATCTTCTGCATGTTCTTGCCATAATTCCCTCACATTTTCCATGAAGAATAAACAATTCCATCAGAACTTCGTTTGAATAGTTATATACAGGGGTCGGCATAAGTCAGGCAACCAATTTGCATTAAGATAAATAAATGCAGCGTCAAAATATATTTATCAAAAAAAAATACAAAAGGTATTCGAAAAAGGGTAACTGTAAGTGTTCAAATTGATGCCCATCCTGATCGATGCATTTACGGCAACGTTCCTCAACGGAGAGGCAGGTCCGGCGAAGCATTTCAAGCTGTCTGCGAAGAGTTTCAAATTCTTCTTCAATTGCGGTTCGGAGATCGGGAAGGGTGGTCCTGTTGCGAAAACGTGGTCCTTGAGAAGGCCCCACAGAAAAAAATCACAGGGTGTTAGGTCACATGATCGTGCGGCCAACTCAATGAATCCTCGTCTGCCTATCCATTCTCCAAAATGATCATTAAGGTACTCCCGCACACATAACGCGTAGTGCGGCGGAGCTCCATCCTGCATGGAATGACGGATGTTCGCCAGTGTTGGATCGTTGTCCATTTGTCCACGTAAACCTTCGAGCATTTCCAGATAACTTTGTCCCGTCACGTGACCCTCAAAAAAGTACGGACCCACGAGACCTCCAGCATGGATACCTGCCCACACACACACCCCAGGCAGGTTTAATTCTTTTTCCATGAAGACGTTCCAGTACACGCAGTTATGCCTATTGACCGTACCGTTTTTCGAGAGCGTTGCCTGACTTATGCCGATCCCTGTATAATAGTTTGGATTATAGTTCCTATTCTGTATTTCACCTCACTGTATCATTATGTCATTGATGATAATGTGTGAGCCGATAGTAAGTCGTGTACCTACCTAATATCTAATGAACATAAACGAGGAGAGAAAATCCCATGAAAAGCTGAAAAATGAACATATATTGCTTGGTAGCGCAGCGTGTCCGAGTCCGACATTTCGACGTTGCTGCCAAAACGTCGCAGTATCAAATCACATGCGCGGGTCCATTTTTTCCTAAATTCATTCAATTTTCACTACTTATGATGCAATGAAATTGATGAAAGAGGCCTATTTTTTTTTTCATTGAATTAGATTCATCAGAATTATCTGTTGAATGATTGAATGAATGAATGAAATGAAAAATAATTGTTTTATACTGAATGAATAACCTATAATCACATACCCAACTTCAGAGGATATACAGTAACATTATGATCGTATTATGAAGATAACAAATTTTACTCGTGATTCGTCAGAAAATTTCAATCCCGAAAAAAGATGGTGCATTGCGAAAATATTTCCTGATAATGTCGAAAATAATGCAATCTCACGACTTTCTACACATTTCCATACCTTCCTAAAATTTTGAATTTGGATAATATCATTGTGGCTTTTCTACAATTCAACAACTTTCATTATAAATGATATTTTCTGACGAATGCTGATGATGAAAATATTATTCATATGGCGCAAATTGTTTGACTCTCACTGTATGTGTGGTCGTGGAATAAGTATAGTACACAACTCGAGTTTTGATGCAATTACGCACTCGTGGAGTTGCACACTCACCGCTGCGCTTCTAAGTGTGTAACTCTCTCCACTTCGTGCGTAATATGCGATTTACAACTCTAGTTACGTAATATACTTTTTGGTCGGGCTTGATAAAAAAGACACATCACTAGTGAGCAAATTTCTGTCGAATTTCCTTTCCGATAGAGTTTCCATTGTTACCGAACCGATAAAACTCTTAGCCGAACTAATTCCATTAGGTCCCGAGCCAACGCACAAAGCCTCGTTCTGTCAATTTCATGGTCAATGGATATCCAAATCTCGCGTGCTTTCTTCCGACATATTATGCGATGATGTTGCCGAAATACCCGCTGTCGGTAGAACCAGCAAAGTGTAATCACGCGTAACTAAATGAAATGCCTAATGCAAATTGGGAAAACGTATAAGATGATATATATCTTCAGAAATATCCAGATGGTATATGGCATATGGCAAGACTCGCCCAATCATTATCCAATATTTTTTTTCGTCAATTCATCGCAAAATTAATTTTTTCAGCAACCGTCCGGGATGTACTTCCCGGACGCTTTGTCTTTGAGAAAATAGAATTTCCCGGCCTAGTCCGGGAATGTGGCTGGAGGATATACAATCACTTGAAAACAAAATTAAAATTTCCATGACCATTAAAAATCATCAGAAGAAAACAATCTATGTGAAACGGAAAATTCGCCTTCTTATTCTGACTTCAACAGAAGGAATTTGAATATACCAAGCACTTCTAACAAATTGAATCCCTTCTATATCAGCAATTTTAATATAAATATTGATATGAATAAGAATTTGAACGTTTCTGTTAATTTGTGGTATTTGCTGTTCTGTTCTGTTAGATTCAAATAGGAATTAAAATGTATAATGAAGAAATGGAAATGAAGCAAGTTAGGACACACGTTTATAGGAACCTTTTTTTCTATTTGGACTATCATAGATGAAATTTTGAACGATGCAAGTCAATATGAAATTTAATAATTGAACTTTTGTAACTATACCATTCGGCTCTCGCTCTGTGATTACACACGTGGTCATCATATAGTGTTCATATCGTATCTTGTATTAGTAATAACCAAAATTTCAAGAATGAGTGTAGAAAATAAAATGAAATGTTTTTCACGGACGCTACGCACAAAACGATTGAAGTGAAGTATAGTAATAGTATATAACATAACGAGTGTGGAAAGTGACATATTTTCCACGAGGAATGTAACGAGTGCATGGAATACACTTCCCAACGAATTATACCGGGTGTCCCAACGAAAACTTTCCACCCGGATTTACTGGGAAATGACAAATTATTTTCGGAAACGCTGAAACACGTCGATTTTGATTTCTTGTTAGTAATGGATTCAGTCGAGCAACTTCATCCCCCGGACGGGGGCGGCTACCCAATTGCGAATCATCATAGGGAACGTGGGTCGAGTGATACATCATCTGAAAGCTCTCTTTATTCTCTATCCAAACGTGTATAATTTTTTCAAAATCGAATGAATGGCAATTGAAATTAGTGTTGTTGACAGGTTCAATGTAATTAGTCAATATCTTACCTGTTCTTATTCAAATTCAATTTATTAACTATTTTAAGACTCAATGAGTGGACAGATAGACAATGGCAACATCCCATCCGGTCAGGGAACCCAGTCACCCCACGAAAAACGAAAACAAATTAGTCAAAACAAAGTAAGTACACGGAAAAAAAGGATTTGTTAATTCAACCGAATATATTTGGTTGAAATTATTCGTTTGAACGAATTAAATATCATTCATTTCAATCATCAGTTATATTCATCGAATGACACCATACTATTGCATGGACGAAATGGGATTCTTGATACAATTCTCATATATGCTTGATTCGAAAATATGCTGATCAAACGGAATCATCTACAATTCAAACTGAATAAATGATAATCTCGGATCAATAACATATCTCTTTGAACTGAGTGATTCAAATCTATCTATCCAACGAATCGAACGAATCATTTATCGATTCACTTTGAACAAATGGTAATATCAATTCAACTTCAATACAGGATCGATTCAAACAACTGATTTTGCTCAATTCAAGAATATATAGTTATATCAAATTGAATACGTTCTTTCTCACTTCCAGCTGATAATCATGATGAACTGAATTATAATACGCGAATGGAATAAAATATGTGGATTATGTTGATGAGAATTTCGGATTCTGAGCTACATTTGTAAATAACTAATAGATTCTTCTTGGATATGGAGGTCGAAGATATGCAGAAATAATACATTATTTGTTCTTCAGAATTCAACAACTTCCATATCCTGAGTGTATCGAGTGAATTATTCCATTCGTTTAGGTACTTATATAAATGACAATCATATTTCAGCACAATATCTTTTTTGGATAGTGCAAATATTTTGAGTATACCTAAAAGAATATTACTTCATCACTGTCAAAAATTAATGACATATGGGGCAATCATTAGGGTGGATGACCCAATATATATTATTACATAACAAATCCAATAAGCTATGGAATACCTGAAAGTACCCACCTCATTAGATCTATATGAAATTTCGATCATTTCTTATATAAGTATTACAATAATTCAGAAAAGAATGGGGAAATCAAACGTGAATTTGGTACATTTGATTGGAATACTTATATTACCATCATGATACTAGTCGATAGATGACTCTGTTTACAAATACCAATTGGTTAACGGTGCCAAGATATCGAATATTGGGATGGAATCACCATAAACAAGCGAAATGATATCTCAGTTTGATGACAGTTTTAGTTTGTTCAATGAATTCTTATGTTCAGTAGACCAAGAGAGGTAATTAAACTGAATCGGAATAATGCTCCGATCGAATGACACATTTTGTCAATCCAATGATGAGCTGATTTCATCCAACCGTTTACCAGAGTTGATTCAACAAAATATTCACTTCACTGATTCGAAAGTGTGTATGAATCCAAACAAAAGATTGTCTGATCAAGAATTTGGTTTATACAAACATTTCTCACATTCGGATTAACGAAATAATCACTTGGATTGATGAATCATTGTATCAAATTGATAGATACATGTTGTTGATGTGACATAGAATTTGGTCGATTCAAACATTTTCCACATTCCGATCAACAAAATAATGAATTGGATCGAATGAATTTCTGCGTTGAAATGAAACATAATGTAGTTGGTTGGACATTATATATTGTTCATCCAAAGAATATTTTTATTTTATTATTATTATTTGGTTGATCGAAGTAAATATTGCTTGAATCAACGAATTCTTTTTTCCGTGTAGCCAGGCTGGGACTATTAATTGCGAAGATCTTTCAACCAAATATCAGGTTGATGTCGCTATTCGCGAATACAACAATACAAGCGGAAGATGCTCACCCCAATTGTGAGCGAAACGTCCAAAGGAACCTCCTCCACAGAGGTAAACCGATCACGACACTGATGCCCGGAAACCATATTTCTTAGTTTTTGTTCTGTTGACTTTTTCATAGACAAAAAATACCTGTTTTTCATGGTTCGCCTGCGTTCTCAAAATGAATTCACAGTTCGCATGATTCTTATGGAAATATCATTCGATTCGTATTCTGTGAGTTAAGTTTCTTCCTGAAAATGGTTTACGCATTAGAAGAACGAATTGAGTTAGTGAAACTTTACTACAAGAATGATGATTGTCTAAGAGCTGCAGCTAGAATTTTCAATACAAGGCATCCAGGGAAAAATGCATCTCATACCTATGTTCAAACGTTGATTGATAAATTAGAAAGAACTGGGTCTGTGGAAAACCAGAAACATCATCCTGAACGTCGGATAAATAACGAGGCTGTTGAGGTAGCGGTTTTGGGACACGTGGCTATGGATCATACTCAAAGTATTCGAAGCTTGGCTTAAGCTTAGGGTGTAGCGCGATCGAGTATTCAGAGAATTCTCAAGTCACATCGATTCCATCCATACAAAATTGAATTTGTACATGAACTGAATGAAGACGATTTTGACAGACGTCAACAGTTTTGTGAGGAAATGTCTGAGCGTTTGAGAACAAATCCCAATTTGCTCTTCAATATTTGTTTTTCAGACGAGAGTACATTTTTTGTTGATGGAAACGTAAATCGTCACAATTGCCGCTACTGGAGCGATACCAATCCCAGGTTAATACGTGAGGTCCACACACAAACTCCGCAGAAGTTGAATGTTTGGTGTGGTATTTTTGGAAAAAATATCATTGGACCACTTTTTATAGATGATGATTTGAATGGAAAAATGTATTTACATCTTCTTGAGAATGCCATCGATCTATATATTGAATTTCGCGATTATATACAGAAATTAGCCAAATCCTCAAATTTGTTATGACGCAAATCACAAAAAGGGGTGTTCGTTATCGAAATCTGTGTCTTCTCCAGTTTCACAGTCTTGGACGAGAATTACAAATACTGACAACTCGTTATTGTCAAAATTCCCTGAGAGAGAGATGGCGCCAAAATTTGTATGTTTTTGGCATATTCATAAAAGCAACAGGAACGCAGGATTCGATATTTCATCAGTTGTAGTTCATCGTTCACCGGACGAACATGGTTTATGAAATAGATGGAGATACCGTACGATGAGCGAGTGCGAAGCTCGGTGATTGAACATGGTCAAGTTGCGCATGCTAGCGATGACAGTTTTCTACGTACAAGGCAGATGACAATTTATTTGAAAGAATGGCTCGATAGAAATATAAACAAAACTGAACAACAGCAGAACAACTATAGAAGAATGAATCGATAATGTTTCCAATTGGTAGTGATCGAGACGTTATGATTAATAAATACTACATGAATACTGAATAGAGGAACATAACCAGGTAAGTGTCACTTGATTCGACTATAGTTTTATCTAGTATGTCAGGTCGCATCGTCTAGATTACCATTTATATTGGAGTGATTGATCTAGTATCCATTTATTTCCAGGTTCCTTCTGATATTGAATACTAGGAGAGCATAATGGGGACTGGAAAAAATGTAGAAACCCGTGGAATAAAGAACCAAGTGGAAATCGATGCTGAAAACAGTAGTTGTTACTTATAGGCAGCCGAGCGCAATTGTCTCGATTTCCATAGACAGTATGTTATGATTTCGCAGTGTACTTACGAATGTAATCAAATAACTATAACTATAACTATAGTTATTTTATTGACTTTTCAGGGAGAATATCTATTGGATTGTCAAATGTATACCTACTGAATGTTCAAGTGAGAATCTTATGAGATTATGGCCTGTTACAATGCCTATGAGACATTTTCGGAGAATGAAGATTTAATTTGTTTATTCCTTCTCCAGGCTAGAAACTGGTCATGAGCACATTCGTATCGGTTTTTCGATTTCGCAGGAATTAATTTCAATGATGTAACTGAGCGGCTGCGAAAATTTCTGGTGGTGTCGATTCGATATCACTGTCCACATCACTGTCTATTTCCATATTTTGGGAATAGAGAATTTCACACTCCAAACTTTGACACTCAACAGATGATAATTTGTTTGTAAAAACAATCTCAATGAAATTTCACCAAATACGCCTACTCGAATTCGAAATTTATCCAAAGTACCTATCGCTCATTATCGACAGCTATCACGCAACCCAAAATACACCAGTCTAGAACGAGAGAACCTGATCCGAGATCTTCGATAGTTGTCGATGTCGATTTCTTTAAAATAAATGTGTACGCCTATGAATTCAGGATACTCCAGCTACGAATCTTTGGTAGGTAACCAATTTCACTCAATGTCACGTCAATTGTCATGAGTATAAGTCTAAATGATGAATAATAAAGTGTCCTAACTTTTTTTTGACCGTTCCTCCTTGAATAATATAGTGGATTCATGATACCCATATAAGAATCAAAATCAGAAAATGGAGAAGGTGATGGTAACATAACCAGACGCATCTCAAAGAAGGAGGGAATGTAGTGGATTCAATCATTTTCCGAAAGGTTAGGATGCATAATGTATGTAGACTATAAGTATCATATGTGATTATACCAGCAGTGAAGTTTCCAGATAAATTATCATTACATTCATCAATCACTGCAACCTCGACTGCAACCGTGAGTTTTTCAAATATTTCGACTTTAGAGCTTTTTACTTCCCTGTTGCTAAGCTGACATGAGGAAATATTTTTTCATTCATCAATGATTGATTCATTTCCGCTGATTCTAATACCCGTACAGCTCTGACTATCCAATATGAAAGTTTGAAATCGGAGTATTTTTTGTCGGTGGATATATAACAATCGAAGTTGACTTCCTCTGAATCGGATGTCTCCAGTTGAACCTCTTTGGAACATTCTTCTTTATTCATAGGAACTGTAGAACAAACTTTGATCCAGAAGTCTTTGGATAGAACTGGGAATGAAATCAATGAAGCAGAAAACTCGATTTTCCATTTGCAGTGAGTTTTCGTAAATAACAAATGGCATCACAAACGTAAGAACCCCCATCGTTCACAAAATCATCAAGGAAGAGATGAATATTTCACGGTTCCTCAGGAATTTCTATGCTGCCCATTTTCTCATATATATACCCCTATCTCGTGCGCTGTCATGCGAAATCACCAACTGTGCGTTTTCACCCTCCATATCATTAGGGTTACCTTATGTATTCCCTGTTGTTTGAGTAAACCGTGGATAATATACCCACTGCTACCAACTACGCGTCCTTATATATTTACTTCGCGCTGAAAGCTTCCAAGGTGGAAACTCCGGTGACATAAAGTAGTTATAGTGTGGTGTGATTGTGGCCGATTCCAACAGATGATTTGGACGTTCAGAGGTGTTTGAGGAACAAACGCACATATATCATATGCTGTAGGAGTTATGTCACCTTGTCAGCATGAAGATTTGTATAAACTCATCAGATATAAGCAGTATTGAGGCAGTTGGAGATGATTTCCTGACTTCGATGACCTGGAAGGGCTTTGTTGTCACATTCCTGGAAGATCATAAAAAAACAGAATCAGCCATAGTAGTCGTCATTGGTACCAATGAAAATAAGGCATATTGTTGACTGGAATGCCGACTGAAGGAGTTCGACGTAGAGAAAGAAGATAGGTTTCATGGGGAAGAGGGTGGAATCTCTAAACAGACACTGACAAAATATCTTTACCGAAAAAATCTGATAGCGTGAGTGGGCTGTTGGCAGGGTTTACCCAACTGAAGTCACCAAAGGTTCTATTCTTTATATGATTATTGGAGTAAATAGGACTGGAAGGAATTGCTTAAGCTCCGGAGAACCGTTCTTCTCAAGGCATTATTTTGGTTTTGGCAAGGTTTGCTCATTATAAACGGAATGACCGTTGTAGCGTCGGAACTGGGCCAGTGTGAGGAGACGAATATGTCCATCCTCTGTGCCAATACCTGTTCGTCAATATATGGGAATGAAAATGATAGGTGTATCGTATAGCGTGAGGATATGGACCACAGCTCCTCAATGTGATCCTGGCTTTCATTCATCTGGAGCATTTGGGGTGTCACTTCGCGACATACGTTAATGATTCTTCGTTGCAACTATTCTAATGTGTCAGTTGGTGTTTTGTAAACAACGCTTTCGATGTGCCCTCACAAAAAAAAATCTAAAGGAAAGTCGGGTGACCGAGGTGGCCATTCTATTGGGCCCGTCGTCCTATCCATCGTCTTGGAAATGTGTCATGTAAATAATTGCCCACATTTTGGAAATGATGAGGAGGAGCTCTGTCCTGTTCATCGTATGCGGGATCGTTCTCAATTATATTTATTAGAGCTGGGTCGATGGCATTTTGTAGTAAATCCAAGTACATATCGCCTGTTGAATTTTCAGGAAGTAAAAAAGGTCCTCAATTTCATTTCCAAAAATACCAGTCCACACATTTAACTTCTGGAGGTGTTGCGTGTGTGTCTCGTGGAAAATCCTTGGATTGATGTCAGCCCAGTACCGGCAATTTTGGCGATTCACTAAATCATTAAGAAACATTCGTCCGATAAACACACATTGAATAGAAAATTACGATTGTGTAACGCTCGCTCATTCATAATTTCGCAAAATTGCAAGCGACGATCAAAGTCGTCTTCATTCAGTTCGTGCACTAAGCGTATTTTGTAAGGATTGATTTTGTATTTTTTCAATACCCGTTGGACACTGGTAGGAGACACACCCGTCGCAATGGCCAATTGTCTTGTACTTAGCATACTCTCAACTGCAACTTGCCCCAAAACTGCTATCTCCGTAGGTTCATTCAGTACTGCATGCCGTTGGTTAAACAACTCCACGACCCGAATTCATTCATCGTTTTTGAAAGAAGCTCTGTCTGCGATTGAATACATCATGATAATAAAGTCAACAATTCGTAAACACTTCAAGCACGACATGTATCTAGCAACTACTCGACCTGATTCGAAGGTGAAGAAAAGAATCCTATTCATTTTATACTCTCTAAAATGAGCTTAAAAAAATCTGTGCATCGGCAAAAGCAGCTACTCGGCAAAAATAGCGAATCCATTCGAAGGAACTTATTGTGATGAAGTACAATTGAACCGATCGTCGTATTTTTCGTTCCACATGATGGTTGGAGTTTCAACGTTGCATGTTTTCTGAAAGGGTAGATCGATTTGAAAAATCGTAGCAGCACTGTATAGGGAATGACAAGCCCCTTCTGAAGAGGTATCGCTTGACCCCTCTTCCCATTTGAAAAAAAATGCTGGGGTGACACCCCTTCTCAGGGGGTTGAAGGTTGCACTATGCTTGTTACGTCCAATTGTGTCCCTCTGACAAGCAAACTTGACCTGTTTTCCGATTTTATCGAAAAGTTCTTTCCCAGCCTGTAATGCCTTGCGGTACGTTTTCGATGGGCCACCCTGTATGTGAAATCGATGATATATAGAGATTTGTAACTGCAAATATATCAATCATATTCTGATTGGATTTCTAGTCTTCATCCTACTATATCATCGAACTCTGTATCGTTGGATTCTTAACTCTTATTCTATACTCATCACATGAGATGATTGAAATCTAGCAGGATGATTGGTCAATTCCTTTGCAACCAAATATGTACTATGTTCAAGATGGATATTTCTATGAGGATATACCCATTGACGTCATTTCTTGTTTTTTTTTGACTGCAATGAAAGAGCCACTACAGTAACGACCTCGTCATCGTCACTCTCCATTATTTTATTTTTTTCTTTCATCGATTGGTGTGTGAATATGAAACGGTTTCGTTTTTCGCAATCGTTTGTTCCATGCTTCATGTTACAGGTTTCATGTTTTTTTGATGATGATTTCTATCTGGTCATTGAATGAGCAACTTTTCCAATTCAAATCTGAAGAGTGACAATCACACGCGGTGAATCCGGAGGTGGAAGAACAATTTTTTATATATCGAATGATGACGTTCGGTAATCATACAGTTCGTTCCAAATTTCAATCGTTCATATTCTGAACTGAAGGAGGAAAAATGTGTACCACATGATCTTGAGGGAGATCCTCGATCACCCGGTTCAAAAGGGGACCGCCACACATATCAGGTTCACTTGGTTCTCACATAATTTCCAATCAATCCACAGGCGCTATATCACTAGTTAGATATTCGTTCAGATTCATGTATAGCTGTTCGATAATGGAAATTCGTGAAAACGATATTCGTTTTCCTATCGCGATTTCGAATTTCGCATAACTTTTTTCAATCCACGGTATCCAATTCAATCATTCAGTTAGTTTACACTCCGCTGGTTTTACCAACAGCGGGTATTTCGACTACATCATTTCACATGTTGGAAGAAAGCATGCCAGATTATAATATCCATCGACCATGAAATTGATAAAATTTTTATCGTGAAACCATGGAAAAGGCTGGTAGAGATTCTACTAGTCTTCTTAAGATTCTTGTAGTACAGTCCCGAGGCAATCCATATATAATGACTGAATGCTGTCGGAATTTGGGCTGCGAATAGGTATTGCAGTAGGTACACTATTCTCGATCGTAAATGCAGAATCACTACACCATACTGAGAATCTTTCTTCGGACAAAAGGAGCTCTTGAGACAACCATAGTGTTGTGAATAATGTGCAGAAAATCTGTTGGTACTTGTTATAGATCAAGATTTCCAATGAATAAAATATTATCTGGTTCAGTTTTGGTTTCAAATAGAGAGCAAAATACGAATAACGCAAAATACTCATTCATGCACAAATCGAAGTTACTATTCGGAGACTGTGGTTGAATATTGGAATAATAAATAATATCGAATGATAAATGGAAACTCAAAAACCACAATAATATTTGAAAATGCCCAAATCCGTATTCCGGCAACTAATTTGCTTGTTGACCAGAAATTACCATCACTCTAGATGATTTCTGGTGATTATCTTGAAAGATACTGTGGGGTCGCTAATCTCTTCTACTTTTCAGGTCAACTAAAGATGGCAACATGACTTCCGATAAACGTATTGAGGCGTCTCTGAATATTATAGTGGTTTTTGGGTTTCTATTAATTTTCTATTCATGCACAACGTTTACACGGAGTACAATAGAGCTGACATTGCAGCAGCAGTATTTTGTGATTTGTCGAAAGCTTTCGATCGCGATGATTATGAAATATTTTTATCGACGTCACTGAGGGTTCAGTGACGTCATATTGGACTATTTCAACTTATATCTATCGCGTCGTAGTCCTTATAAGAATCACTGGTAGCTCTGACAGTATCGACATCTATTGTCGGATTGTCATTCGACTAATATATTTAGTGTTAGAAGGAAGTATGGGAACCCCTTAATGTCTCTGGAACGACAAATGTGATTTTGATGAAATCAATATACCTAGACGAGTTTCGGGCTGGAAAATCCCAAAATAGTGAGAACCAATATTATCGTCAGTTTCAAATATGGAATCAACAGATATCTGCTAGGAAATAATTGAATAAAACAATAGATCTGTCATTATAAGTATAGATAATGAATTTATTTATGGATATTACTAACTCACGCCTTCTGCTTATAACGCAATCAGAGTTGTATCCTAAGAACTGAGCATTTCAACTGCTGAAGTCGTGTCTCGGAGATTAGGAATCCAATTTTTTTGGAGTGTGCAGTGGGTACCTATACTACAGAATATTTTGAACCTACATACGAGATATGTACAGGGTTTTTCCGTATATTTTTGCACCCAATGAGTCATTTTCCTCTGAATAATCCAAAAGATTCTATCGTCGTACATCATACTTTGATCACCATATATATCATCACTCCCATATCTGAGAGCATCTGAGATTCTATGTGGTTCATATCATCCAATCGTGTCAGAAATATAAGCGGCCTTTTCTATTATTTACTCATCACATTCGAGTTTCCATGGAGTTGATTACTCTCAATTATTTCAAATATGGTAGAGAGGAAGTGAAAAGAGTTATCGAGTATTATAAATCCATGAATACTTGTATGTACTGGTATGTGACTGCTATATTTCGGGTTATATTTTACTTCATTAGGACTTGCTTCACTAATGTGGTTGAGATTGATTTTAATGCCTACTCATATCTTTGCCAATGACGGTTGTATGAAAATTTCATTATGGATGAAAGTTTTCGAATCACAGGAAACTCACACTGATATCATCAAATCTCGAAATCTCAGAACGGAATACAAGGGTTACAAAATACAAAAATATGAATTTTGGTCAATCGTAAAGTATCATTATTGTCGACATCATCAAAGAAGTTTTTCGCAATGCACCATCTTTTATTGAAATTAAAATTTCTGACAGATCAAGAATGAAACTTGATATGTTCTGTATATCCGTTGAAGTTGGGTGTGTATTTAGGTGGATGCATGGATATCGTATCAGTAAAAAATACGGGAATTTCATAAACACTATTCATGTTATTATTGGTTATTCATACAGAACCAATCAGCAGAAGACAATGATTATTCATTTTGATTCATTCATTCATTCATCCATTCATTCATATTCATTCATTCATTCACTCAACAGATAATTCAATTCGTAATGGCCAACTTCCACTAGTGGTAGGAGAAAAATACATTCAACCAAGATATCGCATCGAAGGAAACAATATTTGACATGTGATAAGAAAGAATAAAAGTATAGAAATCAGAAATTTCACAAATCACATTCCGGACCGAATTGATCTTCACTTTGTTGGTCCATGAAATAATATTCCCGTCCAGTCCATTTAGAGTTGCATTATTGAAATCACGAGAAACGATGAAAATCACCCATCACGAAACAACTCGTCATGTGTTTCTATTGCTGGCTTGAAACCTTTCACAAAGATTTTTGAGATTGCGAAAATTGAAAATTATCATGGATCTCACAGGAATCAGACCCGATTCAGACTGTATGCAAATGAAGTCGGAAGTTGAACCTAGTTATAGAATAAAAAGCAACAACGATCACCATGCCATAAAAGATTATGGAAGTTCAGAAGTGCGCGAGGGAGAAGCGTTTGAGATTACTTTAAATAAGAAATAGTAGTCGGAAGTTGGGAGTTTTCGTAAATAGATTATGTAAATAACTCCGCGGAGGATTTTGTCTAGAACACTAATTGGTGTGCAACAAATCTGTTGCTGAAATTACCATGGAATTCTCGTCTTAGTTGTAGATGTTTCTGGAGGATATTTCTGGCGATACTATGCCAGAAATCATCAAGTTTTCGTTGTAAGTGAGCATAACATTAAATTCCATTTTCCAACCTATCATTCGACAGTTAGCCTAATTTTCGGGTTTATTCTCAATAACTGAGAGTGTACCTTGCAGTTTAATCAACGATTCTGCATGATTGTCAGCGGTAGAAATATCTTCAGAACACCAAAACCTTCCTCATTACTTCCTCATTTATTGTACATTTATTGTGTGGTCACACGACGAGTGTATTACATGAGACACTGATTTCACTAGTTATTTGTTTAACTAGGCAAAAAAGTGGTTGATTAACTGCGGAGGTAAGAAGTTCAGAGCCGAGCGCAGTGATGTTAGAAATTCAGCAAAGACAGACTATTTTTCCTGAATGACTGCTTCATTTTCCACTATATCTTGATGTTGAGAAGAACAATGGAAACTAGATGAAAAGCGTATTTGATGATTGGAGAATTCACCAATATTTATTGCCTTGATGATTTATGAGATATTTACTTGCTATTGGACCCAATCATTTTCTGTTCACAAGTAGAATGATACTTCGATAACTAGCATTTTTCTGTGTCTGCAAAATAAGCAGTATTTTCTGTTAGTCGGATTGAAAATGATGAGGTTAGGTACGCGACTTTCCACTAAGATAACCTCAATAGAATAGATACCATGTACTGAAATCAGTGACCAAGCAAGGATTAGAAAAAAAATAGTGTCTGTTTTCATTGCATTCATCAACAGTTTCAAGGATTACCAAATGAAAATTCCAGAACCGTATTTGAAAAAGAGATAAATTGATGCTAGTGGTCCATAAAGGCAAAGTTGGATATCAAATGTGATAACATCATCATGTAGTGTAGAGAGAGAGTGACAAATGAGACCTCACAATTCTTTTGAAACATCACTCACATCACAATAAGTCCAGGAAAAATTTAAACGATTTTACGAAATTTAAAATTCGTCCGAAAATATCTCTGGTAATATTCGGAATTTCTCAAATCTCGAGGCAGCATTCAACAAGCACCAAATTCCTCAAGTTTGCCATGACTTGACCAATGGGCATATCTGCGAATATGTACATTGAAAAATGCGTCGTCAAAACAAACACAATGTATACAGTCTGTTCACAAGTACTCTGTACGATAAAAAATATCAATTTTTTTTTATTTGGCTGATTCACACTGATGATTGTTGCATCTTTCGGAATCATACTGTTTAGTGTACAACGTACTCCGAAATTAGTATTGCCTGATGGTCACATTTGGTCTTCTTCGATGCAGAATCTTTCGAGAAGGCGGCATAATGAAACAAACATGAAAAATCGATATTACTAAAGGAAACAGCAGCAATTTGCACGTTCAAGCCAATCCCAGCTGAACTTTCGCCGCCACATTTCCCAAAGGAAATTATTCACGTCGTTTCCAGAAGCACATTAATAGTACTCCCCTTTTTTCGATCCTGAGCGTTTCCAGACTCTACTCAGACACTCTCTTTTCCAATAGCCGGAGCTCATCGCGGGTGAATCACATGCAAAATTTCAAGATTATACTCTAGAGAAATTATCATAACACAATTTTCCATTTCGTTTTCTCTTCCTGTTATTTTTGCAGAGGGGTGAAACGGAAATTATGGTCGCACGGTATTGAACCAGCCTCGTTCTTACTCACCCGATAATACGGGAGAGCAGACAAAAAACAGGAGAAAACACTCCACCTTCGAGAATACCTTGAATGTGTTGACAGCATTAGAGGGAAAACATATTCAGTGAGCTCATTTCTTAATGTTCCAAAAGCAATAAATATACCGGGTATCCCAGAGCTTTTAGTCCAGCGGATATTTCAGTTATTGGCAGGAAAGAAAATTGGGAAGAAATACGTGTCGTAGGAGACCATAGCTCGTTCATGCAGCATAGCGAAACCCATAACCTGCCAAACAACCCCCGAGAAAACACCCCTAACTTTTGTTTTTCAAATTGCACCCCCATGTTTGTTTCGGTTCAGATGAAATATCTGCTGGCCTAAAAGCTGTGGGACACCTGCTATATTTTCCACAATGATTTGACGTTTATTTAATGATGTTCGAATATATCATGAACAAAATGAACGATATCAGTCTAGTATTGGTTGGTTCAGGTCTATATAAGTTTATCAAATAATCCACTAGATTGTAGTTGATACTGATGTTCAATGTAGCAGCTGATCTCTTCAATGCGGAATGTATATTGTAACAGACCACGGAATATTTATTAGTCAAATGATTTCACAACGGTAATAACTGATATTGGAATCCAGCTAGTACTGCTATTATTATTGGTTGGTTTTGGTGGTATATACGGTTAATATTTTTGGTTGACGACCTAGCTCAAGATTCCGGCACTAACAATTGCCCTATGAGTTTATTACCCTATGGTTGTATGACAACTAGTAGAAGTGTTTTATTCATTATTCAAGAATATCGATTTGTAGTACTGCCAACAAAAATCGTAAACGCTTACTTTCAA
Organism: Gastrophysa polygoni; assembly: GCA_963576655.1. Taxonomy (NCBI): domain Eukaryota; kingdom Metazoa; phylum Arthropoda; class Insecta; order Coleoptera; family Chrysomelidae; genus Gastrophysa; species Gastrophysa polygoni. The sequence goes on from OY755082.1 coordinate 17,070,321, forward strand.
AGGTGACCATGATATATTTCGTAGAACAGAGTTGATACGACTTTTGTGACGACTCTTCCACAGATTGTTACGTGATTGAAATTTCAAAATAAAAGTACTATACTTGATGTCATCTCGAAATATGTGAATTTCTCGATTCCTCGAACAATTATTGTTGGGAGAGTCACAAATGAACTTTTGATAATTTCGGTTTCTCTATACAGCCTTCACGAGGAATTGTTAGATATGTGTCGAAAAACAAGACCATAATTACACACACAATTGTTAAAACCTGAAATATTCAAGAATACACATGCCAATGGTAACCAAAAAATAGATGAAGTTTTATTTTGTTACTTGGTGTATTTCTAGGACTATATTATGATAACGTGATGGAATATATCATCATCATGCGATAAGCCTATGGAAAATTGTATAATCTAGCCATAATCATAATTTACCATCAAACAAATATTGTTATAATCATTCAGACTTTGTCGTTCAAGACAAACACTCAGAACAGAGAACACACAAGAACACAATATAATGATGAAATATCAGAAATGGACAGTAATTGGGTACCTATTTTATAGAAGGGATTCCTACTTGGCATATCTCGAAAGGTATCTCGATGAAAGAATATTGGCTATACAACGGATGCTACAGAATATGACGGTTATGAATATCAACGGTTCGTAAGTTAGGGGTGTTAGTTGCTTATGATATTGATTGCAAGGGAATCGAAAAGTGTGGAAAAATTGATTTTTCAGATGAGTTTTGAACGCACATTTCTTTATTCTCAATATTTTCCGTCTATACTTTACGTAAGTGAGAAGCCGCATGTATTTCAGTGCCAATTCAATATTTGCCTAGTGGCGTGTTCAGAAAAAATCACAATCTGCAAATGCTTTCCTATATTTTTTCGAACTATTTTACAGTCTTACTATATCGAAAAAAAGGTTCATATATGAATATTTTGGCACGCATTCAAAAACAAATAGTGTTTCGCTGGGAACCCGCATTGAATGATTTTTATGAAAATTTTCATATGAAATTTTCGACATTCTGTTCTTTGGAATATTAGCTTTGCAATTCACAGTGAAATTGACGCTTGTTTTTCAGTCTTTATAACATTTAATGATGTGGTCTTCACAAAGGTATTGGATATTTCCTCGGGTATTTTTAAGTTCGTTTGATCCTCTATACTATTCAATGACTACATATTTGCAGAATTTTGATCAACTGATGAAAAGACGGTGACAGCTTTTCAGAAGAAAGAGTGTGGCTGCCCAACCTTCAAAATATCCACCCGGACTATGAGATAACACAAAAAATATGAATGTGGTATTCAAATGTTCGCATGTTGGGCATGGAATGATTAGGGGAATGTTCACTCCTCGGGTATCTAATAGAAATTTAGTATCTTTTCAGCAGGTATCTACAACAGTGAATTGAGAATGGAATGATCTTCCGGCCCTATAATAGCATCCCGGAAGAATATAATAATGAAGGCTCATATTACCATGCTAAAATTGGATAGTGACAGCTTCACAGTCAGTGGGAAAAGATTTGTAATTTGACGATTTGAAGTTGGAGGATTCTCAATGTTCTGTGATTGTTTCGAAGAATTTTTGATCGAACCTCACCAATAAAAAGGTACGCATAGCATTTACGATGGAAATACTAAAAAACTAATACATCGATCGGATTTGTTGGAGGACTACAAATTTCGTATATAAAAAGTTCTGTCAATTGATGTCAACTGATTATCATGCTGTTTTTGGTACTTATTGGAAGAATTACATTGTTTTCTTACTTTCATGTAGAGTTTGCCTGCAGAATAAAGTATATGCTTTGAAGAAAAATCAACAAAAACACAATAATTCTCAATCATGATTCATTCGAATACTGTCTGTGAGAAAATCTCATAGAAAGCTGGGAAATGAATGATTCATTTAATTTCACTATTAGTTTACTACATAGAAAATAAATGAAAGTTCAGATGAAACTAGCAACTGGCCAGGAAGTATCAAATCTACCAATTTCGATGTACGGTCAGTTCAATGAACGGAAGGCTGGCTCTTGTTTTCATTTCAAACTCAGAATGGTTACTAGGTTGAATTGATTCATATAAGGATGAAAATGTGATTACTCAATATTATAACGATTTTGAAGACTTGAGTTTTCACGTGAGTCAGTCACTCACTCTCAATTCGCATATGCTTTGCGACTCAATTATTTATTCATTACAATGTAACAATCATGACAGAGTTCAAGTTTTTTGTGTTGTGTCGTGAAATATTTGTTTGTGTTTGTGAAATGTTTGTAGTTTTCGGCTATTCATATCTTTTTGATTCAGTACAGATAAAAACTGTTTGAAAAATAGTGTCCCCTTCATTTATTTCAATCTGACATAACCTTGTTATGATTCACGAAAAATGTCCAACGAAGAATTATTTCAATAATTTTTATCTCAATTCATATTGTCATGAATATTTTCTACTTTCAGGTACATTTTTCGCCAGAAAATGGCCTAGTGCCAAATATATTCGAACTATTGTTTTCCTTATCGATAGATTTCGATTTTGTTTTGAATTATGTACAAAACTAATGAAGTATATAAAGAAAAGTATTATCGATTGATCGATAGGGAGTGTTCCGAATAGACTCGAATCATCAACAGTTCTCTACTTCAGGGAAAAATATTTCCTCAGACAATGAAATCGACTTCTGAGACAAGAGAGATTAGAATAAATAACAGAAAACAGCTGGATTTTCTGCTCATTCCTACAGAAAATTGTATACCTATCAACCCACCTAATTATACAGATTCATTCCATAACGGCCTCGGGCGATGCAGAGAAAATTTGAATGATTAATCATAATGCTATCCCAGACGCGGTTGCCAAGTGACTTTAGGAAACGAGATTCGGCAACATTTGCGCCTGACAAAATGCTCGAAATCACCCTTCACTCACGATTATGTCTGATAAGATTGATGTCGGAATGATGTGCGTTGCGTAGACGCATTCCTAAGATACGTAGTTCGTGACAATTGAGGGAGGAACAATATTCATGAAAAATTTTCGGTAAAGATAACAACAGGCATGAAATTCCAAATAGACGATTATTGAGGACTGTCATGTCGTGAGGATGACTTTTCTCCGCTTTTCTCATTGGTCAATTTTGAGTGGCAGCTGACGTTGTTTGAAAATTATACAAACCACAGAATTCGAAATTTCACACGCATGCGCAAATACGCCATCTGATAGTTTTAGGTCGTGAGAGATAAAAGTTTGCATTTGCATTCTTGCTACTTGGATTTAACTACTTGAAACCTTAAACTCATGAGAAATGTATGAATGCTAACATTGAAAACCAATGATTGAACTCCTTACGACTTATTAGCTTAAACTTACGGATTAAAATTGCTGCATAAATCCACCATAGCTGAAAACTACTATGACAATGACAAAAAAACTGTGTTCTTACGGTTCAATCATTCAAGGACCAATTTTGATCACAGTTTACTCGTAAAATCTGTGAATGGATCAATTCGATGTATGAAAACTCAAAATGGAATAATCACATAGATATGATTTGTAAGAAAATTGCTCCAATATCTTATTGCATTCAACAACTGCGCTGTAGTGTGAGTAAATCCTTATTATTATACTATCATGCACATTTTCACTCTATTATTTCTTATGGAATTGCGGCATGAGGTGCATCTAGCGATTGCTCCAGGATATTTAAAATCCAAAAAAGAGCTCTCAGGTATATTGCAGGAGCAAGTAGAAGAACCAGTTGTAGAACCATTTTTAAAAGGCTCAGAATCTTGACACTCATGGGTACATACATTTATGAGTTACTGCAATATGTTAAATCAGATATAACAAGTTTTCAGAGTCTTAACAGAAATACAAATCATATCACTAGGAATCTTCAACAGCTGGAAGTGCCATCACACAGATTGACAGTAATTGAAACATGTCCTCGACTTATGGCCATGAAAGTATACAACAAATTACCAGATGATATTAAGAATCTGCCTGTAAAACTCTTTAAGCATAGAACCAAGGAGTTGCTCTTGGATAAATCATAATATACACTGAATGAATATTTGAATGTTAATCTGTGATACTTTATTAGTTATTAGTATATTTTTACATATATACAAATATGAATATGTTTTGAACAATTTTTCAATGACAATGCTTTATTTATTGCAATTTAATTTCTACTTTTCCTCTCATTGTTCTTTTGATGATATTTTTTCTTGTACTTTTTTTCTATCTGACAATGCTTTATAAATTGCATTTTTTCTATTGTTCTGTGTATTTATTGTATTGCTCAACTGTAAATCATTGACTTATTCTATATCATCTTTGATGATCTTACTGAATAAATTTTATCATTATTATTATTATTATCATTATAGGAAATATAAAATGGGCAAGTGCTTCTACTATATAGTTGATATAATTCGCTTGTAGTTTTAGGCATAACGAATATCACCACAGGTGAATTATTCGCATCTTGTTGCACATATTGTGTCAATGTTCCCGAAAAAACTGATTTCAACAGTAAACAACACCACTGGGATGATACGGAAGTTCCTATAATGAAATATACCTACATATAAATATAACTAAACTCGATTTATCATACACGTTGAATTTCGAGCCTGATATTTCGTGTTGAACCATATATATCGATCAAATATGAACAGTAGCAGATGTAACATGATAGATGAGTATTGCATAATCCGAAATGTTGAAACTTATTTCCATATTCACATGTCCGTAATGAAGTTGTAGTCGATCATGGAATAGATAATTACCCTTCAGAAAATTCCAAATGGGAACATGAATCCATCACTACTTCATTCGAAAGGTATTTTCTTCCTGGTGGTAACTATTACCTGAAAGACCACTAACAGTAATTTTGAATTGAAAAATTTCTCGAGCTATTACGGAACATAAGTGTGAAGAAACTGTGGTGGAAGTGAAAATCCCTTTTCTGGGCTATAATCACGGCCATGACAATTCACAAAAGGATTGAATTCATGAAAAAAAAAATTGATATGGAATGAATTTAGACTTACTCTGTATTTCCCTGGTTTCCTCCTCTCCTCAATGCCATGCCAGCACGTGCCATTCCACCTGAAAGCAATAACGATATTCAATTGAAATATAAATTATAGTTTGCATCTTATGTGAGGAATCCGTATTCAAATTCTTCAGATGTCCCTACCAAGAATCAAGAAACGATGCAATCAAATAAACAAACTTTCCTTGACATTCATTGTTACGAATATTCAGACTTGAGTTATGGTATATTTCAAATTCCGGTAGAGATTGGATAATCGGTTCTGACAGATTTTCAATACGAAGTCAATCATCGACAGGAGAAGGTGCGAAAGACTCTCAAAATATTATGCAACCGAAGCCTGAATTATGACGTATTCAGATTTGCCATTCAATTCACTTTATGCCAACCAACGAATCATCAAAAAGAAGGAAATTTCAATCGGTGATAGAACATTAGCCTCAAATTCGTTAGACCGCCTCTGACCGTTGCGCAAGTGAACAATTGCATTTGATTGAGAACAAAAATGTTAACAATGAATAACCGGAAAATCAGGTGTGTAAGATGTATTGCAAGTTCTCCAAAGATAGAAACAAAGGACATTGTGATAATAACGAAGGCGTAGAGGGACCACCAACTCATTTTTCTCCAAATACTGGGATCTAACTCTAGTTTTAAAATGTACCTCTGCTATTATACTGTAAATTCTGACATTTGCTGTGTCCCCAGTTGATCGTACGCAATAAAGTATCATTATTATTATTATTAATTCGGAATTCAGTGTTTTGAGACAGAATTCCGAGTGAACGTCGTTGTTACTTCTGAATTACAAGACGGAATTCTGTCATATGTCCTGGCTGGCCATTCGATTTCCGACATTTTGGGGCAGATTACATATCTGTCCTTGCTTCAAATATTTTGCGATAATTATTATTGAAAATCCCACAAAGACTAAAAAATGAATATACTACCTCCTTGAGTAACTCACAGACAGCATTCGATTTTGGTTCATTCATGCTCTATACTATATATCGTGAAGTTCTACATAGGACTAGCCCAAAACGCCACGGTGGTTTGGATTCTACTTATATGAACTGGTAGATCCCCGTCCCCTTCCCTCGTACAAGCGTTTCATCGGCTTCTGAGGGTTGCTTCGGCAACCAAGAAAATCAGTAACAACAACAATAACAATATATTTGAGAATGCTTCATCAAACTAGACTTGGGTGTTGGTACCGGAAAGATTTCCACAAATATGAATCAATCAACAATAATAGTCGATATAATGAGCTTTTATGAAGGAATTATCGTTCCAAAATGGTCATTCAAAGAAGGGGTGTGCGATATTGAAAATTTGATATTGATATCGGTTTTGGTATCGATATCTATCGATATATCGATTGAGGTATCGATATATCGATACCTCAAAACCGATATGGATATATATAATATTACAGGTTCCCATTTTTTTCCTATAGGCCTTCTTCTTCTTCGGATATGGTCCCCTGGAGGACGGCGCTGGGAATCGTTCTCTCTTGAATAACTTTCAAAATAAATAATATAATGAAAATAAAAATTCGATATGAGGGACACTAGTAAGGGAGGACCCCTCAAAATAGTGTTAATGTTTAACGTTAAATTTTTTGAGACCCTGTATGATAAAGGCACGAGGAAAAATATATTTGGATAGCTTGAACTAGGGGTGTGCGATACTGAAAATTTGATATCGATATCGGTATTGGTATCGATATGTATCGATATATCGATATTAATTTCTCATGCTATCGTTTTTCGATATATATCGATATATCGATATTTTTGCACACTCCTAATTCAAAGCACACGAATTTATTCCGAGTTCATATATCGGAATTCCGCCTTCGCAGATGATTAAGGTCTTCTCCTGTAAGAAATCCTTAAGAGAAGTACAATTGATTATTCTTCGAAATATCTTGATCTTCGTTGAAATTTACTGAAAATGCAGTGAAATGAGGAAAATCTTGGTGAAACTCATTATTTCGATTGGAATAGAATGAACAGTTGAGAATCACCCTGTTCGAGTGTTCATGTTTCAATGTCCCAAGTGGAGTAGCGTTGAGCAAAGGTCCAATTCATTGACGAAGAGATCAATCGATTGAAAAAGATCAATTTTCCATCGATGACCGGGCTACAAAATTCAATCTTCCGCAACCTTGACCCACCCTCAGTGCCTATGCTACTTGGAATCCCGATAATTATTTACAGAGCACTTGTACCCGACAACCCCCATTCAGTCGACTTCAATTATCGATTCCAGGATAAAACCTGTTTTCACCATCACAATTGTTTGCACCCCTAAATATGCACCGAGGGCTGTTCTTCTGTCAGCGTTAATAGTTCCCATGATACCGGACTGACCCTTATCTGTATGCACCCTCCTGAAATGCTGGAAAAGTTGCGTATCAATATGCGTTGCGTTCAAACCTCCGGTCACAACCATCAAGAGTTCCAAGATTGTCTTCTCATACGAAAAATATGTGGGGGATCATGAAATTCAGATATCACACTAAGATTCTTACGCATGAAGACTACTGAAGACTCATGATTATTCAACTGGTGATTGAATAAAATAGTATATTTGATCATATAAGACACGACACAAGAAAAGACTCTCTGCGATAATATTTCTTCAACTGATACTTTCAATTGCTTCAGAAATAAGGGGAAAGCTGAGAAGATGTCCTTATACGGGTTTCCAATTGAGTATTCGAAATACTTTATGCGAGATATCGTGGATTTGAAGTGAGTTCCGTCCAAAGATATGATATTATATATATCATTACATCGAACCCAGAGAGAGAGATAGAGGTGTTGAGACGACCATAAGAAAGAGATGCAACGATAAAGAATCAGCTGACTAGTGGTAAAATATTCTGCCACGTCATGCTATTGCATTGGTAGGCACATTCTGTTTTAGTTTTCATTTCGATATTGAAAATCTTCGTTCCTGATATGCCTTGGAGCAATTATGGGTTCAATAATAGATGCAAGGATGTTGGATGATATGTTGAAATTTCATATCGAACCTAGAGCGCTTATTTTTTGTGGAACTCAAATTTGGCATGGAATAATCAAGGTGTTGATCTATTCTCCGTCATGTGGAAAGTAGGATTTTTTTGGATGTTGGTTGTTTATTCATACAGATTCTCGAGATTCTCTCGCGTTGTTCTTGGAAATGTAAATAAAATAATGATAATCATTTCAGCGTATTTGTAGTGAGGAAGGATTTGTGATCTGCCCCAGAATGTCATTGCGCTTGAAATTCAACCTTCAGATACCTCAAAGTGAAATTCTCTATTTGTCAGTAACACCTTGTTTTTCAACGAACTTTGGCATTTATTTTTCGAAAGTGAATATGAAAATGGTGAATTCAAGATCAATTAATAAATAAACACCCGGTGCTCAAAATTATTCGTCTGTAACAAACTGTTACTCTTTGGTGACTGAGCAGCGAAACGATTCAGGAGAAAAACATGTTTCCACTGTGTTGAAAACGAGAGCAGATTCGTTCGAATTTCAAGTGCAGTAACATTTTGGGACATATCATGAATCTGTCCTTCCTACAAATGAATAAAAACATACCACCTCCTCGATCAACCTCTATAAAGTCTTCAGTTGTTAGTTGGTTTGGTTGTTTCTTGGCACAGTGAGTTAGGTAATATTTCCGATTTGAACATGGGAAGGAACGACTGAAAATGTAGTCAAAAAATCAACATGATCAATTATCAGCATGTTTTTTATTCATCTTGTTTCCGAAAGGACTCCCTCTGAACTGGCTAGAATTCTCAATCCAATTGTGAGAATATTATAGAATATTCAAGAATTGGCGTATTTCAAACATGCCTGAAGATCTTGAGAGATGGAACTGTATAACAGCTCGCGATCTTTTGTAAATGCTAATAGAGGCTTGCATGAACCCCTATAGATTATAGAGGCTCGAATAGATGTACATAGAAATTCAAGGTATTTCAGAGAATTTCAAAATCTCCTGGTTGGTTCTGGATTCTTCTGAAAGCAGAGGCCCGCCCGGTCAATCAATCAAACCGAGAATCAAACAATTTGTCAGAGTTTACGAATAATACTACCTTAATTTTTTAGTGAATCTACCATAGACTCCCATTGTTGTTAATCTACTGAATAGTTTCGACTCATTTCGGACAAATCCACGAAGACGACTGTTCCTGTTGCATAGTGAAAATGCATGAGAAAGTGAACGATATTATTTACTAATGAGAAATGAGTTTGCGACAATTTATTGATGATATTAGAATTATTCCAATGTCAAGCGATGTTGTACCTATTTCTGGTCGCTATACAGAAAACGGAAAATACAAAAATTGTTGCTGCTCCAACCTCGGCTTCAACGATGAATCAACATGATGCATGGCAAGGCACTTTTTTGGTTACAAATATGGGAACGGATATAATTCTGCTCAGATAGTCCTAAAAGTTCCTCTCACTCCTTTCCTAAAGTCACGACTAACCCTTGATATAACGATCGGGCCTTATCCATATGCACCCTCGGAAATATCCCCAAAACGGCATTAATCCAATGAAATAAATCAAGGTGCTCAGTGTGATAGATAAATCAGCGGATTCATTTGTACATATCTGGAGGATTTTTGTTTTCATCTTCAACGATTTGTTTTGAAGTTTGCAGGATCAGCTTTGGGCAATCTTCTGATCAGTCTTACCTGTTGATAACTTCATTCTGAAGTTCTGCATATTTGCTGATACATGATTATTACATTTGTATATATGTTACGAGAGCAAAGGAATGAATTTGTGAATGAACCTGAGGAGTGAGGTGTGAGTGCCGTGGATGATTTTTCCAGGATTTTTCATACAAACATGAGTCGTCGTCTTGATTCCTTCCAAATATGAGTTGTCATCTTGATTCCTCCCAAATATCGTAGTAATTGAATACTTGCGTATTCAGAATACGAATCATTAAATTTCATAATCAACGTTGGTAACTATAAGATTTCAAGTCTTTGAGTATTGGTATTGGTATTGGTAGTTGTGGATGGTGACAGATGCGCGACCTGATTGGATCTATCTATCTGCCGTATCTCCTGCTTGTTCCTCGGCTTGTTTCAAGGTTTGCTCGTTCATAGCAGCTCCTCAAGATTCAATTCCCTCGAGGATTTTATGATTTTGGGTCAATTAGTGGTATCCTCGGTGGTATCTCTTCCACAGTCACCTGGTATGATTCCAATATGTTCCATCTTTGGTGATATATAGCATCGCACTCCATCAGGGTATAATAATGATAATAATAAAGTTTATTCATGAAAGAAATGTTTTAAATGAGACATACATAAATATCACATCGCAGGTACTTAACGAATAATAATGATAAATAGCTCTAAACAAGGATGAATGAGACATACATATAAATATTGAAACATAAATATCACAACGCAGGTAACGAACAATAATGATGAATAGATCTAAAAGATATTAAAATATTCAGATATTTGAACAATGAATGGATAAACATACGTTCTGAAGAAAGAAGATAAAATTTGGCCCTTTTTTCGGAGGAGTATGTATTTGAGATTTCTTTGATTTCAGTCGAAAGAAAGTTATGAGATCTACTAGCTGCCCCATTCTTGTTCTAGATGATATCATTCTCAGAGAATTATCCGTTTTTAGACGAGTTTGGTAGTTATGGCTGATGAGTGGTAAATTAAATCTGCTTTTGAATTGTCTTCACAATTTTATAGACATAGTGCTGACGTGAATCAAGAACTTCCGTTTCTGCAAATATTAGGTCGGATGAGTATCTGATTGGTTTAGATGGTATAATTTTCGAAAATCTTTTTTGAATAACTTCGAGATTCTACAAGAGAGCATCCGTTGCTGCCCTCAAGCTAGAATACCATGGGTAAGTCGTGTTTTCACCAATGCTTGAAAGAGAATTTCAAGATATTTGAAATCCAAAATTTATTGTGAGCACTTTTCAGCCAAAACATATCTCTTTCTGCTCTTTCTTCCAACCCGTTCCAAGTATCATCCTCATTCATAACGATAGTGTCGTCTGCGAAACTGGAAACCGTACCGAAGCTATTGAAGGTAAGTATGGAGTTTATTCAAAATATAAACAGTACTGGACCTAGTACGGGTCCTTGTGGTACTCCATATCTTATTTCAAATTTTTCGCTCAATGTTTCATCAATTTTCACACATTTTTTTTTCTATTTAGAAGGTAAGTTTCCAATAATCCAAGGGCTATTCCTCTGAACCCTAGATCTTGCAATACTTCTAATAACTGTGTGTGATTGACAGTGTCGAAGACTTTTGCAAGATCTGAGAAAAACATATAAGGATGGTCGGCCTTTATCTGAATCTTCATAGATTTCAGTAGTGAGTAAGTGGATTGCATCTTCTGTAGATTCACCATCTCGAAATCCGAATTGTCTATTCGTTATCAAATTATATTTTTCTATGTACTGCATCATTCTTATTTCTATAACATTTTCCAGTATTTTTGAATAATTACTAATAAGAGAAATTGGGCGATAGTTACCTGGGCTTTTTTTACAACCTTTTCTAAATAGAGGTTGGACAATGCCTTCTTTGAGAATTGATGGAAAAGTACCCTCTATCAATACTTCATTAATCAGATGTGTCAACGGACCTGCAATTGCATTTTTCATTTCTTTCAGTGTTTCTGATTTGATTTCATCAATTCCTGGTGCTTTTTTGGATTCGAGGGAGTTGATTAGATTTATAACACCTCTTTCATCGGTTGATTAGATTTATAACTTCTCTTCAATCGGTTGGCTGAAAAACATAGATTGATGGGACGAAAATCTTTTCAAAGGAGGATTATCTGGAAGTTTAACCTACCTAGCAAGATTTTCACCAACACTGATATAATAATTGTTGAAAACATCAGAAATTTCTTCTTTATTATCTCTGAGTTGGCCATTTTCATTTATCATATGTGCTATCCCTTCATTATTTTGCTTTCAATCAAATGTTTTCTTTGTGTTCCACAATGCTTTACTACTATTTGCATTGTTTTCAATATATCTCTATAGTATTTTTTTTCCTGGTTTTTATCAAACAATTCAGTGTATTCCTGTAGTTCAAATATCCTCCTTTCGAAACTATATTAGACATGTTATTTTTGTACTCCCTCAGTAATCTATCCCGTTTGTTAATGGACCGTACTAGGCCATCGGTAATTCGAGCTTTCCTTCTGATGAATTTGTGTTCGATTTTTTGTGTTTTTTATTTTTCTCAATTTCTCTTGAACAAGTCGGCAAAGAATACTGTTGCATCATCTATGTTATCAATTGATAGAAACTGTTTCCAATCAAAATCTTGTAGGTCTCGTTTCAAACCTGGATAATTGAAACATTTTGTCATTTGTGTACAGTGGTTTCGCTGATAATCTTCATTCATTTGTAGTTTAGCCATGATAGTGTAATGATCGGTTACATCAGTTTCCATCACGTATGAATTGATATTCCCGTTTTCTCGTTTTGCTTCAATGAAGAAATGATCTAAGCAGGTTGCGCGCTCCTTGGTCTTGTAACGTTATTGATGTACGACATAAAATCAAACTCGTAAAATATGTTCAAATATTTGGCAACTGGTTGATCTTCTTCTGAAATATTGATATTTATATCACCCGTGAAAATAAGGTCACTGCAATTCTCACATGATCATTTTCAACAGATAGTCCCTGAGTTCTACAATAAAGTCATTCACATTATTTGCGGGCGATCTGTAAATAGCTGAAATTAAAATATTTTGTACAGTTTTCGATTTCATTTCCATTTCAATAGATTTGCATCCTCGAATATCCATTATTGAAAAGTTGAAGTCGTAGCCATTTTTGATCGTTTGTGTTAATATCATTTTATTGTAAATCATATCATAATTATTCAAACTGAATATTTCCAGGCAGGGAAGTTTGAACGTCTCTGTTAAGATGATACAGTCAAACTGCTTGTGTACTTGAGCTAGATGAACATCCAAATTCTTGGAAAAACTGCAGATATTTTGATGTATTATATTGAATTCTGGAATATTTTCCAGTTTCAAACTCTTTAGCTATTTTAATTTTATATCCGTTGTCGCGAATCTGTATGGGTTCATCTTTCGATAGAAAATTTTCACAGATAGTTAGGAATTACTGGAGGAATTGCATCAATTATGAAACAGAAAGCTAAAGTCTAAGTACTGTCGAGGAATCATTTTTCCGCCTAATTTTTGTTTACTGAACGTGTTCTGGGCTTATCCTGTGTAGCTTTTTGTTTCGGAATCAATTGAATCGGTTTCTTTGTTGTTGGGGCCTTCATCAGCGTGAAAGCAGCCACAAGTTCCAGCCACGAATCCGCTGAGATTTTAGGGCGCGCGACAAACCACCAACGGTCGTGCAATACTGAAATCCGTTGCTCGAGCCACAAACTTCTTCGGAAGTGCTGACCGATTAGATTGATCTTTGCAAAACGACGAAAAATCATAGCCATTTTATAGTTGAAAAAAATCGATTTCTCTTCATGCATATACAGTGTGTATAGAAATCGAACGGCGATGCAGATAAACTGGTATTTTGGAGATCTCAATTCTTTCTGAATGCAAAGAAAACGATAAATATCTCGAAAAATCTCAAACTTTGAAAAATCATAACTCTGGTAATAAGAGCAATAAAATATATTTCTCTTCAGGAATATTCAGTGTGAGTGGTGTTTAATGAGATCTATATGACCCAGTATTTTGCCGGGCAGGATTTTTCCCAAATTCGAACACTCAAACTTGCGTAAAATACGATAAATCCCAAACTTTGTCTTGGAAAATGTACAGTGTGAGTGGTGTTCTAAGAGATCTATATCACCCAGTATTTTGCCGGGCATGATTTTTCCCGAATTCGAACACTCAAACTTGCGAAAAAAACGATAAATCTCAAACGTTGAAAAATCATAACTATGTTAATAAAAGCGATAAAATATATTTCTCTTCAGAAATATAAAGTGTGAGTGGTGTTCTATGAGATCTATATCACCCAGTATTTTGCCGGGCATGATTTTTCCTGAATTCGAACACTCAAACTTGCGTAAAATACAATAAATCTCAAACTTTGAAAAATCATAACTCTGTTGATATGAGCAATGAAATTGATTTGTCTTGGAAAATGTACAGTGTGAGTGGTGTTCAATGAGATCTATATCACCCAGTATTTTGCCGGGCAGGATTCTTCCCGAATTCGAACACTCAAACTTGCGTAAAATACGATAAATCTCAAACTTTGAAAAATCATAACTCTGTTGATATGAGCAATGAAATTGATTTCTCTTGAAAAATGTACAGTGTGAGTGGTGTTCTATGAGATCTATATCACCCAGTATTTTGTCGGGCATGATTTTTCCCGAATTCGAACACTCAAACTTGCGGAAAAAACGATAAATCTCAAACTTTGAAAAATCATAACTATGTAAATAAAAGCGATAAAATATATTTCTCTTCAGAAATATACAGTGTGAGTGGTGTTCTATGAGATCTATATTAACCAGTATTCTGCCGGGCAGGATTTTTCCCTAATTCGAACACTCAAACTTGCGTAAAATACAATAAATCCCAAACTTTGAAAAGTCATAACTCTGGTAATAAGAGCAATGAAATATATTTCTCTTCATGAATATACAGTGTGAGTAGTGTTCAATGAGATCTATATCACCCAGTATTTTGCCGGGCCGGGTATTTGCCAAATTCGAACACTCAAACTTGCGGAAAAAACGATAAATCTCAAACTTTGAAAAATCATAACTCTAGTGATATGAGCAATGAAATTGATAACTCTTGAAAAATGTACAGTGTGAGTGGTGTTCTATGAGATCTATATAATCCAGTATTTTGCCGGGCAGGATTTTTCCCAAATTCGAACACTCAAACTTGCGTAAAATACGATAAATCTCAAACTTTGAAAAATCATAACTCTGGTAATAAGAGCAATGAAATATATTTCTCTTCAGAAATATACAGTGTGAGTGGTGTTTAATGAGATCTATATGACCCAGTATTTTGCCGGGCAGGATTTTTCCCGAATTCGAACACTCAAACTTACGTAAACTTACGTAAAATACGATAAATCCGCATTTACGCAAGTTTGAGTGTTCGAATTCGGGAAATATCATGCCCGGCAAAATACTGGGTGATATAGATCTCATAGAACACCACTCACACTGTATATTTCTGAAGTGAAATATATTTTATCGCTTTTATTAACATAGTTATGATTTTTCAACGTTTGAGATTTATCGTTTTTTCCGCAAGTTTGAGTGTACGAATTCGGGAAAAATCATGCCCGGCAAAATACTGGGTGATATAGATCACATAGAACACCAGTCACACTGTACATTTTTCAGGAGAAATCAATTTCATTGCTCATATCAACAGAGTTATGATTTTTCAAAGGTTGAGATTTATCGTATTTTACGCAAGTTTGAGTGTTCGAATTTGGGAAAAATCCTGCCCGGCAAAATACTGGGTGATAGAGATCTCATAGAACACCACTCACACTGTATATTTCTGAAGATAAATATATTTTATTGCTTTCATCACCAGAGTTATGATTTTTCAAGGTTTGAGATTTATCGTTTTTTCCGCAAGTTTGAGTGTTCGAATTCAGGAAAAATCATGCCCGGCAAAATACTGCGTGATATAGATCTCATAGAACACCACTCACACTGTACATTTTTCAGGAGAAATCAATTTCATTGCTCATATCAACAGAGTTATGATTTTTCAAAGTTTGAGATTTATCGTATTTTACGCAAGTTTGAGTGTTCGAATTTGGGAAAAATCCTGCCCGGAAAAAAATTTTGTGTGATATAGATCTCATAGAACACCACTCACACTGTATATTTCTGAAGAGAAATATATTTTATCGCTTTTATTAACATAGTTATGATTTTTCAACGTTTGAGATTTATGTTCGAATTCGGGAAAAATCATGCCCGGCAAAATACTGGGTAATATAGATCTCTTAGAACACCACTCACACTGTACATTTTCCAAGACAAATCAATTTCATTGCTCATATCAACAGAGTTATGATTTTTCAAAGTTTGAGATTTATCGTTTTTTCCGCAAGTTTGAGTGTTCGAATTTGGGAAAAATCCTGCCCGGCAAAATACTGGGTGATATAGATCTCATAGAACACCACTCACACTGTATATATCTGAAGAGAAATATATTTTATCGCTTTTATTAACACAGTTATGATTTTTCAAAGTTTGACATTTATCGTTTTTTCCGCAAGTTTGAGTGTTCGAATCCGGGAAAAATCCTGCCCGGCAAAATACTGGGTGATATAGATCTCATCGAACACCACTCACACTGTATATTTCTGAAGAGAAATATATTTTATTGCTTTTATCACCAGAGTTATGATTTTTCAAAGTTTGAGATTGATCGTTTTTTCCGCAAGTTTGAGTGTTCGAATTCAGGAAAAATCATGCCCGGCAAAATACTGGGTGATATAGATCTCATAGAACACCACTCACACTGTACATTTTTCAGGAGAAATCAATTTCATTGCTCATATCAACAGAGTTCTGATTTTTCAAAGTTTGAGATTAATCTTATTTTACGCAAGTTTGAGTGTTCGAATTCGGGAAAAATCCTGACCGGCAAAATACTGGGTGATATAGATCTCATAGAACACCACTTACACTGTACATTTTTCAAGAGAAATCAATTTCATTGCCCATATCAACAGAGTTATGATTTTTCAAAGTTTGAGATTTATCGTATTTTACGCAAGTTTGAGTGTTCGAATTCGGGAAAAATCCTGCCCGGCCACATACTGGGTGATATAGATCTCATCGAACACCACTCACACTGTATATTTCTGAAGAGAAATATATTTTATTGCTTTTATCACCAGAGTTATGATTTTTCAAAGTTTGAGATTTATCGTATTTTACGCAAGTTTGAGTGTTCGAATTCGGGAAAAATCCTGCCCGGCAAAATACTGGGTGATATAGATCTCATCAAACACCACTCACACTAAATATTTCTGAAGAGAAATCTATTTTATTGCTATTATTAACAGAGTTATGATTTTTCAAAGTTCGAGATTTATCGAGAGATTTATCGTTTTCTTTGCATTCAGGAAGAATTGAGATCTCCAAGATACCAGTTTATCTGCATCGCCGTTCGATTTCTATACACACTGTATATACATGAAGAGAAATCGATTTTTCGAAACGATAAAATGGCCATGATTTTTCGTAGTTTTGCAAAGATCAATCTAATCGGTCAGCACTTCCGAAGAAGTTTGTGGCTCGAGCCACGAATTTCAGTATTGCACGACCGTTGGTGGTTTGTCGCGCGCCCTAAAATCTCAGCGGATTCATGGCTGGAACTTGTGGCTGCTTTCACGCTCATGGGGCCTTCGGGGTACTGGAGGCTTTTGGTTGTTCAGGAGCTATTTTCTTAAAAGCCTCGCTCGTGGGGTGGAAGGTGTACTGTTGTGTTTCGGTTCCAAGTCTTTGTCTTTCTCGAGGTCTCATATTCCATATGGAATTCCGTTAACAATAAGTTTGTTTCTTTTTATGGAACAATCTCTATTTGTTTCCTCTTGCTTGGCGAAATATTTCCAATTCTTGTCTTTGGATATGGGTTAGGTCGTTAGCTATGGATATATTCTTTCCTTTCAACTCTTGCAATTTTTGAGAACTCCTCTTTTCTTGGGATTCGAGTTGAATTCAATTTCAATGGTGCAATAGAAGTCACCAAAATCACTTCCTTCCAGATAAACATCAAGTAATTCCTTCAGATCCTTATACACAGATTTTCTTTCTTCTCGCTTTTTTTCAACCCGAATATCAATATATTTTTCTTGTTCTGAATTGAGTTCATCATTTTCTTTCTCAAGTTTTGACACTGTATTTTTGAGTTGATCTATTTCCAGCTGGAGTCGAGCCTCACTAGCCTCTATACAATTTTTTATGTCGATGCGAGTATTTAGGATTTCGATCATCGGTCTCACTAGCACGGTGTACATCCATCGAAATATTGATGGGTTGCAGTCCCATGTCTTTCCTGCGATGATCCTGCATACCATCAGAAAAGTTTTGGGTCTAGGGTGATCCCTAGATACTTCACCTCTTGCTGCCACTCCACTCTGTCTAAGCGGATCGTTCTCAGGTGTTGCGCCTTGTTCTCCTGGTAAAAGGTACCACTGTGGTTTTTGTTGAGTTGATTCTCAACTCCATCGAGAGGCACCATCTTCTAGTAGTCTCTAGCTCCCTTTCGATAACATCGCAGATAGTTCTCGAATTTGCCTTTGGCTATGATAACTATGTCATTTGCATATCCGAAACAAATGACTCCGTCCTCAGTCAGCATTCCGAGTAGTTTGTCTACTACGAGACTCCACATCAAGGGCGACAATACCCCTCTCTGAGTAGAAGAAATATATATCTAACTCAAACACTTGCTTCACATCTTGAGAGTGTTTTTCATCCCTAGTAGAATGAACTCTTACATTCTTCGAATCATTTTCATCGAGATTTTCATTGAGGAACAAAAAATCACTTTTCATCAAAATAATGAGTGAGTTTGAATTTAGCTGTTCTGTTATACAGAAATTCAACAATGAATCGATATAAAATGTAGCAGTAATGTATTTATATCGAAAGGATCATCGCACCCCATTTTTATGTTATCAAATTTGCAAGAGCCAAAATTAATTGAAAAGGACTTTTTCTGATCAGAATGGATTATTTCATTAGGATCAGAGTCAGGTCGAATTCAGATTCAGATATTGATTGTTCAAAACAATGAATATCTGAGAAGGGGAATTCATGGATATTCAATATTTCCACAATCTTCTAACGTGGGTCGAATTATGTGACTACCAGGTGTGGAGGTTTTGAAGAGAAGAGAAACCTTGGAATGAACACTTTTGGGGACATGAACATTTTCATATTATAACCGAGAATATCCATCGATTTAGGGAATCATCTTGGCATTCAATTTCAACACATATAAGCATGTATCAAAGTTCATCATCATATCATTGCCAAATATAATAATTATTCCATGAAAACTTCATGGAATAATTATTATGCATTCAATTGACATCATGGTTTCTAACTAATACAGTGCACAACGAGTATATTACAGCACTTGATATACCAGTGATGTCCTATAGTGGATCTTCCGTGTTGTTTTCATACCTCGATTCGAGGTGTATCACCCAAGGGGTAGATCGCGGAGGAATTTTGGTACACAAACAAATGTAAATCCCTGGAACCTCTTGCAATTATTAAGAGTTCTGCAATTATTTGAAAAACATTTCAAGTGTCTAGGAATTCCTTGGAATTCCTTGTGAAATTGAAGTTTAATGTACACAACTTTAATTGCGGTTATCACCACTCTTGACCATTGTATTGAAAAAATTGATTGAGAACATAGAATGTGGTGTGGAATATATGGTGACAAGGATAATAAGCGTAATAACTCCCATTAACCGACACACCTCGAGTTCATCTACTCAGTCAAATTGGAAATCATTAAAGGCACTCGAGTTGTCATGAGTATTCAAATTGATAATGATATAGTTAGGTATACAGCAAATGATACACCCTCGGATACACCCATGAATATGTTCATACATTATATATAATGAAACTGATGATGTTATATTATTTCAAAATGAATTCAGTATGCATCAACGAAGAAGCTATTTGTTGTTTGAAATCGCATGCACATACTTCCATGATCCATCAATCCAAGATCAAACCTTGGACTTCGTAACAATGCAATTGTCAATTGATGCATGATGGTAGTTCATCTCATAGTTTGTTTGCTCCTGATCTGATCCAATTCAGAATATGCAAGGTGCATCAAGTAATGCTATCAATAGGCTTACAATATAAATACTCGATATCAATGTTCTATTCTTGCTCTCATCAGATATGTGTGGAATTGCAATCATATCTTTAAGAGCCGGTTCTATCAGAACCTGAATCCTGTTCAATATTTCTTTCTACATGTAAGAAATTCGCAAATAAAAATATGAGATGAACTGAAATGAAAAAAGTAAATACCGTAGAAAAATCCTTAGAGTGACAGCATTATTATTAGTGAGTGAATTTTCGGAGTGAAATTTTTGATCGAACTTTCAAAAAAAATTTGTGTTTTCACAGTCTTACCAATACAAGAAAATATTTATGTCATAAAATGATACTAATGGATCAGTGTGTCAATTAGAACGGGTTGATTCACATTGCTGAATCCACAAGCCTTTCTCACAATATGTAAATAAAGAATACAGAAAACCACTTTATATTCTCACAAAACCGAATTTTGTACCCATTGGGATTCAACCATAATTATCAAAAGATTCGTGTATCCATTCATTAACTACCGTTCGCAAAAGCTCTGAAACGTAATGAATCTTGTCTCGATTATTGCGTAGCACCGTCTATTATTCCTTGGATAGCACCCGCAACCTGCAATTACTAAAGACCTATCATGATGTAACACACATCAGTTCTAATCATACGGTCGCAATAATACGTGTACTTCGAGCAAATGTGACTCATGCCCCAATTATAGTTTCTGTTGTCGTACTGTATATCACAAGTTTTCATTTATCCTTTTAACGACCCATTTCTCGTTGTTCCACCAACTCGTGAAATAAACATTTCTGTAGGAAATTAATGCATGTGCCTTGAATTCTATAATTAAATCAGCAGAAACCCAACGTGTTCACATTCACGGAAAAGCTTTTTTGAATAAGGGAGAATAAGGCTCATACTGGGGAAAATACATAATGGATTTCATGTAGTACAGCGATATGATGTAAATAATTCAATAATCATTACCACCCGGACACGTTGAGTGGCAAAATCCTGATTTTTCTCATCTTCCTACATTCTGCTTCCATTCTTATATGCTACATAGAGTGTTATTTTACCTAACTCGAATGGGAAATTCCTACTACCAGAGACTACGATTCTGATTACTTCTATTAAATGCACTTGTACTCTATAGGTACACTACTTTTCTATGAACTTTGCTATTATGCTTTCACATACTCTCGCTTCTCTCAAGCTTGTCCACCACACCAAAAGTAGCAGAATATTGTGAATTGAACAAATACAAAACTGATTTCCTCAGCAGTAGCAAAGTATATCACTACTATAATAATACTTATGCTAACAGTGGGCTACTAGACCACTAACTAGACTCTGGCCTACGTGATCATCTACCAATATCGCTCTCCCCATTCTCCTCGAGTACGTTTCGGAGTGTCGTATCATTCGCTATACAGGGTGTCCCGAAAAGATACCGACAAACTTCGAGGCGGGGCATCAAAACAAGCATTTTTGTTTACATCAACATATGTCCGCAAATGAGCCGCTTGGCTGTTGAGCAAAAAACTGTTTGGTATTTATCATTTCCGAAATGTTTATGATACAAATGTTTTTGCAGCCCATGGTCAACTGGATAAAGAACCGAGTAAAAACACGTCTTCAATTATTTGCACATATACAGTCCAAACCTCGCTTGTTTTGATGTCCCCTATTACCACTTGGAGTTTGTCGGTATCTTTTCGGACACCCTGTATATTAGCTATCACACGACTATCCGCCGCATGAGCACATGTTTGCGGTTCGCTTTAGACCAGAGAATTTCAAACGCCCCACGGGGAGTCATCCAACTTATACTTATTCCTCAAAATGTGGTAGTAGCAGTCGTATAATATAATTATGATTCTTGTGTCTGCTGAAGTTGATTGAATTATACTTCTGTGTTGTCATAATGTTGTGACACCCAGAGTTGAAATGAATATTGTAAAACACTCAAATTCAATCTCTTCTCACTCAATCTTCATATTTCTATTCGGAGGAAAATCTTGTGACAATACTGCTTTTCTATGCAGTAGCTTCACTCAGGAAAGAGGAGCGTATCACCCATTCCACATGTTATTGCGTTTCATAGAATCAATTCATTCAGGTGATCGTGGAGTACACACACTGTGGTGTGTGTCCTGTGCGAGAATCCGAGAGAGATTCGCTTAGAGTTGTTATATTTCGTAATATAAAAATATTTCCTATATTTTCCACAGAAGTTGTGGATGATTTAGTTGCATTATATCAATGAATCACCATCAGATAATGTGATTTCCTATTTGAAATTATAGAGTAGAAGATACTCTGGAGTTGAGGGGGATGAACACAATGATGATGTGTTTTGTAGATCGAATCTGATCCAAGCGATTTTAATTTATATCCATATCATCAAAGGTCGAGTTGGGACAGTGTGTATGAATTACCGAGTGAATTACTGCACAAGCCGATTTCGGAGCTGATGTGGGTCTCGGAACAAATTTGATACGAAGAAATCGGAATATGATTTGTTCCGCCAACGACTCTTTGGTGGATTTCGTTGGAAGTCAAGAATCCATTCAACCACAGATCTCTCTAATGGTTGAAATCACTAAGAATCTCTGCCTATAATTGGGAGTCTAGCCGAAGAACTTTTCAGGATTTTTCCCTTTAACCAATGTTATCAACTAGCCTTGTAGAGCATACAATCAGAATCTTCCAATATAATCTATACAACTCTGTTCGAATCACATTCGAGAAGAATCTGTGGAGGTGCCACCGTAATTTCTGCTGTGACTAATGAAACCATCAGCAAGAACTCCTGAATCACCAGAACGTGCTTTGAAATAAGTGAGGCTGGTAGAAAAATAGAATTATCAACGACAAAAAATACTCGGCGGTAATGTTTCCCAGACAACACGGCTTATTTGCCTGTAATTGGTTTCTTGAAGAACCAAGAAGTAATGTTGAAGCGTATCTGATAGGTGTTATTCACTGAACGTAGCTCATTCGAAACCAGAGCAGTAAAGGATACGCCGTAGAGAGAAGGACCAGTAATCGCAGTTGAATCAACATTCTTCTTAGGTGTATTAAAATGTTTCATTCTGTGGGATTGGAATTTTTATTGATGAACTATACCACAGTGACCTAGCTTCTGACTGAGCAACACTTCTTCGCTGATGCATAATACTTTTATCAACTGTTTCGTGCAAAGAGAATATCAAACCGAGTGTCAAACTCCTCCAAGCAGATCAACGATGTATAGTTACACTCGCAATATTGTTTATTATCATTGGGCAAGCCACAATGAATCATTGTGATTCATCTAACCTTGAATTGAACTCGGTTCACTGCAAAGTACTCGGCGAAGTGTCACATATTGTACACAATGATCCTAAAGACCCAGATAAGTCGTATTCATGCAAACCGTATTGACCTATGACTTATAAATTATGCGTTCAAGCCGATCGGGACTGACTGTGTTCGATACATACGAAGTAATTCACATTTGTGAACTGAAACCTTTCTTCACTTACCAAAGCAAATCTGTCAATATCCAGCGGGTAGAAGATGAAAAAAAATCCCAGTGGAGTATTTTCTGATATTCATTCAATTAGATGACCCCGTTGAAAACCCCATTTTCAAATTCAGTTCGATTGCACTCTTCAAATCTTTCGATCACAAAATCAGAGGAATTATAAAACAATTGTTAACGAGTGATTGACAATAACAATTGACGATTATCAATATGTGTTTGTGAGAATTATCAACAATATGTTCATATAGAATCCAGGATTCAGTCCAGTATGGAGAGTACCGAAATCAGAAAGATGCCTGTGTTATGAATATCTTTGACCATCAGACATGAGCATCAATCAACCTTTGTCAACTTCATGAAGAACATATATTCTATATTAGAATGAACTGTAAATGTTACGCCATCATCGCAATGAATATTGCAACTGAAGGTTTCCTATATCTGAATGAAATCATAAACCAGGCTTTATTGAAGTTCAATATAATTGTGGAAAGGCTTGAATGGGTGCCATGTTGTCATCTCTCTCATGTATTTTCACAGGGTGACTAAATTGAATCTTTTTATTCTGAAACAATCAGTTCCAGACGAGTTCCAGATGATTCCCAATCATGAATCAGTAACTTTTGATCTCGCTTTCGATCTTAGCATTCTATGGATGACAGCAAAATGGATATGATAATCTAGAATTAGGATGACGTCACCCGAGACATTACCGGACGTTACGGAAGTATTGTCGCATAACTTCATTTCACTAACCAGATAATTAGTTACTTCTCAAATAACCGGGCGTCTAAGATAGGTATCACACGAGGTATCACAAAGAACTATGGTAACGGAACATTCTTTACGAGTACATTGAACGATGAGATTCATGACTCGGTCTCAGAGTTTCAATGTTTCCGATATGATGTGATACATTATCATTGATGTTCCATTAATGTGGTCACCAACTCCATACATGCAATGAAACTCAACACGCTTCCGTGATATATAAATAGCCGTCCCATGCATATATCGGTCTTGCTCAATATACTGGAAGTTGAGTAAGTCAGGAAGACTGCTCTGAACTTCTCATCATTGATCCAGGTAGAAACTCTTGGGCTCAAATATATTCAAACTTTTATTCGGAGATCAATAATATGCGATACCTACTGTTGAATTAGGAGTCAGCACTTGGAGTCTGAGAAGTGGTCAAACAAACAAATGAACTGGTTCACCCAAAAGTTTGCGTCAAAGTTTAAGCAGAGCCAGGTTGTAGGGTATAGTGATATTCCACCAAAACAGCTTACAAAATTATTGATCAGCCAGCTGTATTTCGACACCTCATTCGAATCTCACTTTGGCAAGAATAATTCACCTATCACCAATGAACTTCTGAATGATGAATATTCCGATCTCCTTCCAGCACTCTTTGAACTTCATTTTCAATACTCTTTTTTATGAAATTCCTATGATTCGATGGTGAAAGATATACAAGTATAAGTATCAGATATCCTCATTTTGAAACATAATATCCAGTCCAGTAGACGTGTTGAATAGGTCCACCATGCGCTAGAGCAACTCAATGCCCTGTTTCTCTTGTATTATCTGAAAGAAATAGATTATTTTGGATAATCATTCAAGCGCCTTATAGGCCCATGCGAAGATTCGAAATAGAAATGCGAAGATAAAAAGGTATAAATGAAACAAAAATCTCTTGTGCATAAGCCTCGAGCATTCAACTTCATTCGTTTCATTGGCGGAATAAATCACTGAGCTGGAAAATTGAAGATGTTATCAGTAATCTCCTCCTACCTTATCTCTACATCAGTTCCGAGATCAGTTCCCTCGTCAGTTTCTAGATCAATTCGATTTCTATTATGTTTTGGGTAACCGTCAGAAATGTAATTATTATTTTTGAACTACGCTCATAGCCATAGATTATCCATTCTAAGATTCCACATATATTCATGTTCAATAATACAACTGATGCTATTCAGCAAATATACGAACTCGAATTGTCATTGACGAAACCTTGACCATAAAAACAATCGTAAATAATAATGACTACACCGTTCGACTGCATCAGTATGGAAATTCCTAATCGCATTAACTTTAACAATAGTTTATTTGTTATCCTCCGACTGACTCATAGCTAGCTCACCTCATATCCAGTGTGCTGAGAATATTGAATCGATTCAAAATATCAAATAATTGAGAATATGACAAGAATGAATTTTTCATGTCAAGTACTACCAACTGGACAACAGTAGGTTGAACTTTTACAGTAAACAGAAAATAACCGAGAAGGAAAATGTCACAACACATAACATTTGAATGGCATTTGGCGATTCGCCAAGACAATTCAAACGTTGCATCATCGTTGCAGACGATGTTTTCGAGGATGTTTTCCTGGTTTCAGAGTGACATCAAATATTAAGCTTGATGATCAATTCTCAGACTTGTCTGGTTTCAATAGGCGACAAGATGAAGTTCTCGAAGATGATTTCTGTATTTTTATCCTTTTTTTCCATCGAGGATATCATATCTATAGGAAAATGTATTTACTAACACTCTCTCTCGAAATTATTTTGATTCAGAGCGAAGACTTCGGTATGAATGATCCAATGGACTGGAGAGTAATCCACGAGTGAGTGATGTCATTCAATTTTCGACTCAGTGCCTCAACTGAAATTTTTCTGGTTCTATTATGGAAATGAAATCAGAGCCATTGTTTTTGCTTTCAACATCTCTGAGGTGTTGAAATTTTTCTTGAAAGTTTGCAGGTTGCAAGCATGTTCGACAACTCTCGAGCCTGACAGTGTAGGGGTGACTAGCCTGAGCTTGTCTGGTTTGTCTACTTGGAATTGCTCGTGGTGGCATAATTGACGATATTTCACTGAAGCACCGACCGTGAAAGTATCTATAATAGAAGGGAGAGATCTCCCACCTTTCTACGATGTTCCAGAGGGGACAATTATTTGGTTAGTGTTGTATCACCGACAAGGCGAATAGCTCTTTTCTGAATAGAATCTGAGAGCTACAGCGTATATTTGGGAGCTGAGTTCCAAAAATGTGAATATAGTATTGCAGGACAGGTCGAATTTGTGCCTCGTAGATCGTAAGCAGCTGCTGGGGAGTGAAGTACTTCTACGCACGGAAGAGAAAGCCGAGTTTTTGTGAGGCAGTTCTGGCAATGGACCTCACATGATCGTCCCGTCCCTAGAAAGCGCGCTGTTGGTGGTGATACCAAGCATGGATATTGACGATTTCATAGGAACAGTGGTACCCGACATCATCATATTGGGCATTGTGTGGTCTGCTTTCCTGGTGAATATTCAACTTTAGTTTTTGTTGCATTGAACTCTACTAGATTATCTACTTATCTACTAGACTACTTATCTTTGAGGATTCACTTTGATCACGATCTAAAATATCATTCATTTATGATTTCCGAAATGATATCACACGACTGTTCACACCTTCAATAACCTATACTTAGCGAATGAATATTTCCTTCTTCTGAGCAATTTCATTTTGCTGATTCTTGAGCGCATTTCCTTCTGAATCGTTCTGAATACTGTCCCAAAAGTCTGACTGAGTTCTTCTTATTCATCTTAGCTCCTACACCTGGTGCTTTATGGAAACGAGATTTGTCACTTGTGATGTCCGATCAACTCTTAGGTATATGCGAGTGTATATAATAACTGAATATGAATGTAACGTCAGATTTTTATCAAAAGCTATCGACCACTGGATATCATTACGTCTCGTTACATATAGGTTTCGATAGTTCCAGACATTCGAGAATATAAGTTTCGATTAGCTAATATAAAAGAGACCAACTGTGAACGATGTATTTTCATTCCATAATTTTCTCTTCATTTAATCTTGGGTCGTCCAATGCCGTGATTATTTCTCTAACATAATAACGAAACATTCAACCGATTCTTTAGTACTCAGGTAGGCACTTGAAACCTAAGAATCTTTTTTCAAAAATGAAGAAATAGTGCTACCTACCATTTAGGACGCAGTTCTTCGTAGTGTCCAGTACGTTAACGAGCCTAGTTCATTGAAAATCAAGTCACTAAGTCACCTCACAATAATACACTTTTCGAAGTTACAAGAACGTCGAAAGATCCTATCACTATCTGTATTCTGTATTCCACAGCATAAAATGTTCTTGACACCAACACCTGAAGTATCCAAGTATGATTCGACACACCTACACAGTACACACAACTACGACATTCACAATGTATTACAAACAGTTGAAACACCGCTCATTTGAATGCAACAGTATCGCAGGTCAGCTTTAAAATAAAACCGATAAACCAACAGTTTTTCTACATTTTGACGGACGCGTAATCGCGCGCTATTGCTACAGAATACTACATTATTGACCCTGCTCGGTCGGCAGAGGACTGAGCGGCTGTCGCTTCGGTCGGTTGTTTCCCCTTTTCTCAAACCTTCGATTGCCATCGCGCCTTCCCTCCAACGGAGTCGCGGAATGCGCTGTCGCCAAATCGTAGGAGGCAGCGGAATAACGTAGATGCCCGTGCTCTTACTAGCAAACAATTTATACAGCGATAAATACTTACCTATTCTCATTGCCGAGAATGAGGTTTTTTACAATTTTAGTCGCTTTCTCGTACAAAGCAAATTGGAAGAATCGCTGGCGATGCTCAGATTAGTTTGATTCGCTTATTGTCCGCTAGTTTGAGCAGTGAGAGATACAGTCATTTACGTTATTCAAGGGAAAGGGAGACGGCAAATAACCTTTATACCAAAAATATATGGAAGACACAAAAGCCTACCTACCTGTAATTTTTTAAATTTTTATGGAATAAGTTCGCACTTTCAACATTATTATTTATATTTTTAATTCAATTATCAAATTGTCTGATGATTTTGCATCCTGCACCTTACTCACGGTGGGTAGATAGGGACGCCGGAATATTTGTACTCAGACAAATACTCATCTGCCCTGGCCTTCTCTGTATAGTATGTTATGAAATGAGAAGTGAGCTCAGAAATGATGTTCATGGGTCTAACAGCTGTTCCTGGAATAACGAATTAAACTAATAGCAATTTCAATTCTGAATCATACTTTCGGGAATGAAATCTCAAGGCGAAAGCACGGCAATTTAAAAATCAGAATTCATCGAAGATAATATTCCAAGACATTCTCAACATGAGCAGATGTCATAAATCATTCCTTATAAGCCACAACAGGATTAGGAACATGATACGGATATCAACCACATTATTCAATTATTAATTATTGTGATTCAAGAACCTTTCGTTTACTACAATAATATCAATACCCAGTATCGTTCAGTTTGATAAAATTCCAAAGCTATTCCTATACGTACATTATCCTTCCATCATTTTCATTCATCGTATTCTTCAATCGGGTAAACATGGATTTGATGTTTTCGAGGAATTAATTTTTGAACCATGAAATTCATTATGGATATCATTCATTTGCTTCCTCGATAAGATAGTCTTACCATGTGAGATATTCAAGATGGCCCAACAGAACCTTTCTATCCAGGTTTTCTCCGTCCTGATGGTGATTCGATAGCTGAATGAAGGACGGAATGTTTGTGTTTTGAATATAGGTAGTGTTAGAGTACCCTTGAATCTGATATTCAAGTAGTGGACAACTTTCCAGTGAGTAATTTTCCTATTCAGATAAGAATGTATTTCCAATAAATTTCATTGAATGAACAAGCACTATGAGGAACTTTTCGTTTTTCCATATTCAACTATAGCCTCGTTCAAGTCACGTGAAAGACTTTCACGCTTTTGTATTCCGTTTCCGATTGAACGAAGACATGAGTTTTGTACATTTTGTATTCCATTCTCATATATTTTTGTTGAATCAGAACCATTCAGACTGACTGCATAGCTGAATAATGATAAAACAAGTGATTCGCACAAAATATATATTACTGAGGAAGGAAGGGGAATGTCTATTGCCGTATATTAGTTTTAAAGATGAATATGCACGTTGTATGTGTTCATCGACATGATAATTCAAACTAAACATCTAGTAATATAACAGAAATTCTTGCTTCCTTGACCACAGTGAGTGAATTTTCAGATTGAAATCATTTGCAGTAAGATTATCTGTTTCGGTGATGACTATTATCGTATTTGACTTGGTCGGATTTATTGGTAATGAATGATCAGCTGCAGCTTTTGCGAAAGAATGAAGATATCTATTGATGAATGTACGAGCATTTTCAGCCCCACGATGAGAGAAACTTCAATGAATCTGATCGTCATCCGCATATATAGATGTAAGCCGTATGTAAAAATTGTGAATATTAGCGGTCCCAGAATTGACCCTTGAGGTTTGGATGAGTAGGAGAGCATTATGTTCACTGAAATTTTTGTTGCCTATTCAAAAGATATGACCTCGTCAAGCATTTTGAATTCTGTGAGAGCCCTGTTTAATAAAAGATTGCCAGCATAAAATCATGTTCGATAGTATCAAATGATCGACTGAAGTCAAGTCGAATTAGTGCCATGGATAAACCTTGGTCTTTCGCTCGAAATATATTGTCTCCTACGTGGAGAAAAGCAGTTATACAAATTAGTATTTCCTTCATGAAATCCTGCTTGTATTGGAAGGAATAACGAAAATTTCGATATTCGTTGAGTGATGCCTGCTTGACCATCATTGTTGTGTTCCTCAATACCATCATGCCTCACGGTTATTACTTATGGATGGGTGACCCACAGGTATGCTAAGAAACTGGTCGAAATCCCTATCTCTAAGTCAGGACACCGAGGTGTTCTGCAGAGTCTTCTGAAGAATCCGTTTTCAGTCACTAAAAGAAAAAAAAAATAAATGAAATTGATGAATATCTCTCATAACTTTTACTGGCTGATTTTTCAATTTATTCACTCATATGTAGAATATCGAACGTCAATTGAATTCAAAACTCTAGGTCATTTCGTGTTGTTGATCTCTGTAATTGAAAATAACAATGATCGCGAAGACCATATCATAACTTGAGATTCTATGAAAATTCCATTCTCCACACGAATGAGAGGTATATTTCACTTTCGGGAACTTCTTGGCAACACTGTTGAAACGTTTTTGCTGCCTTCGTACCAAGAATGAGACAACGATGCCATTGAATAATGTGGATTACGTAACAGACTGTTTTGATTATTAATCATATTATTTTATCGAGCTTGTTTTGAGATGAGATGAACCGACTCATCCATCCTTAGAATTGATGCAATTATCATTAATTCCGAATACTGTCGATAAAAACCGATGGATGCATTAGGTTCTGAAAAAAATATCATTATTTCAGGCACACGAATCAAACGAGTATGAGCATTTCTGATGACCTAAATCCGGTATCACTGGATTTCAACAACAATACTAGATGTCATGTCAAAGATCATTTGGTTTCGAGTTCACTCAATTCGATATGAACTGATTTCAGAACCTACACTTTGGGTTCAAGGAAATTATTCAGTAATTAATACTGTTTCCTCGTAGAGTCGAATCTCTTGCTTTCGGAAAGCTTTCGCTTGGTAGAGCGATTTTCTACAGGTCTCCAGCCTGATAATTTAGGGAATCACTCGTCGTGCGATGATAGACGATGTTTCCGATGAGCACCGACCATGAAATATCTATGAAGCAAAAAGAAATCGCCCACCTTTCTACGTTATTCTGGAAATTTCAAAGAATTCGTGAGTATAGTATCACCGACAAGGCGAATAGTACTCCAGGACATGTCGAAATCACGCTTTGTAGATCATCATAATTATGGGGATATCATATTTCATGGAAACAGAAAGCCAAAGTCTTGTGAAGTAGTCCTCGCAAGTAACTTCACATTATCGTCTCATGAGAGAGCGCTGTTGGTGTTGATACTGAGTATGGTTATTGACCACATCATAGGAACAGTGGTCTTGCATCTCTGACTTCATTGGATGATATAGAGACTTCAGAGGAGAAGTTAGGAGAGTTAGGTTACGTCCAATAGACCGTTAATGTGGAGCCAAATCAAAGTTGGTGCCAAGACAGATCTTTGTGGAATACTAGCTGTACTGTATCAGATTTGACTCTATCTACTATCATATAGAGTTGATCTGTCTATGAGGAAACTCGATAGTAAACAACATAGTTGAGGTTGCAAACCATATTGCGGAAGTTTAGCTAGAAGGCCTTGGTGTTGCTGTTGACAGCTTTTCATCACGTTGAAGAGGATGTAGTAGTTGTTGTTAGGGACGGTTTTCTTGTCTTTTTTTTTTTGATTCGGTTACACTCTACCAATCTTTCAGTTAGAAGGAAACACACCAAGTTCGTATGAAATATTGAACAACCCAAAAGAAGCTGGTGTTGGTTCTGGAGCACATTTCTGAAGTGCAATAGGCCAAGCAGAACTTGCCTAATTGTGTGTTGGCGGGTGACAATGTCATGCATATGGTTATCGATTGTAGCGATATTATCCTCTTGCCAATCATGTGCTGAGATATGTATTAGCCTATACGCTCATTTTACAGAGCCAACTGTGCGATTGAAACATTCGGGTTCGAATAAGCATCAGAGAAGGGTTGGCAACTCCAATGAGAGAGAGAGAGTGTTCGAGAGAGTTTAGAGTAGTGATGAAAATCAAAGGTTGGCACGAAAGGCGCAGGAGGGTTGGATGGGGTGTGTTCACTGTTCAGCACAAAGCGATAGATAGAGCAGCAAGCCGAGTACGGACAAAAATGAGGGGAAAGAAAAGTTTGCGTGTTTGATGTAGAAGTTACCGGAACGAATACGGCAAATTTTCTCGATGAACTTCTATGCAGGGTATCGATGCGAGTGCGAAATCATTTGAGGGGTGATAGTACTCAATAAAAAAGGTTATTATAATCGCAAGAAACATTGTTACCACACTGATAAGTGAAAAACTATCCCAAAACTGAACAACTGGAATTGAATTATGTCTGTACCATTTCTAATTTCAGAGAAGAAAGAATATATCTGCATGTCCTAGGAATGAGAAGATATAATCCGAAAACGCATTGATTTATCGTTCATCATTGATATTTTCATCAGGATTCCATAATACATTTTCTCATTTTTCAGGAGAAAAAAAAACCCTGATATTTTCCAGATTCCATTCATTTATAAATCATTCGATATTCAGATATGTAATACAAGATTGGTTCCATTCTGTCAAGATTCTACCAATTTATTCAAATCTGAGTTTTGTGTCATGAAGCAAGAGATATATCCCCAGTATTGGAATCGAATGAGTCAAACGTGATTCATTACGTTTTCGAAGATGGATGATACGCAATAATTTGGGGCTGAACAAAGAGAAGAGAGAAGCTTTCTAGATCTACTCTGAACCTAGGAAGAGAACACGATCCAATCCTGGGGTACTGAAATACCAATATGTATATGCAGAAATACATCTGAAGCAATCGTTGATTGTCATGAATACAACTGCTCTGATGTTTCAGAACACCTTTGAATTCCAAAACATCCAGTTTCACCAACTTGAATGTAACTCAAATGATGTCATCAACTTTATAGGTGTTCCGTTCGTAATACGTCTTGTCATGGAATCAGATTTAGAATTTTGTTACCAGTAGTGCCGCAGAGTCTGACATGAGTTCGAGTTGATAATAAAAAACCTATTTCATAGTAACACTTTTCTGACACCTCGTTACTCGTAGACGGAGCAAGTTAGGACTCACGTTTATATGAACCTTTCTTCATGAAATATGACAAGGATCACCTCCTGAAATCGATGACATCATGTTACTTTCACCCTGTATAGAGCCTAACATCATCGAAAAAATTTCAACTCAAGGGTGACTGGATTGTGCTATGAACGTTAACCTTCAAATGTACCTGTAATAGCGAACTTTGCCTCCCCCCCCGAACACATGCCAGAATTCTAGATAGATGGAGTCCATGATCCTTTTCATGTTCGCCATGGTATGGTTAGATATTATTGGTGAAATATTGATATGAAGAATATAGTGGAAATGATACCACGACGTTTGTTGTTTCTGCAATCCGAAGAAAAAAAACACGATTACTTGAGGATAGTACATAGTATTTTCAAAGATTATTCCATGAATTGTAAGCCATCATTCTCAAATCATGGTCAGAACCTTCATCACAACCGTGAACTATTTTCCATTGAATTTATCAACAGTTCATCATCAACATGAAAAAGTCATAAGAAATATAATTGAAGCCACTCATTCCTATGTCTGGAACTACAGTTCATTATTGTGTGTCAAAGTTTGTTCTACCATAATTACATCGTCCGAAACACTATACAAGGAATATAACTTGTTGTCGAGATAAAATATAAGTTTGTAGTATTCAGTTTGTAATTGGTCAGATCATATGAGAACTAAAAGATCAAATCCTGATAGAACATTTGGGGAGATGAACTCTGGCATCTTCAAGGCTACAAGAATTCTGCTCAGCATATCGGACTGGAATGATGACAATTGTTTGCTGAGTAACTTGAACGAAAAAAAAAAAAAAAAAATAGAACTTCAGTCAGTACACACTTCGTGAAGTCTTGAACAACGATTGGAAATTCAGACAACGAAAGCAACTTCGGAATTAGTTTTGATCGCCTATTTTTTCTTCACGTTGGGATTGAAGTAGGTACGCTTGAAATCTCAGAATCACCTCGACATCGTCAGTAATTAATTCAAGGAATTGGATAGACTCCCTCGGTTACTTCAAACTTAATTAATAAAAATCTACCCAACATCGTCTCGTCACCCTCACAGTTTCACCCTTGTTAGCCTTTTGACCCCCGAGGGCAAAAGACGGTGAACATGATTTGCAGATTCATCAAAATGATAATAACTCCCAATGATAATAATGATATTTATTCGAGCGATAATAATGTATACATGAGAGTATAGGTGATGACAATGGCAGACATATCTAGTGCTTTCAATTTCCTCGACATTTTCCAAAACAGAATTGCATAAATAGGTATAGCCCAATTGAAGAATAAAAAATGGTAACCTCCTGCTACAAAATATTCTTTATGTATGCATGAAGCATATGCATATGCATAATCTCATAATTCCAAAGTAGAGTTGAGGTTGAAATGAAGCTCGAAATATTTTCCGAAAATTTACATAAGTTCTCAGAAGGGGGTCAAGAAGGGACATATTTCTGTTTCCAGAAAATGAAGTTGAAGTTATTGAAAATTATTCCAATATATTCGTAGTATAGAGAGATTTGTGATCTGCCCCAAAATGTCACTGCGTTTGAAATTAAACCTTCAGATACCTGAAAGATAAATTCTCTATTTATCAGTGAAACCTTGGTTTTCAAAAAAATTAGAAATATGAATATATTCTCCATGCAACGAATCTGCTCCCGTTCTCAACACAATTAGAATAATTGATCTTCGCAAAATGTACTGATAGAGGCCTGCTAGTTTCACAGGTATGATATTTCCCACAAATACAAGGTATACTGTGAATATAATTTTTTGATGATTGTTCTTCATTTTTCGGTTTTGTATGAGTCAAAGTTGATCTAACTGTCTTGAACACTGTTTTCACTCAAAACTCGTCACCAACACGTTTAATTTTCTCAGATATTCCGGGAATGTATGGGATTACAGGTTTCGACATATTTCAGGTGCATAAGAAACAGATCTTCAGCCTCTATATCTATAAATATTCTGAATTGAAATACAAAATATGTGTAATAGTCCCATAGTTACAAAGTATCAAATGGAGAGAAATATTCACACGAACGGTAACCGTAATCTGAAGTCAACATATCGAAATGAATAGGGTTTTCAATTGAGAAGGGCCCATGACCTCGGGTAGAAAAAACATAATGGCCTATTAGAAGTGCCCCATGAGCTCGAGACTTCAGAGCACACGTACTAAAATGTAGAATATCAAAAGTGTATGAGCCAATATCGTGGAAGAAGAGCAAATATCAACTAGAATCCGAAGAAACTAGATGTCCACATCCTCACATCAATTATTTGTCTCCATAATCAGTTACTTCATTCCAATAATATTTCCAATCACAATGTTTTTGAACGTGGAGTCTTCTAACCGATGTCGCATTGTCATTTGTTATGTTTCATGAGTAATTTTCTACGTGCTATACAAGGTCTCAATCTAGCATTTTTGCACGGTCTGGGTGTTGCCCCATCTAATTCTAAGCTTTTTTCTACCGTTCACATTACCATGAGTTTCCAATTCCGACAAAGATACTCCAGTTTCCAGACCATAAAGTTTTCATTCGCAATCACGAGATCTCTGATAATGAACCTGGTGAGTGGACATCATTTTCAATATCATTTTCAAATTTGATAACAGGTTTTATAACGATGTTCAGCAAAATCAATAAAACAAGGTATATAGATATTGGTGAGATCAAACTCCATTCTTTACTTTCGATCCATTGAGATTGAACTATTTTGCTATAGCAGACACAGTATTAGCTCATTATAATTCCACCCAAGTCACTTCATTCAAGTCTGTTTTGTTACATTTTTGGGAAGAAAACTTGTATATTTCACCAGTACAGGGTACTGCAGTGAACTACATCTTGTTTATATTCCATTCAGTTAATAATATCATGTTCGATGGAAGAACGCTATAATACAAATTGATCGAGATGAAGGGAGAACGTCTGAATAATTAGAGATTATAGTTTTTACCAGTGGCAAAAGTTGCCAGTTTTGTTTTCTGAGAAGTGTAAACAAATGCTCACTTTTGATTCAGCGGGTACATGAACGATATTATATCTTTTGGTATAAAACCTGAACCTTTTCAGCCTCACATGGAATTTCCATACACTAACCAGCAACTGCAGCAGTCCAGCAACTCGAATCGCAATGAAAATTTCTGAGCCTTCGCACCCTTCTATTATGAAGCATGAAAGAAGACTTACCGGTTGCATTATTAAAAACAGCTGACGTGCAATTTTTCCAACGAAATGATTCTTTTTACGGATCCACGCATATTTCTGGAACGTTTTATATTCAAATTTCCCAAATTCCATCGCTCAATTCACCTGTGCGAGGCAGAGTCCTTTCATCCCTCTTTCATAGCAATTTTTCATCGGATGCTCCAGTTCGATCTTGCATAAAGCGGGCTAGAGGAGCGAGGAATGAAATGGACCAACCGAATATGCTGCATAAGTATTTTGAGTTATTTTACTGTCTAGAAGATTGTGGTGATGAGAACGGTCAGATATTGACCAACGTAATCAAACTTGAAATTATATTCATATTTGATTCTCTATGTTCTGGACATATGTTCAAACTAGCTTCGATTTCGAGAGAGGTTGACAAAGGTCTGATATCAGATCCGTCTTCATTACTCAGAAGTTTTTTGGACTATTTTGATTAACAAGGGCTTCTGATATAGGTAATAATGGAATATGTAGTAAAAGAGTTCCGGTGGAGTCACAGAAAGTCAGTTTACCTCAGGCCATGAGAAGGAAATCTTAAAAGGCTTTGAGTTTACTCAGTAGAATCCATCAAGTAGCGTGAATAACTCCTTGGATCGCTTTCCTATACCTTCTGAGTGCAACACTCCTTTTGAAATGGTAATGAAAATGTATTTAAATCTGGAAAATCCCGATAGTGAAGTGACGCTATACAGAGGTAATATCGCCTAGCAAAATAAACGTACTTCCAAGACTCGAATGTGACGCGTTGAAGATAGATTGAAAGAACATCATCATTTCATATCAATGAGGAAATATGAAGAAGTGATCTTTTTCAAATTTGACATTATGCATTTCTATGTGAATCCACG
The DNA here is from genome assembly GCA_963576655.1 of Gastrophysa polygoni. NCBI lineage: Eukaryota > Metazoa > Arthropoda > Insecta > Coleoptera > Chrysomelidae > Gastrophysa > Gastrophysa polygoni. Next base: position 17,107,616 of record OY755082.1, read on the forward strand.
TCTACCAAATGAGTATCATTGATATCTGTTGATACAAAATGAGAATTTGGAATAGAAACAACTTGTTCACGAAACGACAGTCAGTTTATCGTTCAGTTGATTATTAGTTCTTCATAGGATATCCATGAAACATTTTTCCAAAAATTCCAATGCACATGCACAGAAGAGTTCGACCGTAAATAAATCGGAAGTTGGTTGTTTGCCAAAATTTCACAAATATGATCTTTTCTACAGAATGCTTTAAGTATTTCAACAGATTTATCGGAAATATCCAGTGGCGTGCGACTTTGTTTAGAAAAGGGGTATATAAATCACGTGTTCGCGCATTTGGATTCATGTATCTATTTTTGACCTGTACTGTAGACGCGAGCTCACAGAAAAACACTGCCAAGTTTGAAAAATATTTCTCATGCAATATTTTCAAGTCTCTCATACCTCTCAGAATTCATGTCATCTGCATGACACTATATCAATATAGTTACTTATAGCTATCAGAAAAATTAGAGGTTGAATGAGAGCAGCACCTTCACATTTGCTCAACTGGGCTAAGCTCACTTCGTAGGCTCCTCTCAGGTGTTGATCTCAGTAGGGACGAATAACTGGAGAATATCATATTCATAATCAGTGATTTCATAACTACTTATAATTCAAGCTTATAAACATCAATTCTTTTCGCAGAGGATTATACTGAATTTTGAGATAGTTTATACTATCAGGGCATCTTCCGAATCATATTCAGTATTAATAATCACTATTATTTTCACTCATTTCTATTTATAATATTATCAAGATTGATTTCATGTCGTGACTATAAACTGTCGTCTTTCATATCAAAACATCTGAACTGAACAAACATCAGGGATTATTGAACATAATCCACGTACCAAGCGAGTCTCTCCATATTTGGTCCAGTAAAGATTGCTGCCATTGTGGGAAACAATCGGCCCGCGGGCCGGATTTGGCCGGCGAGACATTTTGAAAAAAGCCAATTAAAAAATTAATAAACTACCTATACTTACGGAATCAAGTGAGCGAGTAAGCCGAGTGACTGCAGAGTGAGACGGCAAACATCAAAGCCTTTGATGTCTGCCGCCTCATTGGCGGCGCAACAAAAGATTAATTGCTTCTAAATTGTTCTAAACTAGACGATTTCAGATTATTCCTTGATTTTGCCTATATAAGCGGGTGGATGGCCCGAACTTTAGTTCAGTTTTATTTGAGGTACCGAGTTCATAACTTCGACAAGCGATTTCCTGGCGAACTGCTAGTGCCGTCAACTTGCTTTGTGACTTTGTTTTCATCTTGAGTGCTCACTAATTATAGTTTGTTTTCGAGTTTTTTCAACGAAAAGTAAACGAAAATGATGTCTGGTGGAGAGAAACAAAAAGTAGATACAGATGGTCGCCAGTTTCACGAAAAATGGACTACAATTTTTTTTTTATCTTACACAATGGTAGGCCTATTTGTTTGCTTCCATTTCAGCAATGAAATAATTTAATATAAAGAGGCATTACTGAACTGAGCATGCTACGATGCACTCACTGACAGGACAAATAAGAAAAGACAAAATCCAGAAGCTCACCACAAATTTGGAAAAACAGCAACAAATGTTGAATAAAGAAAGAACACAAATGAATAATCTTGTGAAAGCTACGTAGCTCTCTCCATTTCGTGCGTAATATGCGATACACAACTCTTGTTACATAATTTACTATTATCAGAGCGTTAGTCAGAATGGATGTCGTTAGACAGTAGGAAATTTTAGTGTAGGATCAACACTGCAACTACATACCATTTTCTTTCTATCAGACTAGAAGTTAAAGATGTTTATCTACTTGACAAACAAGTTCAACACTGATGAAATGATATCGATCGGAGCTTTGCCAACGCACCAAATTTGAAGGAAATCCCATGAGCAGTTTCAAAGTTTGAAAGCAAACACGATTTGATAATAATTGTACTTTTAGAGCCGTCTAGTGTACAAACTTGAAAACTTTGTACTGAAATAACATTTCTTCCAAATCAATGTTCTGCTGTAAGGAATGAGTGGAAGGTTTTTTTTTAATCCCTCAGGGACACCCTGCATGACATCAATTGTCCATTCCAGGAATGCCGAAGTACAAATATCGTAGAACACGATAGGTCGAGTAATCGAGTAATCGAGATATCTTCCGAATCGTGATCTCAGATCAAAATATTGCAGCATTTTCATTTGTATTGGACCCAAATGATATTACGTCAGAAAAATAGCGTCACAGGTTCTCCGCTCATACGTCGAGATGACACGCGTCATGAAACCTCCCCACATCTATGTCGTCGTTTCGACCTTAATTCGTTCCTTCGGAGACATCCCGTCATCTTTCCTCATTTCGGCTCACGTAATAAGCAATATTAATGAATACACGGTATCCGTCAATCTATATTCTTTTTCATCTTGTTTCCTTGTGTGTCTGGAATCATTGTGAAATGGTCGTCAAGTACATTCTCAGTTGCCCTAAAGAAAATATGTTTCTATCCATCCATCGATATCTGTTTGAAATTCATGAGTCACGTATCCATACTGCATTCAAGTTATGTAATATTGATGAATTGTGCTTTTTTTTGAATTGATGTATTGTAAAAATGATGGTGCTCATATCTTCAGAAAAATAATTCCTCGAATTTCATAATATTAGTCCCAGAAATATCAACTCCTACTTGAAGAAAAATCTTGTCGATAGAATCGTTGTACTCCAATTATTATTAGATTCGAGAAGGTATATTCATTATATAGGATACAATAGAATATAATAGATTTTATCATCATGTGAGATGAACAATGTTTATATATGAACGTCAGTACAGTAGGTCATTGTCCATTTTGATTTATTTCCATTACGGACCACATTCAACCAGTTCATAGTGACAAAATATCTCATGAACTTGAACAAACTGGCAGCCTGGGTCAGGAAAAGAGAAGGATACTAAAATCTTCATATCCATGTGAGATTATCATAAATAGATATCTCCGTTATGAGGACAATCAACTGAAATTCGGACTCTGTGTACACACGCCACTTTCTTCCACAATTGATGTTTTCGAACGTTGTTACTGATGGTTGAAACATTTTCAATATATACAATATTCATATTCCTACTGAATATCAAAATTATATAGTTATATAGTTGAGTGGGACAGCATGTTCAAATAGATTTGGATCGACGATTTCAGTTGGGCCTGTCATTACCTTCGCTTTAATTACTTCAAGAATATTAATATTGTATTACTGTGATGAGTTGTTCATTATTATTATTGAATTCATGCAAAGTTGTATGGTTATTTCCACTTCTCGGGCAACTACCAAACATTTTGTTCTGCAATCTAATAGAAATGAGGTCCACTCAGCAATTCACTGGGTTACAGGGTAAGTACGACACAGAAATGGCCTCTTTTTCTATAAATAAACGGTGACCTTTCCAACGGCGATATCGAATGGGAAATTAGAAACTTCTCTTGATTTATTCATTCGATGAATAATAAAGTTGTTTTCGGGAACCTTTCACGGTGAGTCAAGCTAGACGTTAAAAATTCAGAAGTGCAGGGTTACTCCTCCTCTCACTTGGTCCAGAAATAGTGTCTCTAGACAATCATTCTGGATGCTCTAGTTGCCTCATTCGCGAATTGAATAACTCTATTTTGTTTCATTGGGTCTCTTGTGACTATAGTCTCTCGGTATTATATATTCAGATAATCTATATCGATATCTTCAGAGCTATAATGCCTGTCCTCATGGAGACAAGTTATCTTCTGGGAATTACTCACATTATCGAACTGTGACAGATGGAAAGTAGTGTGAAATTAGGTGAAGAGATGATGGAGATGAAAATTGCAACGCTAAGCTAGCTACCATTACTCAGACGTTCGACAGGAAATCGATTATTAAAATACCCTCTATTTCTATATTATATTATATATATTATATATATATATATATATATATATATAATATATATTATATATATTATATATATTATATTATGACAACTACTAGCTGAATAATTTTTTTTCGAATATCATCACTGATATCTTATAGGTAATTACCATCTCTTGTAATGAACACACAAGCAATCAGTCAAACTATAGCTCTAATGGAATTGACTGTGTATATATGTGTATATATACCCGATTGCCGTTAGTAATTTCCGATGGAGGAACATAATTCATGAATTAAGCGACTTCAAAATTTGCAAACGGCAAAGATTATTTCTTCTCTGCATGAAGTAGGTACTGAATGTGATAAAAATAAAAACCAAATGGAGTGTATCTATGGGAACCTTTGTAAAATCCGCAGCTGTAGATTCCTTACACCTTGACCTTGATAGGGTTACATCAACACTATATAATAAAAATGTGTATAGGTTTAGAGATTCAATGAGCTGACGAAATCATGAATTGTAAATAGAGACACAAAGTTTCCTCCAGTATGCTGATATCTTTCGCAGAATGAAGAATATGGAAAATCCTCTCTTACACTGAAAGAACAGTTTATTCATAGTTAACAAAATTAATTAACATCTAATAAATTATTTATTCGAATATCGCGGAATAAACGTTTATTTATCAGAAACAAATAATGCATTAAAATTATTTAAATATTCCTCATTAATAGTTAATTCAGATTTATTTCCAATACATATAGGTCTCACTATAGATTTATGAACTGTAAATAAAACATTATTTATAATAAATAAAGGATATTCATTAATATTTTATACTTCATTACCATTTACTAAGCACATTTTTATTATTAATATTTTTTATTCATTGAAAATAAACGTTTGTACATAACAAACCTCAGCATTTTTTCCAAATGAATAAAGAATATTTATTAACGTTACATATTTCATTATCAATAAAAAAATATCCTCATATAGTAATTATATGTTTTTTTATCAATAATAAGGTTTGTGTATAATGTGTTGAGCATTATTCATAATAATTTTTGTGTTTTTTCTATATAATTAAATATATATGTATATATTTTTATAGTTAATAAATGTTCAAGGATAGATGATACAGGGTACTCTACTCACTTGGGGCCAGTTTCTTCATATTTCAGTGAAGTTTGATTATTTTCATTCCTCCTTGAAACTTGATACTTGACATTTGTATTATGCTTTATACATAACTGAAAAGCCAAGTTTCCGAATAAAAATGACCAAACTTCAACCGAAGATCACGAAACTCCTTCTTTCTCTTTTATTTCATTTATTTCGTATGAAAACATAATTGGTACATATATATTTCTTCGACCCAGTATATGAAGATAAATGATGGGTGTAGGATTCAAAATACATTAGGGTTACTATACAACTAAAGCTGAACAGCAAATAAACAAATAGATATTGTCTCTGACAACATTTTATTGCAAAATAAACTTTGATAAAAAAAACAGAAAATAAAAACAGGTACATTCTAAAAATAAAGCAATATAAATATGTGGTGAATTTTCTGTCGGTGGTCATAAGTACTATTCCATTTTTCTACTACATCGGACCATGGCTCCTGATTATTTCTTAACCAAATGATATCTTCCTTGTGGATATCCTCACCTGAATAACAAATGATATGGTATGATACATATATGAAGTTTGATAGAGCTAATTAACTAGTATTAACATACTGTGACGGTTTCATCAAACCGAAACCAAAACTATTGAACTAACACAATGAAAGAAAACTATTCCACCATGATGACGTAGCCAAATGTTGATAGTCGATGGCCATTGGGACATAGTTTATTTCATTGTGCATTGTGGAGATTGATAAAATTATCCCTGTATTACCTTCTTCAATATTTTCTGCAATATCATGATCTTCATTTATTTCTGAAGGACATCTAGAAGACGACAAAATACCAGCTTCTCTCAAAAACGTCAATCTATTCCTAAATTTGTCAACTAATTTGCCTCTAGCAATTCCACTTCTGTTGTCTCTTGAATTCCGTTTTTTTATTGGGGAAGTAAAGTATACTTGAGGCAATTCTTTGGGGAATTCTTGAACTATTAGTTTTGCTATGTTACGAAAATCTTCATTAGTCAATCTTCTGTAATAAAAAACAGTTTTGTTTAAAAAAAAATAAAAATGAGAAAATATTATAATTCAACAAAGGAACAGAGATGATGAATACTAGACTGGATTTTTTTTGTTATGATTTCTTGTTTTGAATTTCAAAAACTCTGGTACAACCTTCAATTATATGATTTTACATTGACAGCAATTTTTATATAATCATTTTATATAACTGTCAATACCAATAATAATTAACGTTCAGAGGCTTGAATCCATACCATTTTTTTTGCACCACTGTACCTACCTATCAAAATCGAAAAGTAACACTTTTTCACAGGAGTGCAAACAGGAAGTGCTTTAGACACAAATGCAAAAAAGACACTTTGGGAACGTTATAGGAATGCATTTTTATTCAAATCACTTCAAATGATAAAAAAAACCTCGTCTGAAGATCTGATTCGAAACTTAGATTGTTATTCAGCCACGTTTTTGAAACAATTATTGTAGTGATATACCAACTCTTTTGAGTGCGTCGAAACGAACTCTTTTTACACTAGTGCATATACAATAATCATATTGACTATTACACAAAAAAAAAACAAATTCAAATGAGAACCTACATAAAATAAAATTTTTGATATCTAGAGGTGATTGAAAAAAGTAGCACAGCTCTAAAGTATATACCTAATAGTACTATACAAAATGTCTTACCTAAATGGAACTGCATTTATAAAGTGTTGTACCACGATCTCCACTAGATACGATTGACACTTAGAACTTAAACATTGTTTCAATTTATATAGCTCTTTTATTGCTCTGCCCATAGAAGTTTTTCCCAATAATTCCGATAAATTAAAATCATCTAATGATGATTCAGTACTGATGGTTCTACTTGGGGCTTTGAAAGAGGTAGATGTTGAGCCACATTCGTCATTTTCCTCAATATGACTGGGACCTGCTGTAGACTGATCAATATCTACAATATATATTTTATTGGGTGGCTCACATTCTTCAATATAATGATCGGTGTCGTCATAGTCAGATCTAAAAAAAAAGACTGTAATGCTACATTTACGTATATTATCCAATTGCAATTTGTAAATTCAAAATAGACATGTAGGTACTCACATAATAATATTATTAGCCTGTTCTTGGGAATGTTCAAAAAGCAACAGCTTGGATTTCAACTTAATCCTTTGCCCTAACTGGGGCACTAATTCTTTATATTCGTTAGGTTCACGAACAATTTCTTTGAGTGTCGTTATGCTATCGACGCCATTTGCTACAAATACAATTTTCTGTTAAACAAAGGATATATTAATTAAATAAGTAAGTTGTTGATACCTAATCAGGTATTATTATTTAATGTATAGCTTGATATCAAATTTATGAATAAAAGATTGGGCTTTTTTGTTATGAAAAAATATTATTAATTATTAATAAACCAATAGGACGCAAGATGAGCCTTCTGAAATCGAAAATTCAATATGGAAGGAATTGGAATTAATTCTGGTGGATTCATGAAACATCATTATAATTATATTTCCACTAATAATGACGATTTCAAAGTCGAACAGCTGTATAGTGACGAATCTGATGCCGTCACAAAGTCAATAAACAATTCCATAATACTAATCCAAATTACCTTTACATATATTTATCAATTCCACAAAACTGTTGTCATTCAGAAACTTTTCCAGCTCCTGGACCTGATCCATTACGGCGCAACACAGCCGCCTTGATAAACTGCGTTAGATAGGTACTTGTATATAACTTTTACACTTTTATAACAGAAGCTATACACAACACACAATACACGTGGCACCACACAACTACAAACAACGAAACTCGACCCCGACGTACGACGTAGCAATGACGAGACACGTGGCCCATTTTATAGCGAAGCCACCGTGCACGGCACCTATCGAGGAGATCTTATAATAATGGTCAGCGCGGTATTTTCAATGAATAAGTATTTATTATCTGGCACTAATACTCATTCACTTTAAATGAACTTAAAATTATTAATGAATACAGTTTTGGTAATATCACCCAACAAACGGTTTCATTAGGAATAAATTTATATTGTTAATTATAAATATATCGACCTCAAACAAACTATTAATTTTTTATTAATGAATCATATTATCGCGTTTACTAATATTAAATAAAATTACCTAATACAAAATAGAATTTTCTTCCCTTTATTCATTGTAAATAAAAGGCACCCAAACAAATATTTATTAACTATGAGCCCTATCTTTTTTTTCAGTGTAGCCATTTCTTCGTTATGTAACTCATCTCAATATATGAACTGACCCTTGTCGATCTGAATGAGTTAACATCTCAGATGACGTGAATAAAAGTGACAATGAGAGATGCGCAACCAGACGACGTGAAGTGGTGGAATGAGAAACAAAGTTTCCTTCATTATGCTGACTCAGGCATTTCTTGTGAACTAACGTGGTTTTACCAGTCTCACTCAATACTACGTGGTAACACAACCAAAGATAGCATACATATGAATTTGATTCGCTTTACAATCGGTCAAAGATCGTCCTCAGGCACTCGATTTTTTTGCCACGAGAAATCCTCGTGTCGCATTTTTTGTTTCTTCTCAAGAATGAGGCGAAGAAACATCTCTTCAGTGAGAACAGGAATGCAATATCACAATAGAGCTCTGTCAGTGACGTAGTATTGTTACATGTCGAACATTTTCACATCAGAATACATTTTTCATCAGAAACTCACAAAGGGAGATTGAACCTGCCCTGCCAGAGAAGAGAAGTGCTAGGTAGTTTGCAGCTCTTCATATAAAAAGATGAAGCAATCACTTCGTTTGCTCTGCACATATCATTATAGATAATGAACTGAAAAAAAATCATTACATGTGAGTCCATGACTGAACATTTTTCAGGCCAACCTCGCCATCGTTGAATGACAAAATATGGGATATAAAACAAAAACTGAAGAGATACATTCAGGAAGATACCATTGATCAATGTCAATTAAAAGAAATCGGAGGAGTAAGGTTGAATCAAAAGTCACATTCCTAACTCATCTATTCTAGTCGGGAGACAGAAACTATGATAAGGCAGCACAAATTGATTTCAATTTGGAAGAGTTAATTTTGAATACGAAATTGCTTACATTAATATATTGAACATATCATTTTTGTGCACTCAATGAATTTATTCAATATTGATAATACTATTTGAACATCTCACATGACAGTTCGATTCATCATTGTAATATGTGGGTACTCTTGGAGATATAAATTCATGATTTTTTATCGAATATCTGTTAAACATATCATGCTTTTTGTTCTTGTCAATCTGGTTCCTGAATACTAATATAAAGATTGTTCTGAATACCTAATGGAAGAAATATAAGTATAGCAAAAAGAAAACTCAACAAATATAGCATATAGATATATAGATATATATATATATATATATATATATATATATATATATATATTGGTTATTGTTCAATATTTTGGAGGCAGCTGTAGTTGAGTAATCAGAGAAGGTTCATTTGTTGATCCAAATAGCCCAAGTGAACTGAAAGAGAATACATCATGAGCTTCGAATTCACCACGTATTTCTTGATTTGGATACCTTTGCCATTCGAATTTAAAATCGTGGATTATACTATACAGGGTGTTTCTACTATATGGTTGAGTTTTCCGGGCACAACTTCGTGATTGTTCACGTTGATCATTTATAAAGACTCCATTCTCAACTTATTTTTTTTGCATTGGATAAAATGGTCGAATACGGAAATGCGAGCTATTAACATGATATATTTACGAAATCAATCAAATATTCGTGCCTTTGGATACAAATTCGCCGTTATCATCATTAGATAACTTCAATGTCAAAATTGATTCGATGTGTCATTATTAACGCCTACTGCTAATAATATGACAAAATATTGTTGAATGCTTTACTTTGCTTCTCATTATGAACATTCGAGGGACCTTATATATCAGGTTGATTAGGAAAGATGCGTACAGCGAATGTAAATATAAATCGTAGCAGAATTCAATACCCTCAAAGATGGAATGACAATGAGTTTCAATCGATCAAATTTCAATCAATCATGGAACTGAAATCTGAGTAAACTGTACTACATGCATGAACTGTTTGATGATTCATATAACTCAATTTTCTCACATGGATGACGGAAAGAAAACGAAATATCTTGGACAGGCTATTAAAAACCCATAAATAGAGATACTCATTTTTAAAAGAAAATCGCTCGACTCACGTATGGAGAACATCTAATATACTTCAGTTAGATCTGAATGGGAAATACAAAAATGATGAAATATAGAAGGTATTCCATTTGAAATAACGAAGGTGATTTCTACTTCCGGTATAACCAGGAACTACAGGATGATTCAATCGATTGTCATTCATCCATTCATGATGATTGAAGCTCTCCATGAATAACCCTGTACACATGGAAATTTTATCGGGCGAATAGCATGTATACTATATGTATCGGCAGAATGATTGTTGATGATAAGATATTCCCTTCTAAATATATGAATAAGAACGCTCCGTTTTCGAGATACCTGCAGGAGGTTGTACTTCTCATAGAATATCGAATTTCTTGACCTAAAAACCATTATTTCATCACTCTTCTCCGACTGATGATATTTGTTGACCTAAACGTCAAGCTACATCAGAACTCTCAAGTGCCGGCTCTAGGGAAATGAAATTAAATGAGGCAATTCAATTTTCGGAACGAACGAGTTGTGGCCGAAATTAAAGCTGAGGGAGATGGAAGTTGGAAAGTTACTACGGTGGTTTGTGAAAAAGAGGTCAGTAAAATTGGAACATGGCTAGAAGATATTTTTTTTCTTGACATTCAGTGAAATGCAAGCAATATGTTTTGGGCATCCTTCAGGATGATGAATAATACTTAGTTGAAGATATGTTTAGGACATTGTTCATGAATTAGGTCTAGAATCTTCTGAAGAATCCAAAAAACTAATGATATACAGAGGGCTGTATTCAAAATGAGAGTTGGTATCGGCCACTGTCACATGACACACCCAATTCAATTGAAAATGCGCATCTGGAAATACAAATCGAAGTGTCCAAGCGTTTTGAACAACACGCTCCCATTTATTCGTTATCGAATTTATTCCATTTGGCTGTTCCACACTGTATGTTCCCCAAGTACAGTTCTCGAAGCAGACAATGACTGAATCTGCAACAGCAGCAGATTCATATTTTACTCTTCAAATTCAAGGATCAACATAGTGGGGAGTAAAAGAACAAAAACATCATCAAAGCTCCAATAGTTGAATCACAGACGAGGGGTTAAACAGCAATATACATCTCAAAGGCGAGAACTATATGGAAGATGACAACGAATTTTTCCTCCGATTAGCTAATTTCTTGAGAAAAGTGTTGCGAACGTTTCCACTCGTGGAATATACGGATGAAAAAATTATTGTAATTGTTCGCTTAGAGATTCGATGCTATTTCTTATGGAGCCATACGGAATGAAGTTTCCACTGTGGAGCTTCATCATGAGTTCAGTCATCTGTGATAGGTAACTTCGATTCTCATGAATGCTCGATGAGAAGTACATTGAATACCTGAAAGTGATAATGTTCTTCGAGGAATCATATTCAATTATCATAATAGAAAAGGGTTATACTCTATCAAGGGGATTCATTTCAATGTGTCAATATTCATATTCCAGAAATCAAGTGGAATCAATATGAATGTACGTCAGAAATCATGAAAAGCATTGGTGATCAACTCAACATTGTTGAGGATCTGAAAGTTCTCATTATCTCACATCGTTCAGTTCATGTGGAGAAAAGTTCACAAATGAAAAAGTATGTTGGAGAACAGGCAAAATTTCCACTTTCTCATGAACAACAAATGAAACACTGAGGAATATCTTAGAGAAATCTTGCAAGGTTCTTGTATATGATGAACGATTTCATTTCTGGAGAATGTGGTAGAGCTCAGGGATGTACGAATATTTACTACAGAAATTCAATTGTCCTCCAATATTCAAATTCAGAAAGAATACTGGGAATACATAGTAGGATCAGAAATATTATATCAATGAGCCACTGAGATATTGATCGTTTTTTGAAAAATCTATGCTATGCGGCTGAATAGAACGGAAGAATTGGTTTATCTACTCAATTACTTCCAAATTGAATTTTGCTCCTGGAATTTGATTCTTTGGTGTTTTGGTGTATATTTATGGGCCTGTATATGGCCCAATATACACATACACCTATTATTTGTTTCTGTGAGGTATTCTGTGGTTGTTGTGGCAAAGCCGAACACTGTAGAGTTGTTTCAGTTCTTTGGTATATTCACGATGTACTAAAGTATATCGAGATGAGAAATATGATCACATTTCTCAATACATTCTGCAGTTGAAGTGGCTCAAGGTGTCCAGTATATTTAAATACCATTGCCTTATTTTTTTGCATAGATTGCTTGATACTCAAAGTCCGCCCTATCTTTATGACAAACTAGTTTTCAGAAATAATTTACACAATCTCAACACCAGACATTCACAGATACTTAACATGCCTCGCCACTCGACAGCTCTGTTTGAACGCAGTTTTACTCACAATGCAATAAAACTTTTTAATTACTTTAAACCTGAGCTTTCAATAGCACTAAATAAATTTAGAAAAGTCGTTGAAAATGAATTGCTGACTCAACAAAACTAGCCACATTGTCGTTGAATTGCTGCATTTTCATATTTCTTACATTACTTATTATTACTTACCTACTATTTTCTTTGTTTCTTTTTTTCTCTTCTACTGATGATCAATTCAATATCACTGTGAAATGATCTCTTTCTATTTTTATTTTATTTTTTCATTTTCATATTATTTTTTTTTATTTTTTTTTATTCCATTTATTTTATAAACTGAAAAGGTTAAGAGATTAAGAGTAGCTTTAGCTAATCTTCGCCTTTTCAGGGCAGATGTATGTACATTTGTTGAATAAAGTCGTATTATCATTATTATTATTATTATGTCTGTAGCGTGAAAGTGAAATAGGCAAGTCTTTGAGACTGACTGCTCGAGGACGCACGGAGAAGCTGTGTGCTTTCTAGTGCACGGAGTTGTTCTTACTGACTAGCTGAACTAAAAACTGTTTCGCAAGAAGGGTATCAATCTACCGTTAGAACGTTCCCTGAGCGGTTGAACCATTTGGGTTTTTTGGGAACTTTTACTGTTAGGTGATAAAAGTTACCTTGCTTCGGATATTGAACGTGCCTCTATGAATGAAAATAATTTCAATTCATTGGACCCAATTGGTGGGTTTTACTGCTAGACAGACATTTCGTATACGATGCGAGAATCAATTTAACAACAATATACATCTTGAATCCAAATTGGTAGTTCCAATAGCTACGAGGATGAAATTTACAATGTCTGGCATACTCAATGTGATAATATTCAGAGTGAATAACATCTCGCACTTTGATACCACTCCAAGAAAAAAACTTCTTATATCAACCTTATATTCGAGTGGTTTCAGGAAATATCTCGTCCAACAACAATAGACAACTCTCAAAACTTCCAATTTCCAAAAATGGCAATTCTTATCGCTCATTCACAAAATAGAGATTTCAACACGAAAAAAATACCATCAAGTTATATTCATAATATGGTTTCGGATTCTCATTAGACCTTAGAATATGCTGAAGATGAATGTACTTTATTAGATATCACAATCTGCATGGCTTCTTCTTGGAAATCAGCCTAGAACTCAAGCATCATTTCCTGATGAATTTGACATTACGTCCATCACGTGAATCATATCAGCCAAAGAGATTTTGTACGCCATGGTAGAGATTTCGATTCTGTTCATTCAATGAGGGCGTATACAGGATCGATCTCACTGTAACTACTCATACTACTTCAATGATGAATACCATAAGTCTCGTCATTGGTTCTCTTTCGTTAAACAGACAGTTTGGAGTGGATAAATACCACAAAATATTCAAAACAACGAGTATTCAGATCAGTCACGATGAACGTGCATTGGTGTTTTATCTACACCAAAATCAGAGTACTAGCTGATTAGACCACAGAAATATAGGTGAGTACATAAAAACCGTTATAGATCATCCAATGTTATCTATTATTCCTAGTTTTAGAATCGTTCGGATTCGCAGATGGCTTTGGCAAAGTATTGACAGTAGAGTTTTATTCACTGTCTGTCTACCGAAGATTGCAACTCAGTTGTTACCCTAATACGTATCAAGATATTCCATATCCTACCGTCAGTTTTCATTTCAATATCTCCAATAATTTCTTCCAGATAATCTTTCAATTTATGACGAGCTGGTGAAATTCCCAGCTAGCGATATTGCTTTTAGCTATCCCTTACTCGATTGGGTTCTGTCGGTTAGATTGAATCAACATTTATTTCCACGAGCATATTTCGGTTAGTGAACTCGGTTTTGGCACAACTTTCATTTTCAGCAGAGCGATCGATACGAGGCATTCAGGGCCGACAGACTCTGTGTTGCTGAAATTAATTCCATTCTGGTATGTTTCAGCTTTATTTGCCGAAAAGTGAAATTTTGCGAATGCAATAAATGATACGAAGAGTTCATTAGGTTCATAATATAATGATAGCTATTTTCGTGAATCATGTGATCGACCGTACACTTACAATTATTACTAATCGTTATTCAGCATTCTCGAAAAATTGCTCGAACTCATCAACTATAGAACTTGTTGATTTCCTTGGTTTAGGATGAGCTCCAATGAGTGAGCAAATTTATGTCCTTCTGATACACTTAATTGCGATATATCATCGTTTTTAGCTTCAGAAACTGCATAATTCACAAATGGAATATCAATATTGATATAATAATGATATATTGTGTACATTTTCCTCATCTTCTATCCAAATTTGGCAAATGGCTAGAGTTAGAAGAAGACGAAGAAGAAGAAGTAAAGGAGGAAGAGGAAGATCTCCTGAAGGAAAGAAACGTCGAAGAACCCAATGAAGAACTGTTCGGTACCCAGTTTCGACTGATGGATGAATTCGAAGGAATCTCCAATTCCGTGAACAATATTCAATCTTCTGAATCATCTCAGAGTGCTGTTGACTGAATAGACATCCTCAGTACTCTCGTTTGAGAATGTGAAGCAAGTGATAGATGTCGAGAAAAAATCATTGAAAAAGTTCCAATGACAAAGATCGAAGAGGGGAACATGATCAATGTCCATGGATACATCGAAAAAGACTCTGTAGAACTGACATGAGACATGAGATATGAAATATAGTAAATGAAAGAAAGGCATCATCTCAGAGGGTCCAAACACAAATTTTCTCTTCCACTGAGAACTCCTCATTCTAAGAAAAATTATTGATCATCGAGAACCAAATATTAAGTTCAGAAGGATTAACAAGTGATGATTCTGAAACTGATGAATGAAGTCTTGTCGGAATCTTCTCAATCAGAAACTGTTCATGATAGATAGATATAATTTATTATTATATTTGCTATACAAAATCACCGATATTCCATGTTTCATTAACATTACATGTTTCCAAACTTGATGTTTATATATAAAATGAAATGAGAATTATTATTTTCAACAAATCCACAAAGTCTTCCCTTGAACTCCAGAGTGCTGTTCGATAACTTCGTGAATAATGGCTTACTAGTATATAATATAAGTCAATTATAAAACGAAGAATTCGGTGTTCTACAACTTCTGACTGTAGAAACATGAATGTCACACATTGATCTAGTGCTATAGTTGTGAATATCTCGCTGTTACATGTATTGTGCTATTATTGATCTAACACGAGTTTTCAGAATCTCGTCTTTTGGGAACTCTTAATGTGCGTTTCTGGAAAAAAGCCTGTATAACCAGCAGTGTCAGTAACATCATTGCCAGAAGAAACTGTTAACAGGGATGGCCTAATTCTGCTGTATATGTATATGTATCAAGATATTTCTAATTTCTCCTTCGTAGAGCAAGAATCAGCGACATTCTTTTGACGAATCCACGGATGAAGAATGTTTTAGGATGGAACTTCAGAGCAATCGTGCAAATATCATATAATGTCTCATGATGAGGTAGAAATGAATCTTTTTGAAACAAATATATCACTACAAATCAGAAACAAGAAGTTTTCATGTATTTCTATAGTTTAGATCTGCCCAAAAATATCGTTTGGTTACAAAATCCTCATTTCATGATGACTATTTCGGAAAGTGATTATCGATGTTCATGTCCGAATGGACGCCCTACATTTCTGCATGATTCCAGTCGTTTCCTCTTGCAATCATCCTACCGCTGATATGCTTCTCCCCTTCGTCCAAAGATAAATACAAACGTCTATAGTGATAAGTATCTTGAGGCTTGAAGACCATAGAACTTTCGCTCAAGTAATCGACCACTGATGTTGTGAGATAGCACCGAACTTAAATGGAACTACGTAAGCTGTCCAAGGAGGCAGAATGAGATATAGGAAGCATCATGAGAAAAAACAAAACTACGAGGGTCATAGAACCAGACTTTCCAACTATGATGATAGACATTTCGCTATTAGAACTGGTGAATTTATTGATCTCTTCCAGGACTAACGAAGTTATGACATGTAGGTATACCATTAGATGATAATTACTTCAAATCGTATAGTAGAAATAAGAACACTTCGATTGAATACTGTCGAGTACCCATTCATTCATTATATTGATTCTTCGTGAAAAGGACTTTCTTTTTTGAGTCGAAAAGAGTGAGTTCATTTTGGGAGACATCGAAGGGATCTCTGACGATACTTGGCATTATTGTAGTTATAGGTTCTTGATAATCCATTTGGTAATTCTATCTCCTGATTTCATTGCATCAACATCGCTCGAAGAATATTACTTCAAAGCTCGAAAACTCATGGTTCATCCAGAAGAGAAGATTGAGGTAGTTGTTTGTCAGGAAAGAATCAATGACTTCTGAGATACATAGCAATTTTTTTCCAGAGGAAGTATTGAATCTGTGTACGTGAATGTTCAAAACAGCGAATTTTAATTCTTGACATAACTTCCCATCCCAAACACAAGATTCGCGTGAATGAAGGAGGTCATGAACATGACATGAACATAATTGTTGTGTCTTCTTCCATCTTTATATTTGAAGGCAGGTGAAATAATGAAGCAAGCAAACTATCTGTTGAACACCTCGAATGCGATCTTGAATGGCATCCTAATGTCAGTAATATCTAGCTGTATTCAACTAATTAGAGTGTGCAAGCCTTGCATACATTATTTTGCCATTATTTATGGAATGGAGTGGTAGGAGAAAGGATTGTAAAATAACCAAATGAGTAGCAATAACTCAAAATCTTCCCTTCTGATGAAGCCCTAATGAAAGACTGATACAACCAATTCAATTACGTCCTTTTCTCATTTCGTCTATCTACAGTCGTGAGGCGCAGAATGAGAATCTGAATACAGTGACTTCTCATGTAACACAAGATATAATCGAATTATAAAAAGTGAGTCTAGTAAGAGAGAATCTCCAATTAGTATTATATGTTCTCTGTAGGTTGATCGATGAGGTAGTGTCTTTATTTTTGTACATTTTCTAGCATTTTCGCTCCTCATTTCTAGAAATAAAAATAGAAGTTTTAATAATGATTTGGATGTACTCGTAGCAAGGACACATTTGTGATCTGCCCCAGAATGCAACTGCGCTTGAAATTTATTTCATTCACAACCATATGTGTATTGCTGTCATTGAAGGTTGGAAAGTGTCACATTACACACCTCAACTTCCCAACCTCACTTCTCGCCCTCATTACCTGCAGATTTAATATCTGACTATATTTAACATTCATTGACTTCTGACATTCATTTATATTAGTGACAATCGTTCACCCCGTAGTCACGGTAACAATATATCTACTTGATTATTCTGAGAGCACCGCGTTCTTGGTGATTTGTCGTTGAATGTAATATTTTAGGTATATTCAGATCGATACAGAAATCTATAAATTTCAATTGAAATATGATGGTTGTAGATAAAATAGTATACAAACCTCGGTAGGAATTTTCATTCCTGTCTCGAGATCATAGCTAAGCTCGACGGTTTGCGTCCCGACTAATCTCACGACAGGAATGAATCTCTTCCCACCTCGGTGTGTAATAAACTATTTTCAGACACCCTTAAGAGAAATTCTCGTTCGTATGAGATTCATACATCAATATGAAGAGAAGATATGGCCGATTGGATTAGTATTAAGATCATAAGAAAAGAAGGCAACGACCAAAAACGAAAAATCAAAACATCTGCTTGCATTCATCTGAACGGAGACAATAATTACGCTTCTTGATCAGTTGATATAGATAAAACTTGGGATCCACTCCTCGAAAATGAATATGAAAATTGCGAATTCGATATCAATTCATGAAGAAATACACCTGGTAACCATAATTCTTCTGTCTGACACTTTGTCCATTCTCAGTGTCAAAAAACGACAAAACATTCATATGAATTGTGTTGAGAACGGGGGCATATTCCTTCTCGAAACGTCTACTAAGGTATCTGGAGGCTGGATTTCATGCGCAGTAATATTTTGGGGCAGATCACAAATCTATACTTACTACAAATTCAGGGTGGGCCAATGGAAACTTCCCACCTCAATACGTAGGATTCAAAATCAAGATTTTGAAAAACGCTGGAACATATAGATTTTCGATTTGAGGAAGTACTGATTTTCAGCTCTCTTCACCCCCATAACGTTAACCCTGTAACTTGAGGTGGACGACATTCGCATTGGGGAAAAGGTCGTACCATACCTGTTTTCGAAGGTCTCATCGAGTTCTTGATAATCCTTATTGCCTTATTATTTTTATCGATGAATTAACTCCTGTATAAAATGTGTCATTTAAAGACGACTGTTTTGTCATTTTGACAGCGATAAAAAAGGTGCATCGTTTTTTATCACCGATAAAAACGCCGGTTTCTCTCAAGCGTCCACATCTAGTATGCTTATGTAACTTTAATGTCTGCCCTGTCAGTTATTTGAGCATTGTTGATAATTGATACTAAAGCGTAACAACATGAGTCATTGATTTATCTTGCCAAAAAACACTCGAGCTTTTCTTTTAAGGATAAAAAATAGCTCTTGTGTTTTTACTGTTGATAAAAACATGACAGCTTGTCAAAATTTTGGAAATAAACTGTTTTCTCGATAAAAATAACGAAGACATGATGTCTTTGAAAAATACCAAATAATCAGAGTTACAAGTCCAATAATCAGATGCAGAACCAGAAAGATAATCGTGTCGTTAGGAATGAAGCCA
Organism: Gastrophysa polygoni; assembly: GCA_963576655.1. Classification (NCBI taxonomy): domain Eukaryota; kingdom Metazoa; phylum Arthropoda; class Insecta; order Coleoptera; family Chrysomelidae; genus Gastrophysa; species Gastrophysa polygoni. The sequence continues at coordinate 17,127,003 of OY755082.1, forward strand.
TGCCAATTGCAGTGTTAGGGCACATTACAATGGATAAAACATTGTGTACGAGACCATCGGCAGAAGTTTTTGGTGTTTCACGAACAAACGTTAGGAAAATTCGGTAGACTTACAAATTTCACCCGTACAAGATAAAACTGCTTCACAAACTCAATGAGGATGATTAGGATGGACAGTTACAATTTGTAAAAGACATGAGTGAACGCTGTATTGGCAGTCCAAATTTCTTCTATTTTATCTACTTTTCAGATGAATGTTTCTTTTTCCTACATGGACTGGTCAACTGACCGAATTGTCGATGTTGAAGCAATTCAAACCCACATTTATCTACAGTGTGCCATACTCAACATCCTGGAAACTTGAATGTCTGTGAAGTTATTTCAGGAAATCAAATCATCCTTCTTTCAAGGCAATCTAACTGGGCAGATGTATTCCGCTTTGCTTGAAGAAAATATTTACCCTTTAATAAGGGAGGTCATTGCCTAAGATAACACCGTAACACGAAGATCCACATTATGCAGCACCCGTTCAGCAATTTCTAGATGAATTTCAGAAAACATTGGATTGTCAGTAGAGGATCTATCGATTTTCATATCTGTAGTGTGTCAAATAGAATAACTTTTTTCAAATAGAATAACTAGATTTTATAATTGCATTAATGTTGATGACGAGCATTTCGAACAGTTTGTAAGATACATTTGACATGTACACCTGATTAATGAACTTGAAACTTTGATTATTTGGAATTTTCTTCACAAAAACATCATGAGATTTTATAGGATCATGTAGAACTCGATGAGACCTCCAAGAAGAGGTATGGCAGGACCACTTTCCGCTATGGAAATTTTGAGGTTCGTTCACCCCGCTGAGCTGAAAATCAGTTCCTTCTCAAATCCAAATCAGAAGTGTTTTCCAAGATTTCGATTGTGAGTTTCCATTGGTCTATCTTGTATATATTAATCATTATAATTTCCTTTCTCATTTTTTTTAAATGGAAAAGAAAAAATCCCAGAAAATTCAGAAAAAAGTAATATCTTGGTTATCATTACTGTTGCATTTCCATTTGCACTCAAGGATTTATTTCTGGATATATTTGCTTGGATTCATATTTCAGTTTGCGATCTTATTCAATTTGTTCATTGAGTCCTTCTGATGATTATTTTTTGCTTAGTTCATCACTAGCCAATCCAATTGTGTGGTCGAACATGCAACTGTCACTTTGGAGCGCATTCGATTGAATTGCAATCAAAACAATAATCCAACCACTAAATAGTGTATTGATGAGGACGAAATATTGCAAAACATGCGAGCGAAAATAGGGCGATATGAGATTATTGGTTGCTATTTAGAATACGAGTTGGAGGTGGGCATTTTTGTGTGATTCATTTCTGATGAAGAACAGATATACCTCATAACTTGAGGTCTCGTTCTGTAATATCAGTGAAAAAATCCATGAAATGAGTTGCCAATTAATCATCCCGAATATATTTCTGCTTTTTTCTGAGTGAACAATTCACAAGAACAATCAACAAGAGGCCACTTCAACTGTTCACATCGTCAATACCAATATCTTCAACTCCAAATCGAAGTGTATACTCATCGATTCGATCATTCAACAATACTGAATGGAGCATTTTACACAGGCTTCAGATCATTTCAGGTCAAACAAATTTTATTCCACGGAAATACCAATGTACTTCGAATAACATGGTAATAGGAATAGCAGTTTCCTTCGGAGAAAATCAATACCTAACTAAAGGAACATCGCAATCATGAAGAGGGAAATAAATGAGTATCGACGAGAGCCGCGTCTGTGGAAAAAACTAGCAAGATTTATTGCTCCCTTTAAGGGTTCCACCGTTACCAAGAGACTTATATAGGTGGATAGCTCAATATTTTTCGCTCCACCGGGTATCGACAGTTTCGTTTAGACGAGGGTAGATCCTGAAAAGGGAGGGAGAATACTCTATTAGCATACCTACATCTTTCATGATAATAGTTACATTAGTTTCATCCAATAAGATAGTGAATAATTTGTATTTCCTTGCAATGTTGTTAATGCCCACTCATTGATACTCATGAATACTTCTCTGTAAACAGAATGCAGCTTATTTCTCACTGAAAAGAGCGAGGCCCACTATATTCTGTTGGCGACAGAATGACATTTCGGAGTTGATGGCCTGTCAAAATTACAAAAGAAAATGAGCGCACATCGGAATATGTCAATAAATTAATTCAGGAAGAAGTGGGTACATGATGATGTTATTTTGAATCGTATCAAAGTAAGAGATATACTTCTGCATCACGCAAAATCCAGAGCAAAAGAAAATTTTGTTCTCTTGACATTCCAGGATGTTTCCTTCATCAATAAAGACGTCGCACTTCTGAGGTTCATTATTTAATCGAATGAAAAACAATCAACAAGTTTTTCAATTCCAGGTTGGGGGATACAGAAAGATTCAACGTATGAGCTATTATTGCTTCCTTTTAGTGGAAAGATAAGTTTTTCATTCATAGTCTCAGGTCGAATCAATTGAGATCCTCCATAAAAGAGAGGAGGGTGTATGAGGAATTTGTCAGGTGTGAACAAATTCCAGAGATTTTTGAGCTCTCATAGACATATCTACAGAAGCGTTGAAGGGCCATTTTTCATTATTCATTCATCATTATTTCTTATTGATTTAATTTTTTTTCAGAGTTGTGACTCGGAATTCTACTAAATTCCGAGATGCAACTGGGAATATGTATCTGGACAAAAAATTAAAATAAAATGATATTGGGCCTCCTACGCTTCCGTATATATCAGTGAGTTTTTCATGAGTGGAGTATTAGGAATAATATTTTCGTAAATCAGATATATTATATGGAGGCATAAGGAATGGAAGGTCCATTGGTTTCATATCTACCCCAAACGGTTCGAAGACTGAAGGTGTATTCTTAACAATTCCCATTGTATTATCTCAAAAAGTAGAGATTTACACTTTTTTATTGTAAAATTTGGGTCCCTGGGATAGAAATACGAGTTCAATTCTTCTTTCCAAGAAATAGCCATCGCGTAATAAGTGCAAAATTACCGAAACTTTTGATGTTTGTATGATTCATGTTTGACAGAACTCTATGATTGTCGTATAGTACTATACAGCACGATCAATAAAATGATGCAGTTTCTTTGAGGTTAGTGTTCTGGTTAACAGGTCAATCAGTATGCGTTCGTTGGCTCTTCTCCATTCCAGAATTTACTAGTTACCATACCTCAATATTCAATTCGATGTTGTCGGAAATTGGCTGTGGAGTCCCGCTATTATATCTCGAAATTTTTTTGGACCACACTGATACGACCTTATTCATGGTTTCTCGTATGAAGTCAGTTTCAAACTGATTTTTTTTCGATTTTCAAAACGCAATATGTGAATGGAGAAAATCTACATGCTTCAATTCTCAGTCAGATGGAGACTTACTGTCTGTAGGTCAATCGAGAAAGTGCCATATTAACTTTCTATAAAGTTTTTTCACCTCGTTTTTAGAAATGAAAATAGCAATTATTTCAATATATTTACAGTAAGGACTGAATTATGATATTCCCCAAAGAGTCACTGCGCTTGAAATTCAACCTCAAGAGCGTAAAGTAGGCGTTTCTGGCCTGCGGCGTGAATAATGGCCCGATGGCGCCAGCCGACGTCATAAATACAAAATTTTATGCACTTTTGGTTTATTTCCCGAGTCAAAAGGTGATGACCCAAATTTCAATGAACTATGATCACCTGATACGTATTAATTCAGTAATCAAGATATGCGTGATGTTTATGGATAATTTACATATACAAATTATCGTTCGAATAATGCAATTATCGTAATATCAAAACTCTTGTTCCACTGAATGAGATTAATTCCTTGAAATATGTGCATACCCAGTATATATACCTACCCAATTTTGACGTTGTCAAGCAAGCTGGTGGTGGTTGTTGTCTAGCAATCTGATTCTTGTTGTCTATAGCGAAACTCCAGACAGCAAGAAATCAATCATCCAAAGAAGTGCGATAGTGGACTGATAGCGAAGATATTATGTAATCGGATGAAGAACATGTATACAACATACCGCTGGAGATCATGGAATCATACGAAAATACGTATACGAAATTCGTACGGAAATACGTATGATAGATTCATCAGATGGGGCAATGAAAATAATGTGGAAAAGATCATAGTATATGTATTTTGTACCCATCATGCGATGGGTTTTTTTTTCGATTTTTTTTCGTACTGATGTATTTTGACCCCAGGAATCCGGATTTCACAATTGCGCAAACCTATACTTTTCGAGATGATCCAGAAAAAAATGTAAAAATTCTCCTTCTTTTTTCGGCTCGTTTCGGGTAGACATCATAGCCAATCCACCTTCAATTTCTAGCTCAGGACACTTCTTATACCTTCATCATACGTTTAATTGACGAAAACATCATTCATATACAATATTTCAAACCATTTCCAACTTTCTTTGCCAAGAGCAAATATTTTTCTGAAAAACGACGGCCATATTCCGTACAATGACAACAACAAAACATTCAATGGTCAAAGACATACTGACCCACGGAACTAGACCTAAGATCCACAGAACTTGTTCTGACGGATCCTCATTTGACAGCGCTCTCGATGTATGAAAGAAGGTGGGTCCATCTTCCACAAAGATGTGAAGAAAACCGAATCGAATCACTCAGAGGATGTTTTCCCTAAGTTTTCACTCCTGTAGAAGAATTAGAACGCCCATTGGCAAGGATGGTCTCACATTAGTCGATTAGAACAATACAGCGGTACGTATTGAATCTATCTTTGTTCAGAACACGCAAGTAATGAGGATAGTACATCTCACAAATTGTCATTTTTGCACCGCTAACTATTCAAATTCAAATCGAAAATCGCAATGAACATCCACCTTCTCTGAGTGACATTACGATGATATTCCTTTGCGAGATATTCGACGAAATGGAGCTCATGCTGAGTGATTTCATTTTCAAGGTGGAGAGAAAAGACGAATTCATTGAATACCTCATGAATTACGGAATAATTGAAGAGTCGGCTGAGTGCAAACGTTGTGGAAGTTGATGCCACCTCGATAAAGACAATTTGAGGTATGGATGCAGCAAAAATGTCGAGGTGAGGAGGAGAGCGGAAAGGCCACAGATAAAAAGGAGCTGTTCATTTAACCAGAGTGCCAGGAAAATACTTTTTTCGATGGGCACCTTGACTTAGGAAAATCGGCCCTGTTTTTGGGATACTTCCTCCTCTCAGCGCACCCTCGATGCAATTTCCTCATGCAGGAATTGAGCATATCAGCGCATTCAATAGTAGGTTGGAGCAATTACTGCAGAGAAGTAATATATAAATTATTGTATGTGTTCATCATATATCTCAACCCACAACTTTTTCAGGTTTGCAACTCTATGAAACTTGGTGGAGTTGCAAAAGTCGTGGAAATCGACGAGGCCAAATTTGGCAGAAGGAAGTATAATCGGTAGCGCCTTATCGAAAGGCAGTGGATTTTTGGAGGAATCAAAAGGGATTCTCTCAAAATTTTCTTGGTACCTGTCCCTGACAGAAGTGCCGATACTTTGATTGGGTTGATCAGGATGGGTGCATCCTGGATCGACTATTATTTCGGATCGCTGGAGAGCCTACCAGAATCTTAATCGGGAGGGGTTCAAGCATGCCACAGTTAACCATAATATGAATTTTGTCGATCCAGACACAGGTTCGTTGATTGATTGTTCACTTTTCTTCATGTGTTCCTTAAAAATGAACATTTTCAGGTGCACACACTCAAAATATCAAGAGAGTATGGAGAGAGGTGAGGTCTGGGATTCCTCGATATGGAAGGAAGAAGGAACATGTAGTAGGATATTTGGCAGAATTTATTTTCGAACGGACTTTTCTATTCTATCAACGTATATACACAATTCTTTGACTATCACTAAGACCATGTATTGAATTTGATTATGAAACCGTTTTCATTGCCTTCTTGGTCTTGCTTCACCATTCAAATCTTCATATCAATCATGTACTGTAAATTTGGTGGAATATTCATTACGCCTTTCATATCCTTTTTCTCTGTAGTTCCAATATCCATATAAATCTTTCAATGATTCGTAATGAATATGCATCAAATGTATACCTTTGACTCTCACTAAGAATCTATATAACTCCATATGGTCCCTCACTCCATTGAGGTAAAAAAAAAACATATTTTGACCCTCTCCAAATACTCAAAAGTTTTTGTGGCCAAAGCTTCCAAGATAAATTTTGGCCAGGATTCACATTCACTTGCGATATCTTGCACCAAACAAAGATAGTCGTGTACAATGAAATTGATAATTTCTGACATTTAAAACAGAATTCACAGGTCAGAACTACTTACTGGGGTTATACTTTGGTGAATATGCTAATTTTAATATATTCTGACGATCCATTATTTCAAATAGATACCTACCCAATAACGAATTGATAATATGAAAAGGTTGGTATGAAAATGTCATGAAGACTTTCAATTCGAACAATAACGGCTAAATACTAGATATTTAGTCGTCATTGATTTGAACCAAATGGCATGAAAAGCGCGCATGCGCTTAACTGACAGAGTACGTATGTCTTTGATCATTGAATGTTTTGTTGTTGTCATTGTACGGAACATACCAGTCCTTTTCCAGTTTTGCTCTTGGCAAAGAAGGTTGAAAATGATTTAAAATATTCCCTATGAATGATGTTTCCATCAATTGAACGTATGATGAAGGCATGCGAAGTGTCATGTGCTAGAAATGGAAGGCGGATTGGCTATGATGTCTACCCGAAGCGATCCGAAAAAAGAAGGGGAATTTTCACACTTTTTCTGGATTATCTCGAAAAGTATAGGTTTGCGCGAGTTTATATTGTGAAATTCGGTTTCCTGGGGTCAGAATACGTAAGTGCAAAAAAAAATTCTGGAAAAAAAACCATCGCATGATAAGTGCGGAATTACCCATATTTTTTTGAGAAATCTAAGGAACGCAAAATATCTTCTTTGTGGTCAAACTATTCAATGTTGAAATCTAGCCTGAATTTACATAATGACATCAACATATGCAAGTATCAAAGATTGATAGCATTTTTGAAAAGAAAGAATGATGGATATAAGCCAAAAAAGTCTAAAATATTTATAACAATTTTTGAGAAATGCGTCAGATGACGAATATTTAATTATCAACGTATGTTATACCTATTATATTTTTTGATAAATTCTGAAACTGATGATTGATTCATTCATATAGGTTGCACTAATATTTAGAATACACGGTGCCTGCCGCAGAGAGGAATTAAAGAATCTCAAAGTTGATGACATTCCATATTCAACTGATGCTTCATTGATCACAATTGAAGAATCAAAAACTGAAATACAACGAATATTTTTGTTCTTCGAATCGGTCTTTTTGTATTGGAAAGTGACAGTTTGTCTGGCAGAAATGATTCTGGTTAGCATCAGGTGTTTATTCATTAATTGGTCTTGAATTCACTCTTTTCATATTCAGTTTCGAGAAATGAATGCCAAGTCATCAAATGAAAAAGGAGAAGCACGAATACGAATAATGTTTCTAGACTACGGAATCTCGTTAATTTTTCAAACTCGTATACAGAGTGTCCCAAAAAGATACCGACAAACAGACAAGGGGTGATAGGAGACATCAAAGCATATACAGCAATACTATACAGCAAAAAACTGCTTGGTAATTATTATACTGCACACAAATCAGATGATAAAGAGATATATATTATGCGTGATGAAAAAGTTCACTCATATCACTAATTATGAGGGTCATCTATTTTCTGTATGAATTTCGAATTGATAATAATAATATTAGCGATGGGTATGACATACCTTCAGATATTCATAGGATGATATAGTAGCTACAGAAAATAAAACCTGTTACATGCGTTATTATGTGGATCTCTTCATTAGTATTGGTCCATCGTGATTAATGTCGCTCAGCAAGACACTTATCCATACAATGGATCAGTAATATTTTGATATTCATATGTCATATAGACAAGTGCTGAGAATGAGTTTTTGGAATTCATATGATTGCCGAGATTCGTCAAAAGAACTACTAATTTGCTGCCCTCTTATATCTTCTTTCTGGTATTTTCTAACTGCATCACGTCAGAGAATGAAGCCTTTTTGTGACTGCAGATTCAATATTCCAAGGCACTATCACGACTTCCGTTCCATTATTGATATCTGAATTAGACCAAGGAAATAGTTGATACCCATTATTAAATTCTCATGAAAATTAATGTTCCTGGAACTACCTGATATTGAGGCGTGTATTGTATCCAGTAATGTGAATGTGGCAATCCAAATAATTATTAAATGCCAATTATTGTGTTCTCCATTATCCCCGTCCTCCGCTTCAGACGGCCGAAACGATATTAATGGCTTGTCAAATTGAATCTCAGGATGAATTATGTGCTGGGTCAGAAATGTATAGAACTTGTAGCTCTGGGGTCGTAAACGAGTATAATTCAAAAATCATGGTGTGTATCTCGTTATAGGATCAATACTCGAATGGATTACTACAGTGCTTATCATTATACGGTGTGAGTTCCACCATATTGCTGCGACTTCTTCTGCGCCTAGCTTCTTCATAATTACATCAAGTGTCTCGCTATATCAGCTATTAGGAGTTGTGCTCTCAGATGCTTTATCATCTTTCATAATACGAGTTGTCATACCATTTCATGGATACTGTGAGTAATACTCCCAAAAACCAATCAAAGAGAGATCCAATGGTTTCGTGAAATGAGGTGTTGTATGCTATTTTTCAGGAACTTCTTTGTTGTATTAAATATTTTCTCATGGAAATCAAGAAATACAACAAGTCTGTGCGAAGACATGTTGTATTTCTGTCGTATGTGCTCCAAAATGAAGGAATTCTCCATGAGAAAATATTCGATACAAATGAAAACAAATGAAAAATAATTATTTTTCCGAACTCCTTGTGGGATTTTCTCTCCTCGTTTCTGAAAAATAAATTAGAAGTTATTAAAAATTATTTCAATATATTTGTAGTGAGGACAGATTTTGTGATCTGCTCCAAAATGTCACTGCGCCCGAAATCAAACCTTCAGATACCTGAAAGAGAAATTCTCTATTCATCAGTGACACCTTGTTCTCTTGAAATTTGGAAATATAAATATATTTAATGAGAATAAAACTTCTACTCATCTCAGTAGACGTTTCGGGAACGAATCTGCTCCCGTTCTCAACACAATTAGAAGACTTTTCTTCGCAAGATTTATCAATGTTGATTGGTTTCTTGACACTGAAAAGTGAAAATTCGGCAGACGGAGGAATTCTGGTTACAAGGTGAAGTGGATTTTATTCACTTCTTGAGCGACTATAGGAGGACAGAAAAAAGTTTCGCAAATATTGTAGTACCTATATCAACAGAAAAGTTCAACCAAATATTTGATCTTGTACAGATGATACAATCTTGACTACTCAATATGACAAATCGCAGCTTGCTTTTCACGCCTTGTGATTCTCACTAGTACACCAAAATGAGCAACAGGCGCGTGGAGAAGCATAGTAGTGACGCATAATGCTTCCCGAAGAGGTGAAAAATTTTGCATCGACACGCTGCGCTGCGACGCTCTGCTTGGGTAGGAAAGGTATTATTCACATTCAGACAATTGGAGGAGCAGGATTCTGCTTCGATGATGCTTTCAATGTTGATCCACCTTTTCGATTGAGATGCAATTTCAGCAGCGTTTCTGGTGGTCGCAGCGCCAAATGCAGTCGCAGATAATAATAGGAAAATAAAGCAAAAGTATTGTGTTTTTCATTGATTTCCTGCATGACTTGGAAGAAAGTAATACCCAGAAGGCCAAAACAAGTTCTACAAATATTATAGAATATCTGCAGAAAATGTAAATCAGCTATATGTTTTTTTGAGGATAGTACCAACTTAACTGTAATCAAGGCAAATCGCAGCTTGCGTCTGACGCCTTGTCATTTCCGCTTGTCCGTCAATGAAGCATCGAAGGGCAGCAGCGACGCTTGCGAAATGCTCTCCGAAAAAGTGAAATTTTGCAGCGACATGCACTGCTCTGCGACGCTCTGATTAGGTGGGAACGGTATTATAATTATATGACACATGCAGACAAGTGGAGGCAGCATGTTGCCGCGCCGCGGCGCTCTGATCAGATGGGAATCGGTCTTCATTCCGAGAACGGAGACATGAAATAGAGCATATGTATATATTTTCGAACATCTGTAGGTGAGGCACAAAAAATATACGGTGAAGAATATGTTCGAAGAATATCGCAATTCCACCTGATAATAATTAAGATAATACTGATATTACTTGTATGGAAAGAGTATGTAGAGAGAGTAAAAGAAGTATCAATAAGTTGATGAACACTTGTTTCCATAACAATGAAACTTTCGGACAACTAACAATCGAGGTGTAGCAAAATAATATACTATCAACTAATTTAACTAATAAATAAATAATGGTGATGGAAGTATGTACAGATTGAGAATTACAATTTATCGTGATATTTTGTTATATATATTTGAATCATGCATCAGATTATATCTAAATTCATATAGGATAACCATGATCAAATGGAATATTTTTACTGGATAAAAATATGTGCAAGCACGTTTTGGTTGATAGGTATAGAGTGACGAATGAGTTTTAAAACACAATGTATTTTCTCCGATGCAAATTGATATGAACAAAAAATGAGACACCTCAAAAGTTTCTGGAAGAGTGAGGTATGAGAACTGTTACGGAAAGCCTTGATGTGTAATTGCATCACATTTGTATGGCGTATTATGGCGTATATTACAATTATGTTTATTTGGGACGACCCGTATATCGGACAACCCGTACATCACATGTTCGCAGACTATCGGTGACAAAAACTTGCATCTTGATAAGGAGAAAAAACGTTTAGCACTCAGGCGATTCCCGGTGTTCGCGATGAATATTTTTCTAGTATTCACATTCCGTGATTTTGGTCATCCATTGCCGGTATAGTTGTGCCTATCTGCATCCTCCCGCTACCATCCAAAAGGGCCCTTTGCGAAGAGGACCATCTGGCAGCTACATGAGGCATCTCCCGATCGTCTGTCGTTGTAGTGCAACTGGTCAATTCACCATTTATTATCGCCAAATTATACAATATATCCTCCTGGGTAACGTCCACGTGATTCGAACCACATTAAGGCTATCGAATCGCTAACAAGTACTATAATTCATGTCTCATTTCTATGGTGACCTGAATACAGCAACGATACATCAGATATATAGAACTACGGAAAATAAGTCGCTAGTCATTATTCAGTGAATATAATTTGTTATTCGATATAGAGTTCGAAACTGTTGAACAGAAAAAAATCTCTAAATTCGGTATGATTCGCAGGGATACAGTTCTCATATCAATGACTCTGTATAACTCTGTATAAACTTTCGAGTTTATTCATTCCCACAGTCCAGATGATTTCCAAGCGTAGAAGTGTTTTCTCAATCCAGACTAACTTAAACTTCCTTAATTGTTTTCGCATCCAAACAATATTCATCTTTCTCATTGCCTCACTTGGTTTGATTATATCTCGGATTTTTCCTTCCAGTCGAGGTTGAGAAGTATATACTTTTCAAGTTATTCCATCAACTCGATTAGGAATGATAATTTGGGAAACTTTTGGGATTAATCAAATGAAATAATAAAACATTCAATTTAAACTTTGTCAAATATTGTTCAAGAAAGTATACGAGTCCTTTGATGATGATTTATCTGCTCTACATTCCCGAATTATCTTCAATCGTTTCATGGTGATCACGGTTGATTATTAAGTTCATTTAGATTCATTCTATATAGGGTGTTCCATTTGAAATATCAAAGTTACTACTTCTTTTCGTTAGATTAGAAGCGCAACACCGCATTATCGAAATCATTTCAGAAAGATAGAGCGGGTTCGTTTATGCGATCACCTCAACTTCCAAAATGATTCCTTGGCTGGTTCGCCAGAAACGTCTAATGAACGGTTTCAAGCAATCACCCTGTATACATGACTATTTTGTTTTCTTGCCAAGTTCAGAATGATGTTGGGACATTTCGAAAACCATCGAGAATATAGAGAACAACTGATTTCTTATTGAACGAATATCATTTTTGCTGAGCGTGAAGTAGTCTAGATATCGTTATCCTCGAAAATCCTCAAATATGTCTATCATATATCCCAAGACACTTCACAATCTATTTCGTATTCATATTCTATATATCAGTGTATATGTAGTGATTGTTACATCTATTTCAGGTGATAAACTGAACAAGGCTGACTGAACATTTTTCAGGTCAACCAGCGATCCAGTGCATTTCGTTAAATGGAAAAATATGGGATGCAGAAGGAGAATGTCAAGATACAGTTGGAAAAATATAGTAGAATCTGAGGAGTAGAATTGTTTCAGATATTGCACCTATAGGAGGCATCATTTTGTATAATTTGAATAGAATCATCTTTCACACTCGTATTCCGTACAGAGATCATAAATCTGATATTATTAGATTCAAGACAGTATGTAGTCAGATTCAGATAGGTAATGGAAATGATGACACTTTCTGACGACAGAGAAATTATGAAACAAAATTGTTGTAATGGATACGACATTGGATGAAGTTACGTAATCAGCATAATATTCATTATATTTGAGTGCACAATCATACTCAATAATGTATTTGTTATTTTTCTAATTTCATCAACATTGCAGACGACGCATTCTGCAATTATTGTACTTGTAATTCTTATTATGTATTCTCGAACTGAAAGAATGAATGTATAATCATAGTTATCGAATGTCCTCCTTCAATGACTATTTTTGTCCTTTCAATCTGGTTTCCGAATATCAAATTAGAAATCTCTTGAACAAAATTCCGATTCTTTTGATCATCGAATGAGAAAAATATGGGAACATGAAGTGAGGAAGGAGGAAGGGAGGTAAGCTCAATACATGCAGGATGGTCCAACGAAAACTTAACAGGTCGATTTTCCGGGTTTGAAATGAAAATGCGGAGAATCGCTCGGACCCGTCGATTTTTGATTCGAGGAGGGACCAATTTTTTGCTTGTTCATCTGCGTAACTACTACCGCCTAACGGGGGTGAGCACAATATGACATATACAAAATGACAAATGAAATGATGGTAGACTACTTACTTTTTCAATCAGTTTATTAAATGCTGGAAATGGGCACCATTCACTTCCATGCAGTGAGATAAGTTTCACTAGAAACGTTCACGTACAATACCCAACATTTCTGACGACATTCATCAATGATTCGAATTCGCAAATCATCCAGGGAAACTGGATAGCGTGCATCTTAGATTTCAGGCCACCCCATAGGAAAAAGTTCAGTGGAGCCAGATCAGGTGCTCTGGGTGGCCATCCAATATGTCTCCTTCTTTCAATCCAGGCCTGAGGAGAATTTTCATATGAGAATTGACGCACGAACGAACGAAACGAGGTAGTACGCCATCTTGTTGAAAAATGATCGTTTCATAGTCTTCTTCATTCTCAAATACTTGCACGACAGCTGGATAATTAGAGTACTCTAATTGTTGTAAATGAAGGTGAGATTACCGGGTATAAAAAAGGACCGATAATGTGATTGTCATGAATAACAGCATAAATTTTTGACTTTTGACGATGCACTTCACGAAATAATCTTGGATTTTCATCTGACAAAAACCGACAGTTATACTTGTTCATAATGCCGTTGAGGAGAAATCAACACTAGTTAGGATTATTGGTTATAATTTCACTGACCACTTCACAGAACTCTTTTTGTTTCCGAGTGAACCAGTAGCGTCAAAGTTGGCAACTAGTTTCGAATCGTGAGCAGCGGATACATTTTTTTCAGGATGTCGTCCGTTGAATAAAGCCGCTGTTACTCGCGATATTTTCAAAAAATGATTACATCATTCCCACGTTTTCTTCTACGGAATACACTATTTTAATTCTATTACAAATTTACAATCACTTTGAGACAGTTTTGACGTTCTTAAAAATTCACGCTAGACTGAGGTACAATAACACGGTCCATCTACTTCTCCGGACAAGAAACCAGCAAATAAATGAATACTTTCCAAATGCGTCTGATGAGAGTGATATTCTCGAGGTGAATTCCATATTCGCTATCCATACACCAGCGTTCTTCACTGCATGGAGGTGAATGATGTTCATTTGCAGAATTCAATGAACTAATCACGATCACACAGCCTTCAACAATTTCACTTGTCATTGTGTTATCGGTGGAAATGTGTTATTGAAGGCAAAATTCCAGGGTCAGATAGTACTCAATAAGATCTTCACAATGAGGTATTTTCCACATTTTCTTTTTAGCCAGAAAATCCAGGTTTTAAGCTTCCGTTGGACCATCCTGTACAATTATTGTTCTGTCAAAGTTCTTTTATGATCTTGGTTGGATTCATTCGCTTCCACCAAGTTGGCTTAATAAATACGGATTCTATTCATCACAAGATTTGACACCTTCAAATTCCAAGAGTTTATGCATACTTTCAATATGGCAGAAATATCAAAGTTTCAGTACATGGTTGATGGCATGGATATCTCTCTTTTGATATATGACATGAAGGGATAACTACGGAATCGTAGAAAGGGCCAATATTATAATTTTCATATATCGCGAGTTGCAACTCAGAACTTACTAATATTCCGAGTTGCAACTCGGAATTTCAGATCTAATATTCCAAGTTACAACTCGGAATTCAGTAATATTCCAAGTTACAACTCGGAATTCAGTAATATTCCGAGTTGCAACTCGGAATTCAGTGATATTCCGAGTTGTAATTAGGAATTTAGTAATATTCTGAGTTGCGACTAGGAATTTAGTGATATTCCGAGTTGCAACTAGGAATTTGAACGAGAAAAAATAATAAAATGATATTGGCCCTTTCACGCTACCGTAGAGAATAACATTTTTTAATTCGAATAGATTATCACCATGTTAAACATTTGAGTGGTATTGGATTAGATAGAGAACAACTCTTGATGGGTATTATAAACTCTAGAAGATTACATATTCAACGTTTCGAATCAATGAACTGAGACTTCGCAAAAAATCTGGATGTATATAAATAATAATGGCGAAGCTCAGTCAAGGTTAGTTATTATAATAAGAATACACCTATATACCGATGATATTTTAGTATTACATAATGACACCTGAATCTGCGAGACATAGTCTCTTCACCATTTCTGAGACACAAAATGAATACAGGGTTTACCCTGCCTTAGCAATACCTTGTATGATCTGATTTCGTCAATTGAACGCACATTTTGAAAAGTGTTATTGTTATTTTGTATACAACCCTGTATGACATCGCAATGACGTATCACCAGTTGATATATGTTCCGAAATTTACAAAAAAAATTGACCATCTTCTCACACTAAGTCTGATCTTTGAAATTGTCATCACTGTTGAGATTTTTTGCTCTGTCGAATATTTGCTTCGAACTGATTGTTCCTATGTTATCATGTATAATAGCTGAATGAAGATACTTTCCGGAAATGATTAATCTTCCAAGTTCTCTACTTTTCGAATATTATGTATTCAGCATGGTCAGAGAGCTTGATGAACAAGCTGTTGAAATGAGGAATGGAAAATGCCTCATTGGATTCAAGATTTCAGCTTCAGTTTTCATGATCGGTAAGCTGAGAAAAAAATGATTTTCCTCATGACCAATATCAATTCCTTGTGAATTGATGAGGGAACTGAATGTTTGAGAAAAACGTCGATTTTACCGCCATTTTCAATTTATATATCAACTTGTGCGATATGAGACAGTATGAGACTGATTCTGCTCATACTCGTTAGATCCTCGTTAATGTTTCCCAATATATCTATCGACTGACGATTTGTCATTCAGTTTTTAACTCAAAAACAGCGGAACTGATAATTCCCTCACGATATAAGTTCAGAGTAGCTGGAGGCAAACCAGTCGGTCAACCCACAGCGCCAAGACCGTAAACTTTCACAAATATTCATCTCGAATTGAACAATACAATCTTCTTTGTTTGCTCAGATCCTCGTTTCATACACTGGAAGAACAAATCACTCAAATCAATATCACTCAATATTGCTCAAATTTCTGTCCATATCCGATTTTCACTCCAGTGGAAGGCGACTTGAAATTGGTGATCAATACTGATATATAGATTATATATTCTCAATCCAACAACTAACAGAAACAAAACTTATAGAAATAGAGTATACATGGTCAAATGTTTCATTTAAAATAACGGCATGTTATCGTCCACCTGCAACTAAACTAACCTTATACCTAGAGGAACTTGAAAATTATTTGTCGAACCAAAATAGAGTTAACGTACACATTTTCATGGGTGACATCAACATAAATATATTGAACACTACAGACACTAATACCAATAATTATATGTATATGTTTAATGGCCCAACACGGATATTTTCCCTACATTAATAAGCCAACTAAAGTAACCAAAGACACTTCTAGTGTGATTGACCATATTTACGTAAAAGTAGCAGACAAACAAACTTTCGAAAAAATCACATTGAAATCGTATATTCACAGAAATAATCTCACTGATCACTATACTATTATGATTTCAATAAAAACGAGCTCTGTTTCCCTAGATTCTACAAGCAACAACAACACAACCACCAAGAACACGAGCACTTATATAAATCACGAGAAACTGAAAAAAATCCTTGCAAAAGAAAACTGGAATGAATTTCCGATGATAAAGACAAATCAAACTACTTCAATAGTTTTTTTTTTCAAATATTGGGCAACAAACGGTAGAATGAATTGATAAACACGACACTTTGCCAGAAAAAGATTTTAATATTGCAGATTCTCTTTTCTTGATTCCTGTTACAGAGAACGAGGTTATAAAAATTATATCCACTCTGGAAAACAACAGCTCTGTAGGCCCTGATGGTATATCAGTTCAACTCATTAAAAAATATAATCGCTTTTTCCTGAATCCATTGTGTCATATTATCAACCTATGTTTCAGACAAGGATATGTACCTGTTGCCTTTAAACACTCTTTTACGATCCCAATATTCAAATCTGGAATCAAGAAACTTGCCACAAACTATAGGCCAATAACTATCACGAACAATTTTGCCAAAGTTTTCGAAAAAAGCTTGAAAAATAGATTAGTTCATTACCTGGAAAATCATAATATCTTGAATGAATGCCAGTTTGGATTCAGAGAACATATGTCAACCGAAAATGCTGTCTTCAAATTGGTTCACAGTATATGGAATAATTTTAATATTGGGAAAAAGTGCCTAACTGTTTTTCTAGATTTGGCGAAAGCCTTCGACACTGTCAATTACCATATATTGCTGAGGCGTTTAGAAACCATAGGAGTGAGAGGTATCACCCTACACCTATTTGGCAGAAATCAAATTGTTAAAATAAACAATGTTTATTGTAATCAACTACCTATTACCATGGGCGTCCCCCAGGGGACATTACTAGGTTCAATTTTATTTTTAATATACATTAATGACATTGACAAACTAGAAAATATCAAAGGCAGTATTATATCTTATGCAGATGATATAGCTATGTCATTTTTAGGCGATACGTGGGACGACGTTTATAAGAAAGCTGAAATGGGACTCACATCTGTTTTTTCCTGGTCGAACACAAGTCTTTTAAGTCTAAATATCGCTAAAACAAAATATGTTACGTTTACCCCCACAAATAAAGATCAACCTTTCAAGAATACGCTCACTATACACAAACCTATGTGCCAAACCCCTTTGATATGCACATGTCCTAAAGTTAACAGGGTAAACAATATGAAATATCTTGGTGTATATGTAGACCAACACCTGCGATGGGAAGAACATGTACATCAGACAATTAAAAGACTTAGCAAATTAACTTCTATTAAATTCTACCAACTCAGAAATCTTAATAATAAAAAGCTACTGATAATGATATATAACTCATTCGCCGAATCAGTTCTGAGGTATTGCATCACAATATGGGTTGGTGTGAGTAAAAACCTGTTACATAACTTAGATGTAATGCAAAATACTATATTGAAAATCATACTCAAGCGTGAAAAGAGGCTTATTTGAGGTGAGAAAATTATACACCTATCACTGCATACTATGGATGCATAATAACTCAACCCTCTATATAAAGCATAATTATGGAACACGAGCCAAACTTCATCATAAAACGAATGTTCCTCTCACCCAGAGATTCATATCATACTCTGGCCCAAAATTAATGAACCAAGTATCACAGAAATCAGAGCAATCTCCAATAAACACAAATTCAAGACAAAATTGACAAAATTGAAAGACTTATTGAAAATGGTATATGAACCGAATTCCTAATCGAAGTTCTTCGTAGGTTATGCATACGAACCACATCTTATTGTGATTGTGCTATATAATTCAGCATTACCTTCCATTCAGCATTACCTTCCCCCGACTATCACTCTCTCCTTCCACCAGCCTTCCTTTCAACTATTTGAAATTTTTCTATTTATTCCACTAGTTTTAGTGTTTGCATCATTACTGAACAATGACACATCGAACTACACTATATAATATAGCCAACGTCTGTATTTATAGGCTGATGACTACAACTCAAGCTCTGCTTAGGTAGCTCAGCCTTTCAATGTAAATAATCATCAAGATTTGTAATTACCTGAATAAAATTTCTTACATTCTTAAATTCTTACATACTTTCATCAGTTTTGATCATGACGGGATAATGCGTGTCTGAGTGTTTTTTTTTCTTTCTTCCACAGCCCAAAAATTGGAAGAAGTCAAAGTGAGTTTTTGCACATTCGCACATTCAATCAACGGATATAGTTCGAGTCACCAAGAAGAAGTTATACGTTTCTGTATGAGAGTCCTTGAAATAGTTCATTACATAACCAGAGTGGAAAGTGACCTTTTTCGTGGAAGTGAACGTTTAGGAACATTAGGAATAGTAACGAGTGCATGAAATGCACGTTCCAATGTCATGTACACTATTCTTCCGGCCATAAATGTACATTGGGAGTATTCATACCACCATGCAACCCAAAATACAGCAGACGGGAACAACACTACCCGATAGGTAGCATGATGAAATGACACATAAGCATGATGAAATAAGACAGGTGCTCGCAGTCCTATCCAAGGTAAGGTTAGGAAATTAAACCAAATCGCTTTACCTGCATACTGTAGGAGTCACTAGTACCCCTGAAGAGGGGACTATTATTCGACTAAATTTAGGGTGGCAGCACTTAAAACAGTGAGAGCTGCCCTTCTACCAAACTTGCAATAAAATAAAATTGAAACATAAATAGAATTTTGTTTATCTAATTGTTGTATGTTTGATGGAATCATGATAAGAAGATTCGAATGAGGGAAATCAATACATTTGTAAGACACCATGGGATTTGAAACGTAATTTTTTGTATGATAATGGCGCCATTTTCAGGAAAACCCGCGACTCCTACATCACTTGGAGGTAAAGCGTATTGGTTTGAACAAAAGCGCATCAGTGCATTCACTATTCTCATTGCATTATGCACATAAGATGGTTTCATAGTCAGATATATACCTACCTATGTCTAGGGTGCCTTGATAGCTCCTTTCTTCTTCAATGATCTAGCGACTTCAGTTTTGTGTACTGGCGTACCTGACATTGCTGTCACATAACATCCATAGGCGCCACAAAATCTGAATACGAAATTTTCAATTGTGTTTCGGAAGAATGGCAAACTGTGCTGCATAAGGCTGTATAAATCGGTTGGATGTCAAATTGAAATTCGTCAGCTTTCCAACAAGAATAAACTCAGAACTTGGAAAGCTCTTAGATTCAATTCAGAAGAGAGTTATCCGCCTAGTCGATGATACAACACTCACCAAATCATTGACCTCTCTAGGTCATCGTAGAAAGGTCGGCGATCTATGCCTTTTTTATAGGTACTTTCACGGTCGGTGCTCAACGGAAATATTATCTATTATGCCACCACGCGCGATTCCTAGTAGACAAACCAGGCGAGCTCAAGCTGGTCACCCCTACACTGTCAGAATCGAGACCGGTCGAACATCGCTATACCAAGCATCATTCATCAATAGAACGGCAAAGTTATGGAATTCTTTGCCTAGTGAAGTCTTTCCTGATGCTTACAACCTCCAAAATCTCAAGAAAAATTCCAACACCTTCCTACTCTCCCAAAATTCCACCGCTGGCTAACACGATGTTCCTCGAGCATTATAGGTTGCCCTTTCGTGTTGTCCACAGATAAAAAAAATATAGTGAATGTACGCAAACAACTACAAAAGATGAGGAGATGAATATTCGTTTGGGAAAAGAGGTGAATGAAATACTGGGAATATTTGAAGAAAATCGAAATCTTGAAAATGAAAATTGAAACCATACACGAATAGAGTAGACAAACCACTGAGAAGTCTCTGCAAATTGGTTTTTCTGGTAATGAAACACTTTCGAAGTTGAATTTCCTACTCCCAAGTATCTGAATAATGAATGAATGGATTCTGGTTTCGTATTTTATTCTTCATTTTTTATATCAGTGGGAATTCATCGCATATTTCATCAGCTTCGTAGGAAGGTACCTACTTTCCGTCCTAGACAATAAATCATACATATCATACATATCATATCATACATATCATATCATACATATCATATCATACATATCATATCATACATATCATACATAGTGTGATATTAGTCACACGATAATTTATTCACTAAACTAAGTACTGAGTTGTGAGTATCTCTGTAAGTAGGTATAGTTGGGTTTCCGAAGGTATATTTCTCAACCATAAGACTCACCAGCTTGAGACTAAAATTCATTCATCTTATATTCATCTATAAAAGAACAGTGATATATATTGAACTATGTGGAAATTAATCACGTATGATACGCCAAAGTCCTAAATAGAACGAACAAAAAATATCAAAAATCTAGTGTTTATCGCCAGAATTGAAAGAGTATGGAACTGTATAACTGTTTCACAATCTGTCCATCTGATAAGATGACAAATACAACAAATTTGCATCAAGTTACCCTATGTTGATTTCATGGAAATGAATGTGTGCGCAGATCAATTGATTACATTCCAATCTTTACATATTTTAGCTGTCATCTTTGATATTCAACTCCACTCAACTGACTCAACTGTGTTATGACATTGTCATGTATGTATCCGCAGTATTTCTCTCTGAGGTTATGCATGATTAGGAGTGAGCGATAAAAATGTTGAGATATCAATTATCTATAACAGAAATTCATCAACATTATCGATTCATCAACGTCATCGATTCATCAATAATATCGATGATTCTGATGATATTGATGATATCGATATCGATAGTATCGATATTGTCTTCCAAATTTTACATAGATATTATGGACATCATCTATACTATCAATGTTATCGATATTATCTATATTATCTTTATTATCTATATTCACACGTGATTGCACCTATGAAATTGCATGATTGAAGTCACATGATGTGAAATATTTGCGACTATTGAGGTGAACAGAGGAATATGAACGACTATTAGGTCTGTTAGTTTGTGTCAGGTTCAGCTGCTTGTATCTGATTTCGAAAACAGAGTAATGAACTGAATGAGTTGGAGATAGATAAATATTTCAAACGAACAAACCTTTCGTTTGATTGCACAAATGTCAATGTTCGACATAAATCAAACAGCGAAATTTGAGAATGTCTCGTTTTTTCCACTACGGAAAAAACTATGGAGTACACAGTCAAATTGATGTGGAATTCTACTGCGAAAACTACCCGGGAATTATACTTATATCAAATTCCAAAGTGCCAGGGATGCGCGTAATGCATGAAGGCGAAACCTGAAATATTTTTGTCCTCAAAAAAAGAAGGAAAGTTCAGAAGCACTAACTTTAGATGGATTGAATGCTATCATAGATAGCTACTTTGAGAATACCCCAGACGACCTTCAGAAGAATTTTTTCAGATAGTAACTGTAGAATTGGCCTGGCGAGAAGGCGAAGGTATCTATTCTAAAATCGATGATTCCAAAAGGGAAATGAAAAACAATGAAACCTACTGGCAGGATCGAATATAATCGAATATTATCCTGTGTTGTCAAAAACTTGCCAAGGAGGAAATCGGAAATGCGCAGGCAGTAAATGGCTCACGGCTAACAGTCAAGATATGAATCGTTGTCCTGTACGTATTTTCTTGAAAATTCTCAGCGAGCGAGGGAATCACATAACCAACGACCGTTTTTTCTTGACTGCAAATCTGCACTGGAAAAAACTGGGATCTGCGTGGTACAAAAATTGTCCTATCGTAAAAAATGAATATTCGTAATGGATGAATGCTGGTGCAGAACATATTGGTTTGGATGTGAAGAAGAAAAGAAAATTCACGAATCATTCCAGTCGCTATACCGCAGTTTCACAATTAGCAAAGGTTGGCGTGCAAGAACAGGAACTGATGAAAATAACGGGCCACAGAATGCATTGTCTATCAAACCCTACCTCCAGCTCGATGAGCAACACCACAACAAAATTATAAATAGAATGCGGCAGTTAGAAGGAACATAGGTGATACAAGAAGAGATACACAAGGCGTCAACAACTGGAATTATCTATGGTTCTGGTGCCAGTATAAATGCATTTTCAATTCCAAGTGACCAGTTATTCTTATTTATTCATGTTTCTGTTATTTCTGATTTATTCGAGGTTGTGAAAATTTAAGTTGAATTCAATGAATGTTGAAACGTATAGTATATAGGAATTACTTCAATATGGCAAATATGATATTTGCCATATGTAATGATACCTGTTCATTTCATTCTTCTTTTCTTTTTTTGTCTATACCAAATTTCATTCTACTATATGAGAAATTATTGAATTAGATTTCGAGGTATCAATCGGATACTAAGATGAAGCCATTGAATTTTTTGACAAACAAGGGTGAATGAAATCTCCAAGGCTCAGCTTTTCTGGATTCGATGTTTGTTCTTTGCTCTGTGAATGAAGAAGAATATCATTTCTCATCAAAGTTAAATTCATAGAAGTACGCAATACTGAAGTGAAGCAAAAATTATCGAAATTCACCCATCAATAAGCTGAATTACGTTCGGTTGTGGGAATTATGATAGAGAGAAACTGTGAGATACTTTAATTAGCGTAATGAGCCATCTTGATTATTTGGTCCATGATGGAAGAAATGAAAAATGGGTATTTTGATCACATCTTGCTGCTGTTCTTCATCAAATAGATTGTATGACTTCAAATCATATTCATGATACATCCAAATTTTCCTTGATCTTGTCTTCCTCACAAAATGAAACGAATAACTGCTTGAGCATATCATACCCTCAAATACTGATGAATTCATTTCAAGTTGATATAATCGAGCAATAATTCATGCGTGTTCGTATATTTCAATTGATTCAGATAAAGACGTGCTTCTGATACGAATAAATCTCCCTGAGAGTCTATTCATATCGCAATTAAAACTAATCCACTTCTCCTCACTTGACATAACTAATGATGTTTCTAGTTATCCAAAATAGATTACACATGTTCTACTCCCCTCGATTCGATCTGGAAGCACTAATTATTAAACTTCCATCAGCGTTGCATGTCATGGCATTATTTACCGGGCGGTTGAGATCTGTCGAATATTTGGGAATACATTCTTGATTAACCGGTTTTGTGATTCAGTGCATCTTTCACCAACTTCGTCTCCGTGAAAGCACTACTTACAAAAGTCAGAGATGTTTTCTTCATAGTAGTCGCCGAAGATAGTTCTCTAGATATTTGAGGATACTGTAAGTTATTCGAGGAGGTGGTATATTCATTCTTTCAGCTCTCTGAAGAATGAAATAAAAAATATTTTGATTATTCCAACATATTTGTGGTGAGGACAGATTTGCGATCTGCACCAAAATGTCACTGCGCTTGGAAATAATGAGAGGGAAGTTCTCTAGTCGGCATTGACACCTTGTTTATCGATGAAAATTGGAAATACAGATATATTTTCGATTGATTAGCCACTAATTGATGATTTCAATTCGGATTGGCTTGCTGCTTTCAATGAAGCAACAAGGGCAAAGCAAAGTTCGTCGGTTTGGCAAATACAAAATTGAATATACCTAGTTTTCCGATGGATGTTTCTAATTCATAAGATAGTGTAGAAGAATACCACTCTGTTTTGAATATCTCTGTCTCGTATTGCATACTATTGTTGCCGGAACAAACCCCGAGTCCGTGAAAAAGGAGAATTTTCTCGTCCCACACGTTCGTCACATGAATAAAATATTCAGCTCTATCTTTTCGAATTCATTCATCATAACCTTCTCAAACTTTGATCAACTTATTGGCGCACACCCTGTAAATTCGTGATTGTTTACATTTCATTGTTCTAAGTGTCGAAATCAAGATGGGGGTGTCTGAATGACCGGACATATCAATTAAGACTGATTCCCGAGTAAACAAATAGAGCAGGGGGAGCAGATCTCGATTGTTGTGATGAGAATGAATGGGTAACTACCTCACTATAATAAATACAGTTCATCATTGTTGAGATTTCTGTTCGCTATTCCAGAAATTCACATGATTGAGAATCTCGCTCTGGAGACGATGGTAATTTTGCATTGAGTGGATAATGGGGGTATATGAAATCACCTCTATGATCCTAGAAACGACTAATTTTCGATATCTAATTCATGAGACACAGAATTCATGACTCACCTCCAGCAATAATTCCATTCTTTTGATCACTAAGTGAACTACTGATGATATTGCAGAGGTATTCTTATAACAGGATCAAAAAAGACAGTGGAAATTGGGTCAGCGAATGGAAAAAAGCCATTGACAGAAGGAAACGAAGGCAAAGAATAACTACACCAGTCTTGAGCATACTGGGCCTATACGGTGCTGATCCATAAAAAGCGAACTTTATATGCTGAACTGTATAAAACGTATATCAGAAGTAGTCTGATACTCATTCGGAAACTCATACATGTACATGACTATTCACGTTCTGTATTCTGTAACGAAATCATTTCGAAGATGATGAGTACTTCCGGTTAACTAGAATTAGTTATCGACTGCGAAATTTCAATGCTTCTTCAATTCCCCTAGTTTTTTTTATATTGAAGTGAGTCTAGTTTAGAGAAATTTGAATTTTCATTTCCTTCTCAAAAAGGATACTAGAGAAACAAATAAGATTCAGTGGATCATCCATTGATGTGAAATATTATCACATAAATATACCAACCAAGTGTCCACCCAGTCTGGAAAAGCTTTATTGCTCCATTGTAATAAGAGAGAGAAGAAATCTTTTTGCGGATGTAGTACAATATCGAAGGGTCCAGAAATCAAGGTCATTTTTATATCTACAGAATGTTTCAGGGTCTAAAGATATAACGATTTTCATAATTCTGATTTTTTGTCACATTCCTGCAATGTGCAATTCCAGCAAATTTTTCGGGAAACTATGATAAGATGATGCTGATTTCAATGATGCTGATCTGTCTGATGTCTGATCTGTCTGATGCTGATCTTCATTTCCAAAATTCTGCATGGCCTTCAGTGATACTCCTATCATCGTTTTGATGAAGTCATAACAAGATATTATCCTACAGAGTGATAAAATTGATCTTGTCAAATAGTCACAACTCCGTTATTTCAAACAAAACAGTCTGCATATTTCGTGCATCTGAATCTTCTGATGGCAATTATCGCAAAATTTTCTGTTATGAAGATAATAAAATAGGCATTCTATCAATGAGTGTTCGAAATGTTGTCCATTTTCTTGGACGGACACAACGTCATTGCGTCACGGAACGATCTTGTAACATGTATCGGCATTCGTTGAGTTATTTGCTGAAATGCAGACTTGATACTGTTTCTCAGTTCCTCTATATTCCTCCACTGGGCCTCCCTGGACACTGAATCTCTCACGTAGCCATGATACCGGGCCACCTCTGTCAACCGAACGACCTTATTGTGAGAGTGTTTTTGTGCTAGTGGTCCATCCTGTTGGAACCACATTTGTTGAACAATATCTATTGTAACATCCTCATCAAGTGAATTCTCGAACTCGATGCTCAAAAAAATCAATTATCTTCTTCCGGTTAGACGATTCTCCAGAATAACAGGTCCAATCACAATATTCCCAATAATTTTACTCACAAGGTTCAGTGAAAATAACAGTTGATGGTCAGATTGTCTCAACATTTCTGGATTTTCTGTCGAACAATGATGAATATAATGGCTATTATTTCTGCCACAACCACTGAACATCGCTGAACAACATCAACAGTACACACTTGGAGAGGTTCGGATATTTATTAAATTCATATGAATAATCATCACGAGAAGGGTACGTTCGTATGAACATGTTCTTTCTCGCCCCCTTCACCAGGTACATTGGTATAGACATTGGGACTGAAGAAAACCCAAATGCAGAATCAAAGGTACAAGATATTAATCTCAAAAGAGAAAATGAATTACTAAATAAAATAATATTAGAAAAGGAAGAAAAATTTGCTATTCTAATGGAAAACAAAAAACTACTAGAATACAAAGTGAATAATCTGCTCGATGAAATAAAAAAATATACCTCAGCGGAGAACACAAATCCGGACAAAAACTCAGTGCAGGCAAAAACAACAGTAAGCAAAGGAAGGACTAACTCAACAAAAAAAGATCAACAAACGTCAAGGCAAATCGCGACTCGTCGGAAAATAAACAAATAAACAATGATGAGTCACAGGAAATTCCAGACTACCCATCACAAAATGAAAATATGGATACTGATGATTTTGAGAAAGTTCAGACAAGAAAGCAGAAACGAAACCAAAGACTACCACCAAACAAAACTATCGGACAAGAAGGAGAAAGTAACACCCACGGTTTCAAAGGAGCTTTACCTAAAGCATGGATGTACTTATACAGGGTGTTGCCCGAAGTCGAAACAACTCACATAAAGAACTACCTGAAAGAGAAGTTAGGAGAAGATGAAGAATATGTAGTGAAGGAGTTACCATCACGAATCCCGCAAAAAAATGCTTCATGGTTGGTGTAAAGTGGTCCAACAAGGATCAGATATATGTCCTCAGCTTCTGGCCCTTAGGGGTCGGATTCAGACGTTTTGATTTCGCCAAGTTCAACTCTTACAATCAACAAGACTCCCCATCGAATTTTATGTAAACAAATATGACATATCAAATGAACAACCCATGAAAATAAGTGTTATACATCAAAATATACAATCTCTCGGGAATAGTGTAGATAAAATAGACATATTTTTGAAAAACAATGAGACATGCCACTTTTTCTGTGCAACTGAACATTGGAAAACTGAGTAACAATTGAAATATCTAGGTTTAGATGATTTCAAATTAACATCATATGTCTGTCGAGAACTGAATGAACATGGTGGATCGGCGATTTATTGTAGAAAGGACACCCAATTTAAACCAGTGAGTATGTTAGTAAATCTTTCGGTAATACGAGAATTCGAATGTTCGGCAATAGAAGTAAATATTGATAGAACTCATATCATAATTGTGTCATTATATAGACTAAGTGGAGCTTCTATGGATATTTTTTGGGATAGATTTGAACAACTGTTGATTTTTTTACATAGTCAAAATAAAATTGCATTCATAGCAGGAGATTCCAACATAGAGCTCAAAGATAAAAATAAAATAGGAAGGGATCTGATAAATATAACCAAATCTTTCGACTTCACACCAACGATCAATGAATATACCAGGATCACACCCATAACAAAGAGCTGTGTCGATAATATTTTCACTAACTATCATGGAAAATATGAAACCAAAGTAATCGAAAACCATGTATCTGACCATACTGCCCAAATAATCAGTTCCTATATTGACCATCAGAATAGAAGCCAATATCAATCACGCAGACTCCTTAACGAAACTAATACAAAGGAATTCATTAATCGCGTGAAAGTCTTTGATTGGACATGTATTTATAGTATTCGTAAAGAAAGAATGAATGAACAATGGGATCTGTTCCTAAACATCTTCAGTTCAATATTCAATGAAAGTTTCCCTCTAAGGCAGATAAAAAGACTGTAAGAGCCGGTTAGACACCCTTTTGGTGTTGACACAACACAATGTCCAATACAAACCTATGTACAACAAGGTGAGAAATGAATACAATAATTTATTAATTAACGTGAAGAAGGATTCATACTCAAAGTGAATCACCCATTCTGATAATAAATCGAAATGCATGTGGAGCATTTGCTCTGAAATTACGGGAAGAGTTCGAAATGAAGAGTGTTGCATAAAGGGTAACCCAAATGAAATAGTTAATGATTACAATGAATATTTGGTAGACATTGTACCTCAATTAGTAGCAAATTCCTCAAATATTCCATTTCAATATGATATCCCGGTAAATATTCAGTCGATGTTCGTGAGACCCATAACCCCAAACGAAATCGTAGAACTAACTAGAAAATTAAAAAAATAAACATTCCTGTGGAGAAGATGGAATTCCGACCAGTATTATGAAAAAAAGTTTGATTGCCATTAACGAAATCATAGCCTATATAATCAATAATTCACTGAAGTATGGCATATTTCCAACAGGATTAAAAACCTCCCTTGTGAAGCCAATCTTTGAAAAAGGTGATCCAGAGAGTTTAGAAAATTACCGACCAATATGCATCCCTCCCAGTTTTTCAAAAATATTCGAACTAGCAATGTCAGTGAGAATCATAGAGTTCATGAATCAATGTAAATTATTTAGTAGGGTTCAACATGGATACATACAGGGTAGGTCAACACAAACTGCCATATATCAATTCACACAAAATATAACGAACATGATGGAAGAAAAATTGATAGCTCTCGGGATGTTTTTAGATCTATCCAAAGCATATGACTGCTTGAATCATCAACTAATGTTAATAAAATTAGAAAGATATGGCATAAGAGGGTCAGCTCTGAAGTGGGTTGAATCCTACCTATCAGATCGCCTCCAATCAGTAGAAATAAAACGAAACGGAAGAGTCTATAAATCCGAAACCCTTTCCTCAGACGTGGGAATTCCGCAGGGAAGCATTGGCGGCCCTCTTTCGTTCGTCATTTACTTAAACGACTTATGTAATCTAAACCTGAACCAACATCAGTTCAAAACTATTTTTGCAGATGACACAAGTCTGTTAGCAGGTGGCGAAACTTTCCCAGAGATGATGGTGAATAGTACAGATCTGTTCAACAAGACTAAGGACTGGTTCAATAGAAATAAACTTGTACTAAATGAATCAAAGACAAATATTATTTTGTTCAGAACAAACCAAGACAATATAGATTATCCAGTTGGGGTGGAACTTCAAAACTCTTTATTAGAACTGTCCCATAACACCAAATTTTTAGGAATCCACATTGATGAGAATATGAATTGGTCTTCTCATATTGATAACCTCGCGAATAAACTAAGTGGAATATCGTATGGAATCAGAGTTACATCAAAATACCTGCACAACGACGCTACAAAAACAATATACACTGGTAACTTCGAATCGGTTGCTCGATACGGAATAATTTTTTGGGGAGCAATCGAAATATCGAAAAAATCTTCATAGTTCAAAAAAGAATAATAAGAGGAATCAACAAATTGAATTATAACCAAACTTGCAGAACAGTATTCAAAACCACCAATATAATGACAATCTACGCGATTTATATCTATGAATGCCTAATGTTCATTTATAAAAATTCACTTCTCTTCTCTGAGAACATACCTGCTCATAAGTAGCCCACTAGAACAAATGAATATATGTTTCCCCTTCATAGACTAACAGCAACTGAAAAAAGCGCCCACTATATGTCAATCAAGCTTTTCAACCTTCTTCCTAACAGAATAAAACTGATGAAGAAAATTGGAATTTTCAAAAGAGAACTAAAAACTTCTCATAGACTTAGAGCCCTATGATTTGAACGCATACCTCACTGGAACATTCATTTAAAAATATTTATAACAAAAATCTGAACCTCCTTGTTTGACGCCATTTCATTCTATGTTACCGACATTTTGCATAAAAGTTTGTAATCTACTCTGAAATAAAGCTGTTTATTATTATTATTATCATTATCATTATTATTATTATAGAGAGAATCGAAAATCTAATTCACAAAAATTATTAGAAAAAGAACATAACAACACAGTAATATCACTTCTTTCATAAATGGTTTGGTTCAGTCAGTTGTTTCGGTATTGAACATTCCTTATATACTTTTTTGAAACTTTCTAGAGACATTTCTTGTAACGTATTGGAAATTATCGATACTTTTCATGAAACCAGATCCGTGCTTTCTGCCGTAGTTATCAATATAGTCATAATTTATAGGCTCTTCGATATTGTACCACATCCCCAGAAAAGTTTCGTCTTATTGCAGAAGAAGCTATAGAACTTTTCAACACTAGGAGAATGCTCGGTATATGTCATAGTTTCGAAGATATTCTCTGCAAGCCTATAGCAAAGATCAAGTGAACCTAGCAAACAATGTTACACATTGTGGAATCCTTCGCCTAGTGAAGTCTTTCCTGATGCTCACAACCTCCGAACTTTGAAGAAAGTTCCAACACCTTCCTTTTCTCTCAAAGTTCCACCGCTGGCTAACACGATGTTCCTCGAATATTATAGGTTACCCTCTCGTGTTTTTTTGTTCTTTGTCCACAGATAAAAAAAAACACAACAAAGACATGTTAGGTCAGTGGCAGACATAAATTTAGCCTCAGTACCTCAATAAAAATTTTGCCACTTTGTAGTAAGTTTGAACAAATTACCATAGGCAAAATATTCTTCCAGCTTCATTTTTCCAGCTTCAAAAGGTGATCTCAACTCGAGTCTGATACTATTCTGTTGATGTTCCAAGTTGAATGAATATAAGTAGCAAATTCTAGGTGGTTAGTGAGAACTTTCCTGGGAGGGTATCGTGACTAAATATACATTCTAGTGGAAACCCGAACTGTCATCAACAGTAGCGAGTTTCTTGATCCAATTCAGATATATAATCAATAAGACCCTCCCACGGAGCCCGTCCGAAACATGACAGCCTCGCCCCAGCCCCATCTGACGTGACCCACTGTAGAAAAGATCATAAAGAAGTCGAACATAGCTTTTTTGCTGGGGTGGAAAAATCGTCCCGACATCTCTGCTGTCTTGTAAGTCTGCAAGGAATGCGAGGGGATTCGACCCCCCTTTTCCGCGACCCCAGTATGCGCCTCCCGGAGTTTAGCGGATGCCCGGAATGTATACGCACGGACGCCAGACAGAATAAGGGGAGTCGTGGAGACCTTCGGGATACGTTACGGGCCGATATTCCTTTTGCAATACCGATTCTATCAATTTCCGCAGGAAATCACTTCTAGTGGTTGGAGTACAAAATGATTCTCAAAATATCAGATTCTGATCAGAAATGAAAATCGAGCTGTCGAATGAAAATTGCATGCATGTTTGAAATTTGAATATTTCTCTACTCAATCCTATCAAACTATAGGCAACATAGAGAAGAACCATAGTCACCCTATCAAAAGTACCTACTGATTAATTACTGTCATGATCTGCTTTGCGGTGTCAGTACACTTCATACCGCCTTCTCTCCAATGAAATCAGAGAAGCAAGACGGAGGAAGTCCGATACGATGAATGAAGATCTGGCAAGAATTTCAAAATGAGTATCTGTGAATCTAGTCGTGCTGCTGATATACAGGGTGTCTCATGGCTACAAAACAATCTCTCAGAAGCATCCATGGGAGGTCGAAGAATACTTAGTTGGTTATATTACTTTTTTCAAATATCGGGCATCAAAGACATACCTTGGAATTGACGATTCTGGTTTTGATTTCTGAACCACTTTGCATATCGTCATGATTCTTTGTTGTGATGTTCCATCATATAATGGCCATCATTTGACACCAAAAACATGTTTCTGTTGAATACTGTCTGTTTCGGTCAATAGAGGAGGTAGTGCATCCATTAATTTTCTTTTTTCGTTTCTGAATGAATAATAATAGAAGTTATGATGATTATCTCAATATATTTGAGGTGGGGACAGATTTATGATCTTCTCCAAAATGTGACTGCGCTTGAAGTTCAACCTTCAGATACCTAATTCTTCATTTATCAGTGACACTTTCTTCTTCGAAACATTTAGGAAATATAAATTCATTTTCAATGAGAACAAAACTTCTACTCATCTTATTGGACGTTTCGTGAACTGCTCCTGTTCTCAACACAATTCATAAATTTTTTCCTTCGTTTAATTCCACGAAACACATAATTTGCTTGAACTTCATGATATTCTTGAGATTTCTATATGGAAAAAGGTACTCTTCCTTCATTTCCATGGAATTAACGGTTCTTGAGATGAATTGAATTTTTCTAAAACTGTTTGAAACAATGTTTCGAAAAAATACATGCTGAACTCGTTTCTTTCTCGTTTCGTTGTTTTTGGTGTCCAATGATGGCTCTCTGGCAGATCATGACTCTCTTCAGATGGAATATTACCCAAAGAATATATGATATACGAAGTGGTTCAAAGCACAGCCCAAAAAGTTGATTCTAAGGTATGACTTTGGGACCCGATATCTACCTTAGCAGTGACATAACGAAAGTTATGGAACCAACTATTATTACCTCCCATATATGCTCCCGAGAGATTGTCATGTTGTCATGAGGCACCCTGACATACAGGTATGCTCACTTGTTATTATGTTCTCTAATGATATCATGTTCTGATGTTCACCGTCATTCAGTTTTGCATAACTGTAATAAATGCTCTTGCATCATTTAATGATGCCTCATTATCTAGAAAGATTTCCCACTACACAAGTAGAGTTCAATGCACCAAGGACTCATATCCTCACAGGCATCCGAACCACACAACACTTGATATGATGATTTTAGTCACAACTATTCCTATGAAGTCGTCAATATCTATGATCTATCACCAACAGCACTTTCTTATGGGACGACAATATGAGATCAATTGAGAGAACTCCACAGAAACTTGACTTTTCATTCCTTGCAAAACCATATTGCACCCCAACAGTTCTCCATGATCTACAAAACGCAAATCCGACACTACCTGGAGTCTGTTCACATGTTTAGAGTTCAACACCCAAAAACACGCTGAAACTTTCCGCCGACTCGTTGATACCACAGTTAGGAATTTATCGACCCCTCTAGAACATCGTGAGAGACGTGCTCATTTTGTTGAGAAAAATTATTCCGATCAAGTACATATAATGTGGAATTAAGAATTATTCGAAAATTATTCAGAATTTGGAGTAGATATCAGAATTGTCGAAATATTCAAGGTGTTCTATTTGAAATGAATCCATTTCAGCTATTTTACAAAATGAAAAAAAAAACGAAATTTCCCAACCACCCTGTGAAATGGGATTCGAATTCAGCTTTATGGTAGGTATCATCCTTGGTACCACCTGAAGATATTAATTTAATTGCCTTAGTATCGAAGACGTCCAGAACTGTCACAATATTTGGGATCTCGTGTTCTGAGACGAAATAATCAAAAATAATTTCAATCTCGAAAACGGTCGCACATAGTTCTGACAGAATTTCGAGCGAAGTTGTTGGATAAATGATTGATGTTGATACATCAGTGAAATCTGCTCTGATTCCTATCGAAATTAGCAGAAATATTCTGGTGTCGAAACGTAAAGTACCCTTTGAGGTCCTTGTTGAGTTCAGTAGCTGGCAAATTCCACCCAGGGTGTCTGCATATACAATTGGAAAGGGGAATCGGCCGTTACTACACAGGAGTACGTATCACGAATTGAAAGGCCGTTTTTTATACAGGTACAAGGCACATCATACCAGAGGAATGATCCCAAATCTGATGAGCTGAATGATTCTGTCCATTCCTTACCTCGTATTTCCAACAAGTTATTTTCTTATACCAATACCACATGGGCGCACTCAGGATTCTAATTAGGTAAGATTCAGAATATATCTTTATGAAATTCATGAGCTCCACATTATGATATAATTATCGAAAATCTTCCGAGTATGTAACAGAAAGGAATTTTGACATTTGCGCAGTGCCCCGGTAGATGCATGATTGTTCATACTCTTTCATATTCATTGTCCTGAATACTTCTTTCATTTGATGACAACATGGAAGGAGAACTTATAATGTTCTAGGAACATCGTGTTACTCAGCGGTGGAATTTTGGGAGGGAAGGAAGGTGTGGGAATTTTTCTTGAAAGTTTGGAGGTTGTAAGCATCAGGAAATACTCCATTATGCAGAGAATTCCACAACTTTGCCGGTCTATTGATGAATGATACTTGGTATAACGATGTTCCACAGGTCTAGAACCTGACAGTGTATGGGTGACCAGTCTGAGCTCGTCTGGTTTGTCTACTAGGAATCGCACGTGATGGCATAATAGTTGATAAATCCATGATAAATAATGAAAAATCCAAACTTTCTTACACTATGGTCAGTTGTTTGATGATACATAGTTGTGCTATACACTCCATTTTCCCAATATAATTTATCAATCATCATAGAATATTGTAACGAGAGCTGAACCGATTGTTTGGCTAGCGTTCAGAAGGATCTTCAGGCTGTTCACAGCATAGTGAACGAAATTCACTGTATTTGCATGGTAAATAAACAAGAATAATGGGTCGACGACGTCATGACAATTGAGATTTTTGATGATATGGAACCAATCGCGAATTATTTGAATGATCTTTACAAGACCTCGAATCACTTATAGCTCAACGCAAGAATCAAACTCGAACCACTCTTACTATTTTTGATCGAAGACTTTTAAGTGGACAATCATTTCGATCATGACCATTCAGCTACAATAAGGGCCTTACAATAGTTGTGTCCATCATCTCAGGCATATAAAGAATAACATATATATATATATATATATATATAAGTTATATTCCCGTGAGAATCATCGACGACCATGGAAACCACCAACATCACCGAAATAGGACTCCTCATAACGCTACATCAACATTATTCTAGGAAATCAGTTAGGGCTATGACATTATAATTCTTTCTTGTATAATCAGTCTTGAATTAGAATCCGAATTGTTCACTTCTCTGTAAGACATAAATAAAAATCTTTTTAAAAAGTAACTTTGACGAAAAGGTTATTTAAGTGGCGCAGTCGGTAGGATAGGTTGATCAACTGTTAGTGGATATAACAAGTTGATTCGTTTCAACGATTTATCGACCTATTCGAAAAATCGGTACGCGTACGGTAGAAAAATCCAGTCAGGTGAATTGAGTAGCTTGACGAGAAGAATCCGTTCGTTTCCACCATCAGCAGCAACCGAGAAGTACAATCGCTGTTTCTTCCGATGCCTAGCCGTGGACCGATGGAGTGGATTTGGGTTTTGCTGTAAGTACCCATGTCATATAGAGCATTTCAAGACCAGTACGATTCTGACAATTCTGAAAATTTTGAACATTCAAATAATTCTGATTCGGACTCAAACTACCCTCAAACCCCCTCGAATTGTTCGAGACCACCAGTTTCAATAAGACAATCTCAACTAAACCAATTAATATTAGAAACTAGTAATATTTCAATAACTGCAAGTTCAGTCCTACAAACAAACACGATGGCTGTCTTGAAACAAGAATATTTCAACATGATTCCCGATTTCCATGGTGAAATGGAATTGTTACCGAGATTCATCGAAATCTCTGAGAAGTTAGTAAATAAATTTTACAATGTTACGGATGTGAACGATTTTCAGAATGAATATCTGATGTCTAGTATCCTAGCAAAGGTGAAAGGCGATGCAGCCTTAAAAATATCGTCTTGTATCATAAGAAATTGGGCAGATTTGAGGAATGCTTTATTGAACACATACGCAGATAAACGCGATATTTTTACATTGAATATTGAGATGACAGAACTAAAACAGGTCAACGAAACACCTTTTGAATTCTACAATAGAATCCAACATGTTCTCAATCTGCAAATCTCTCAGTTGACTACAGGCGCAACTGCAGAAGAATTTCTTATATTAGGGAAATACGTTCGAAATTTGGCACTTCGAGTTTTGTTGCGAGGATTGAAAGATCCAATTGGTTCACTAATGCGAACGAAAAATCCGAAAGATTTGAATGAAGCATTGAATATGCTCACGAACGATTTTCAATTAGATACGGTCAACCAAAGACCACCGAAAAATCACATTCAGACAAAACCATCATTTCAAAACTTCCAAAATAAACCACGCACTACTCAACCACTGCAAATCACAAATTATCCTCATAACTCTCGATTGAATAATAGACCGAACCATTCATCTCAACAACCCCACACATTCCAAAATCAAAATAGAAACTTCAATGCATTCAGACCAAATCAGTCACAAAACCTCCCAAAACCGACACCAATGAGTGTTTCAACTAGGAATACTTGGAGACCTAATCAAGCAAATTCGAACCAGAATCATAGATTAAATCAAAACCCAAATTTCAGACAAAATAGGCCGAATTATATTGCCGAAGAATTGTTTAATATAGATGATCAGCCTATAATTGAACACCCGGTAGAGTCAGATCAAGATTACGATGAACATTTTTTAGATCAAGAAGCCTCGGAAACACAAAATTAAATAGTTTCGAACTGATGAATCTAACAAATAATACAAGCGAACTTCCTTATATTATTTTTCCAGAAAATAATTTCAAAATTTTAATAGATACCGGTAGTACAAAATCGTTCATTCGACCTGATATTGCCGAGACTTATTTCAAATCATCAATTAAAATTGATCCTTTCCAAATCACTACTGCACATGGCACATCAACTGAACAATATAGTACTATGATACCATGTTCCAAAATACTTGATAAATCTAGTGCACCTTTGAAGTTTCACCTATTTAAATTTCATGATCATTTTGACTGTCTCCTAGGGCTTGACAATTTGAAATTGCTGAACATTGTTATTGATTTGAAAGAAAATGTTTTGATTACTCCAAATTCCAAAGTGAAACTTGAATTTCACAAAGTATCTCCGTGTACGAATTGCATAGTAGTACCACCGAGATCCGAACAAATAATCAAGATAAATATCAGAAACATAAGTGATGGACAAGCAATCATCCCTTATACAAAAATTTCACACTTAGAAATACCAGAATGTTTAACTGTCGTGAAAAATCATCAAGCTATTTGCTCTATACTGAATTCATCAAATTCTCAATTATTTGTTGACATGACCGAACCAATGGACGCCGAAGTTTTCGATGAATACGAGCCCGCTTCTTGTCCAAATTTTAATAATGTCAATTTCGAAAAGTTTCAATTTGATACATCAAAAATTCGGACCGAACATATGAATTCAGAGGAACAACACGAGATAATGAAACTAATTAAGGAATACTCTGACATATTTCATATTGATGGTAATCAATTATCATTCACGAGTAAAGTAAAACATGTCATAAAAACTTCTGATGAGGTTCCAGTGTATACTAAGACGTATAGATACCCTGAAATCCACAAACAAGAAGTTAACACACAAATCCAAAACATGTTACGTCAAAATATTATTAGGCCGTCTCATTCGCCATGGTCATCACCTATTTGGGTTGTACCGAAGAAGTTAGACGCTTCTGGGAAGAAAAAATGGCGAATCGTTGTGGATTATCGGAAACTCAACGACAAAACTATTGGTGACCGATATCCTCTGCCAAATATCACAGAATTACTCGATAAACTTGGCAGATGCCAATATTTCTCAACACTGGACTTAGCTTCAGGGTTCCACCAAATCGAAATGGCTGAAGATGATATCCAAAAAACCGCTTTCAATACTGGTAATGGTCATTACGAATTTCTACGAATGCCATTCGGTTTGAAAAATGCTCCAGCCACTTTCCAAAGGGTTATGGACAATATTTTGAGAGGTATACAAAACGAGAAATGTCTTGTGTATCTCGACGATATCATCATTTTCAGCACAAGTCTCCAAGAACACATTAATCGTTTACGAGAAGTGTTCGAGAGATTGCGAAATTCCAACTTCAAAATACAACTCGATAAGTCAGAATTTCTTAGGAAAGAAGTGGCTTATCTAGGACATATTGTAACCCCTGAAGGTGTTCGACCAAATCCTGACAAAATCAAAGCTATACAAAATTATCCAATACCGAAAAATACAAAACAAATCAAAGGCTTTTTAGGACTATTAGGATACTATAGGAAATTCATTAAAGATTTTGCCAAAATCACAAAACCACTGACCAAATGCCACAAAAAAGATGCAAACATCGACACAAAGAATCTAGAATACCTAAAATGCTTTGAAATGTGTAAAAACTTATTGATTAATGAACCCATCCTTCAATACCCAGATTTCACGAAAGATTTTGTTCTCACAACAGACGCAAGCAATGTTGCGATAGGGGCAGTTTTGTCTCAAGGTAAAGTCGGCTCAGATCTACCAATAGCATATGCTAGTAGAACACTGAACGAATCTGAACAAAACTACTCCACCATTGAGAAAGAACTGCTAGCGATAGTATGGGCTGTAAAGTATTTCAGACCATACCTTTTTGGACGAAAATTTAAAGTTGTTTGCGACCACAAACCATTGTTATGGCTATTTTCATTGAAAGAACCCAATTCGAAATTACTCAGATGGCGTCTTAAACTAGAGGAATTCGATTATGAAATGGAATACAAAAAGGGAATTCAGAATAAAAACGCGGATGCTCTTTCTAGAATAGAACTGAATATAAACGAAACGAAAGACAAAGAACCGGATAATATTTTTGATTTTATCACAAAATTCAATGACAATCTTGGAAAAAATAAAATCAGTATCGAAAGCGATAATCAATCAATGATTGCTGAAGCTAACAATTTGGATAACGAGAATAATGCGGAAGAAGATAATGATCAAACCGTCCATTCGAATTCTGAAAATCCGATTATTGGCATCCCAATAATCGACTGTCCAGTAAATTTCGGAAAAAATCAAATCATCATCTCTGAAGTTAATTATGAACCGGCAACACCAAGCGTAATAAAACTGTATAAAACGAAACAGAGAATACTCACACAAATTTCACGAAATCACTACGAACATGATATTCTCACATTTGTCAAAGAATTCATTGTCCCTAAAATCAAATATTATGTTTACTTCGAAGATCCGATATACGAAAAATTCTCCAACGTTCTGCAGAAGTTCTTCAAACATTCTCAAATCAACTTAGTTAGGTGTACAAAAAAATTGATTGATGTAAATTCCGACGATGAAATCAAGGAAATAATTCAGAAATATCACGAAGGCAAAACGAATCACAGGGGATTAGATGAAACAGAAAAACGCATCAAATCAACTTATTATTGGCCAAATCAAAGAAGATCAATACAAAATTATATCAATGAATGTGAGATTTGTCTACAGACAAAATACGACAGGAAACCATTGAAATTGGAATATAATATCACACCCACGCCAGTCAAACCTTTCGAAATATTGCATATGGATAGTATAACTTTGGAAAACGCAAAATTTTTAACAATCATTGATTCCTTTTCCAAATATGCTCAAGCATACAAACTGGATTCTACTCAAGGAATAGAAGTCGTCAACAAGTTGATAAAGTATTTCACTCATCATACAATTCCACATCAAATAGTTTCTGACAACGGTTTAGAATTCAAAAATTCACTAGTTAAAGAACTGCTAGAAATCCATAAAGTCAAAATTCATTTCATATGTTCCCAGCACCCTGAATCAAATGGACTCATAGAAAGATTTCATTCGACCCTCGTAGAGCACATTCGACTATTAAATAATCAAAATGAATACAAAGACGATCCGATAGAATTAAAGGTTAATTACGCACTTCTGGCATACAATAACAGTGTTCATTCTGCAACAAACTTGAAGCCTTATGAAATAGTCACCGGTCATCTAGAAACCGATTGTCCATTCAATATAGACATAGAAAAACAACTAGTTAATAATTATATTTCGAATCACAAAGACAAGGTCAAATTATTATATCAAAAATTGAATAACGATTTGCAGAAAGGCAAAGAAATTATAATTCAGAAAGCTAACCAAAATAAGGAACCGATTCCAACCGAAATTCCAGAAGTTGTATTTGTGAAAAACAAACAGAAACAAAGAAAAACCTTGAATAAATTCAAAAGCGAAAATATCAAAACGGTTGATTCAGAACTGAAAACTGCAAAAATTGTGCCAACACACAAAAACACCGTAGACAGAATTCATTTTTCAAATATTAAGAGACCCAGACGACAAACTAAATTGAAAACTATTTCAGGTCCTTCTACTTCTACTACGGATACGCAACGAAACTAGAAAACATAACACACAACCTAGGAATTCTTCCGATCAAGTTAGGCCCTGCAAAACTACAAAGAACAGAACACACATTCACTCATTTTTATGATATCAAGCCCCTTTTCGATGAATTCAATAGATTGAACTCTCAGTACAATAATGTCAATGCAAATATCAAGAATAACTCAATTTACGTCCGATCTGTAGAGAACTACGTAACAATCGTTGAATACATCCGAGCAAGCATCAATGAGAAATTCGAAAACATTCAAATACACTCATCTCCAAAACTCAGGAATAAACGAGGACTGATTAATGGTTTAGGATCGATTCTAAAAGGTGTAACAGGAAATCTCGACGCTGAAGATGGCGAAAGAATCAACGATATTTTAGATCACCTGAAGTCAAACCAAATAAATCTCCAAGGCCAACTCAAAATGCAATACAGTTTGAATACTCAAATTGTCCAAAAATTCAATGATACAATACGAGACATCCAACACAATGAAATCGAACTGACATCAAGAATTTTACAATTGAAAGCCTTCCTCAAACAAGAAATTCAACATCAACACATCCTATACGCTAAAGATATTTTCAATCAAATAATCATTCTTCTCAATGGCATTGTCAACGTTCTACAAGATATAGAGAACTCTCGGACATTCTGTAAACTCAGAACCATGCATCCTAGTATCATGAAGCCTAAAGACTTGTTTCTAGAACTAGAAAAAATTTCACTGTACTATAAAAACCAACTTCCATTCGATCTAAACTACGAGAATATTCTGGACTTCGAATCAATATTAGATGTCAAATGCAAAGTAGACGGAAATATAATTTATTATTTCCTATCAATTCCTATCGATTTTGAATCAATGTTCGATTTATATTACCTGCTTCCAATACCTACGAAGCACGAATCAGAATTTTTGACAATTATCCCGAATTCGAATTACCTATTGAAATCAAAGGACAATACAATGAAAGCTCTAAGTGACATATGTACCCAAGGTAAAATATTCCACTGTCCAAGTCACCTCCTGAGGAATCTAAAGACAACAGGCGAGGAACAGATTATTCTAGGAGAGAATAACAGCAACTGTCAATACAGCCGCTTGGAAATATCAGAAAACCAAATGGAGAGAATCCCGGAGATCGATCAATATCTAGGTGTATTTCCACGAGAAGAAAAATTGAAGCTCCAATGTGAGAACGAAATACAAACTAGAATCGTATCAGGAATATATCTTGTGAAAAACTCCAAATGCAAGATATTCTTCCACGAACAAGAAATGAATTTCCAAGACAAAACATACGGGACGCCCCTGGTAGCGAACCAACTCATATTCGACTTGAAGCAAGAAAATTTCACCGATTTCAAGATCCATCTGAAAACGCTAAAAATCTCGGAGATTCCAACAAATAGAATTATCTCAACTATAAATCAAGATTTTGACTACCGAAGACCAAGCTTTTGGACTATCACCCTGTACATCAGTTTAGCTGTACTAGGCGCAGTCCTCATTTGGCGAAGATGGAAGAAAATCACGAATCAACTTGAAGATGCAGATCAAGTTCCAGAGGTCATTTCCACCGATAGAAAAGTAAACCTTCCGGAGGAAGCTTCATTCTAATGGGGGAGGAGTTATATTCCCGTGAGAATCATCGACGACCATGGAAACCACCAACATCACCGAAATAGGACTCCTCATAACGCTACATCAACATTATTCTAGGAAATCAGTTAGGGCTATGACATTATAATTCTTTCTTGTATAATCAGTCTTGAATTAGAATCCGAATTGTTCACTTCTCTGTAAGACATAAATAAAAATCTTTTTAAAAAGTAACTTTGACGAAAAGGTTATTTAAGTTATATATAAATGGAAAGATTGGATTACTGAAGGTGAAGTAAATTTCACTAACAGAAAAAAACCTCTTATTACTTGAACATAAGAAAGATCCTGAGAACATCATAAGAAGAAATAATTCCACCAACTGCAGAAACCATTTGAATAGATCAATAAGTGAAGCAAAGTCTGATTATTACATGAACCAAATAAACGAAAACAATAATAACAATAAGAAACTGTGAAATGTTATGAAACAAATGGATTCCAATAGAAAAACAGAACGAGAACGAGACGAATATGAAATTGTTGATGACCCACTGAAAGCAAATGCATCCAATGATGACTTCATGAATGTTGGCGAAACATATATGCTTCAAATAAAAGAAAACCGTTGACTAGGCCGCCTTGAAGGATGCCAATAACATTTTTTTTAAATAACATGAAAATGGAACACTGAATATAATCGAATCACTGAAATCGAAGAAGATGCCTGGCATAGATAGAGTGAAAACAGGAACACTGAAAGAAATAGCAGAAGAAATAGCGGAACCTCTCACTGATTCAGTTAATAACATTTTTGGAAGTGGGAAATTTCCGAAAGAATTCGAGAA
This sequence comes from Gastrophysa polygoni, assembly GCA_963576655.1. Lineage (NCBI taxonomy): Eukaryota > Metazoa > Arthropoda > Insecta > Coleoptera > Chrysomelidae > Gastrophysa > Gastrophysa polygoni. Next base: position 17,169,953 of record OY755082.1, read on the forward strand.
AATTATTGTTATACCTATCTTTGAAAAAAATGAACAACAGAATGAGTGATATCAGCAATAGCTAAAATCGTAGGAAGAGCAATAAAATAATTGATGTGTTTTCTGAATGAATATAAAATCATCTCAGATAAACAATATGGATTCAGAGAGGGGTTATCAATAAATGATGCTATAAACCAAATACTTGAGGGTATATACGAGTCAGTAGATGACCCTGTGTGTATTTCTAGACTTAGCCAAGGCCTTCGGGTCAGTTTGTCACGCATAACTAACAGGCTGATATAAGACGAACTGCACTCTCCCTTATGAGAGAATATCTGAGCAATAGATACAGATTGTCCGAATAAACACTGAATTGAAAGAAGGAAAAACAATTGAATAAGGTGTTCCACAGGGTACGGTTCTGGGTCCTTTACTTTTCTTCCTGTACATGAACAACTCACTCACAAGCATAGTACGGGTAATATAGTCAGCTTCGCTATACTATACTCAGATGACTCGTGGGAAAGTCTGAAAACTGAAACAAAATTAGACTTGAGTAACATATTGAACGTAGAAAAACGTTTTTCCTGTCTCTCACTTGCTACAAAGAAAATCTTCCGAACTACAACAAATTTGAGGTACGAAATGATCAAAAAATCATTGAAATACATTCACAAAGCCATATAAAAGATCTTGGCATCACTATCGACTCACATTTGAGATGGAACTTCCATATTGACAATATCACGAACACTCTGAGGCCCTTATTGTATGAATCTGAAAACATTCGAAAACATTATATTATATAATATCGAGTCACGGATACAGTATGCGATACTCAGTTGGGAAACAGCTTCACCTACATATATGACAAAACAAGAAATTCTACAGAGAAAAATAATGAAGATGATATATTAAGAAAAAAATACCTATTCTTCAGATGATCTATTTGATGGAACGAAAATATTTGATCCTAGACAACTATACAGTGTGGAACAGTCAAAATGGAATGAATTCGATAACGAATAAATGATAGACAGTTATTGTCCAAACATTAACTCTTTCAGGATATCGCGTATGTTTCTCTCTCATCCAATAGCAGCAATTTTGACGATTGAAATTGGCAAATTTTGAAATCTTTCGTGAAATGAGGGAGAAACTTCCATTTGTGTCCGTGTGTTATCTCCATAACCAATCTTTAGTAGAATGGTTAGAATGGTTATTTCATTTCATTTCATGCATTTTTGTTGAATGATATTGTTGATCTGATATTATTTCGTACAGTTAACGAAATATAAACGACAATAGCACTGACACTGATCACTACTGTCATGCAGATAGACAACAAGTTGCTATGGCTATGAGTTCTATACGAAAATAAACAAAACTGTTTTTGTATTTATTTTTATTTCATATCAGTAAGAAGGAACGCATCGGTGATTCTCGCTCATTTTCTCAATATTGAGCTGAGGGAAATAAGTATCGAGTGTAATGTAGCGAATTTGCGAAATGAAATGATTTTCTTTTTTCAATGTTGATTTTTGTAATACATCAGAAAACACTTGATGTTTCCGAAACAGAGGTATGGGACATTGTACATGAATTATGTCTAGAATTTCCAGAAGGATCCAAAAACTAATGATATACAGGGGGTTGTATTCATAATGAGAAAGTTGGTATCGGCCACTGTCACACGACACACCCTATATAATTATTTTTTTTCGAAAACAAAGCGCATCTGAAAATACAAATCGATGTGTCGAAGCGTTTTTCCCAACACGCTCTCATTTATTCGTTATCGAATTTATTCCATTTGCCGTTCCACATTGTATATGTACAATTCAATATCTATATCTATATAAAAATTGACACTCGATTGAAAAAATAGAATACCGATATGAAACACGTAATGAACAGAATATTCCAACGAAAAAAATAAACAAATCAATCGGTCAGTGCTCGTTAATGTACCAATCAAAGAATATATATAACACACTGCCAGAAAAGTTCGAAACGTACTTAGAAGTTATACACTCTATACGACTGACCCAAACTCAAATGTTATATTGATTCAATTGACAGACATACCATGCACGCAAATATGCATTGAAGATCGAGTTCCAATCGTAAATTGTGAAATTTAATTCTATCTCATTTTTTTTTCTTCCTTCAACTGATTTCATGTATGAAAACAAATCTCATTAATGAACTTCTACACTCTATACACATGTTGTATATTCATTCATTTATATACATGTATGAGTTTGTGAATATGTGAGTAAATAAGAATACATAAAAAAATCATGTACAACCTCACGGTTGAATGGAAATCTTTGTTTATTCGCCACCAATTACGATTGTTCAAGGAATGTGCATAGAAAATGTAAAAAGATGTAGTTTGGATTGAATGATAATTTTCATTATTATTATTATTATTATTATTATCATCATATGATTCCGCTCTGTCACCTAGGGTTTTTGGAGAGTTCAGAGAATACTTATTGGACCCATCACTGATGGAACTTTCTTATGTAACTTCATCGCAGAAACGAGACCAATCTCTGGTATAACAATATTTTCTTGATGATGGTTTTTGCGATAACATGACTTCATGAGACATGTGATGAGTTCTATATCTTGTTGGCTAAGATTGAGGAGATAATCAGCTCCACTGTGCGAATAGTTGAAGGACTCAATTCATTTCGATTCCACCAAGAACTTCATGTTCTGGACACGGCTTGATAATTCAGAGTATTCGTATTCAATTCGTACGTTCGAATGGAGAATCGCACATTCCATCTTGATTCAGAATACTATTTGTTGACTAGTTGTTGACTACTGTTGTTGCAACAAAATACGAGATTGCGTTTTGAGTTCGGATACGTTCATAGCAAACGCCTCCAGATGTGTCATTCCGAAGACAAACAATCTTTCGAGGGGACGATTTATGTATTATTGAACTAACTACGATATCGTTGTTATGTTCAAATTGAGCTCACCTTGGCAAAACTTTCAATATGGAGATCAGGGCGACTGGAAAAATATCAGTGGGGTGGAGTGTTATCAAATGAGCCAACTTTTCATGAGATGAACACAAAAATTCCAGACTCACCTCCGTATACTTCAGGTGGTCGAGGAAAGAATGGAAGAAAAATCAGCAGGCGCGACACGAATAGACATTATGCATAGTAATGGGCTGCATAGACGAGAACTGGGATTTTATTGGATCATCTCCTGCAAAGTGCATGTTAGATTCGATCTGTATGCCGAATGATGAGGTCATACATACATGGGATTCGAGGTCATTTCTTATCTCTGATATTTCCGAACGTAAATACTAGAATCCTGAAATTATAAATGAGTCAGCACACCTGGATCATATTATGACGATCGGATATATTCGTAGTTCATTTCCGATTTCTATTCCCACCATCTTCATCATTAATGCTGATGAAACTCTCGAAAGAATTTCATCCAGTCATCATGAAATATCCTCAAAAGGGTCGAAACCCTTCGACATCTAGAATTATTGAAGATCATATGTGTATATCAATATCTTATCATTGTCGATGATGAACTCATGTTTAATTTTTTTTAAAACGCTGCACTAATTTATCCAACATCAATACAGTTGAATACTCGACAACTAATTGATTTCATCGACTGCCATGTTCGAGCTCCTATTTGTTGTCATCGACTGAAATTCGCCCAGTATTTGACAATCTCTCTGATAATTGGATCTCTTTTCTCCTAGACCATTGGGAAGGTGATCAACTGATGAGGGCGCTGTTCTTCTAACAAAATGGCCGAATTTTTCAAGGCTCGTTTGTTGGTATCGACAACCCTTTGAACTCATCCATTTGATTAGGGATGGTAGGTTGGTGTCCTCATGTGTTCGATTCAATTTTTTTCGCAGGATATTTGAATTATTCACTGCAAAATTGATCTGCATTACCGTGAATACGAATTTGTAGATTTCCGAATTCTCCAAAAATCTTTTCCATTTGTTATCGTTCTTCTTGTGCTCACTGTCTCTGGCTATTCCTAGTGGGCATCGACAATAATGAGGAATGAATCTTCATTAGACCTGCAAAATCTATATGGAGTCGATGCCAAGTTCCATTGGGTGTAGACGTAGACCATGAGGAAAATGGAATTTTCGGGAAGATTTTTCTGCTTCAGCACAAATCGAACATTTCCTGACGGAATCTTGAATGTCTGCATCAATATTTCTCCAGTATACGTAACTACTCGGTAGGGACTCCATTCTATCTTCTCTTGGATGACTTTCATGTAACTGGTGCAGAATATGATGTTTGAAATTCTCTGGAGCTACGACACGTTCTGCGAACATCAGACACAAATACATATACTTCCATTGGCCTTTTGCGTTGCTTCAATGGGTGCAGTCCATTCAGAATAATCAACTGGAGGAATTCTGAAGCAGCTTCAGTTCATTTCTAACTTGCGTCATCGCAGCATGAGCTACTGGTCGTATTCAAGGCAAAAACTGGCTTAGTTTCTCGAGAAACATGCAATTCCCCTTCCATTTTCTTGGATCGTCCGAGATTACCATTGGATATATCAGGAAATTCCCTCTGTAATTGTGAAAATCTCAGAATATCCATATTTGAAATTGACAGTAACAAGTCATCAATAATAGAATTCAGTGGAATGAATTGAGTTGTTCAGCATTTCTAGCATTTCCATGAATATGACTGATTGTTGAAGACTATGAAGACTATATTGCATGTGAATTCGGAAATGAAGTTGTCGACCGCTTGCATTTTTTACTGAATTCTGTGTTTAGAAACATCGTGGTTTTCCTAGTTTGATCCACGTTTCTTCCGATAAAATGGTTTTATCTGAAGCTGTGTCGATTTGGAGTTGGATTTGTACGCCATTGTTGATTGCTTGAAATTATTCGCGTTCTGTTATTGAATTCACCTAAGATATTATGTTGCTTCTGTTGAACCGCTTGTGGTTTCTCTCCTCATTCATCCTGCCACAGTACACTTCTCTATGGCCAGTTTTGACATGTGTGATTCTGGTACAATTCCTGGCGAAATGCATCTGGTCACGAAACCAGCAGGCTGTCTTCGGGATATCTCCATTTGAGTGAATGTTTGGTTTCTTGTGATTATCATTACTGCAATCATACGATTTCTTGTTAGAAGAATATTTTTTAATTTGAAAAATTTCGTTTACTATATGAATGTGTTGGAATGTTCTATCATCGCGTTATCTCGTTTCAAATTGATAATACGCTGACATTCGATATTTGATATAATATTCCTGTTCTGACTCATACACTTTCGTAGCATATGCAACAAAAACGTCGGCACTATTCTCGGTGAGTTTCATACACTGATAGCGGATGTCGAAGATTGACGTCTTCTTTCTTCTTCCCGAACATTTCTGTGAGTTTGGATATTGTATCTTTGAAATCGATTTCTTTAGGTTCCTTGGGCAGAATAAGATGATATACTTATTATTGATCAACCTGTGTGTCCAATTTTTTTTTAGTTAAAGTCTCACTTTGGCTGAATCTGAAATTTTTGTGCATCTTCTGAGAACAAACTTAGATGACTTTGGTACCATGCTCCGAAAGTTCCATTGTTTTCTGGATCATAGTTGAATTCAATGATTCCATTGCCAAAAGTTTCCATACGAAATTTTCCATCAAGTTTTGGGAGAAACTCTGTTCTGAGACAAAATTGAAAGAAATTCTTGCGGATTTCTCATCAATTGATCCTGTTGGAGCTGCGTCTGGACTTGCTGAGCTTTGATGAATTCTGTGATGATTTTCTGTAATTGCTCTGACATGGTTATTCACTGTGAGTTTCTTTCGGAATTCTAGTCGCCACTTTTATGTTGCTTGTTATAATATGGAACAGGGGCGTAGGATTTCAGCTGGTGGAGGGGCAGCTCATACCTGTTTCCAGAAGATGGTCGATCAGGTATATCGAAACAAAAAAATCATGAGAATTGACTCTCAATAATTAGTTTGATTATGACACGGAACAAGATTTATATTTGTATATACAGGGTGTCCTTAAAAGGTCTTTACAAAAAGCTACCACATATTCTTCAGACCAAAACAATTCGATACAAGCAAACTTACCTCAGTAAAAAATTGCTTAGTTTGGGCGCTAGGCGTCTCTGAAGTTGAAATTTTCAAATCGATTTTGCTTCATAACTTTTGAACGGCTCATGAGATTTTTTTCAAATTTGGTACGTTGGCATAGACTCATCGGGCAATGAAACTCATATCATAATCATAATGAATATCATTCCATGGGCGTAGAACTTGATTTTTTCAGTAAATAAACATCTAAAACTCCTACGCCAATGGAAAAAAATTAGTTTCAATATGAAATCTAAATTATTCAACTCATTCACTACAAAAAAGGTACTCTTGACAAAAGTCGATTCCTCTCATGGTTTCGACAAAATTTTAATTTTAGTGATTTAGAGCATAATTAATAATAAAACGATTAACAGATATTTCATAAAAATTGTTCAAAATATTCACCATTTTCACGTACACAAAGATTTATACGACGCAAAAAGTTGAAATGTACTCTTTGCATAACTTCTTCATCGCCTGTAAGATTATTCGTCGCCTGTTGGATACGTTGCCATAATTGTTCTACAGTATTCACAGGGGTCTTGTAAACCGTAGACTTGAGATAACCCCATACAAAATAATCCATCGGTGTTAAGTTTGGAGAACGTGGTGGCCAATTCACGGGTGCATCATTATCTCTACCTATCCATCTGTCTGGGTACTGTTGGTTTAAAAAATTCCTAACATCCACCGAAAAATGTGGTGGAGCTCCATCGTGCATAAACCACATATCTACCCGATGTTGGAGTGGTAAATCTTCCAACAAATTTGGCAACGTATTTCGTAGATGTTGTAAATACATGTCTCCTGTTAATCTTTGTGGAAGTATGACAGGACCAATTATAAAATTTCCTATTATTCCAGCCCAAACGTTGATTTTGAATTCGTGTTGAAAATGGTTTATTTTAATGGAATGGGGATTTTCAATTGCATAAACGTGTTCATTATGAAAATTAGTTATTCCTCTTCTCGTGAAACAGGCTACATCAGTGAACAAAATATTCTTTCCAAAGTTCAGATTCATTTCTCTTTGAAAATTAATGAACCTACAAAACATCAGACGACTTTGTGAATCATGGATTAATAAATCTTGAACTGGCGTCTTGTGGTATGGGTATAATAATTGTTCTCTTAGTACTTCATGAACGGCATTCCTAGAAACTTCTAGTTCATTACTTATCCGTCTAGTACTCAATTCTGGATTTTCTTCAATACGGTCTAAAATTTCTACTTCGACTTCGGGAATCCTTACATAACGCTGTCTTCCATAATCACCAGTTCTAGGAGCAAAATGACCGGTCTCCCGAAGACGTCTCTCAACTGCAGCAAAGGTTGGGTGGCTTGGTACGCGACGATTTGGAAACCTTGCCGAATACACCCTCACACTCTCTCGACCATTTCCTTGACAATATCCGAATACCAATAACATATCGGTGTATTCTTCATTGGTGTATTGTACGGCCATGATAAATCAGAAAAGTCCGATATCAACAATAAACGTCAATAAAACTCGACAAATCAACACAGATGAAACTATGGAAACCAAGAATGTGAATATCACTGTTTTCGAGCAGATAATAATAGTCTTCAGAAAAAAAAAACCAGTGCTACTTATTTTCAATAGAAATAACCTATGCAAAAAGTACATCTCAACTTTTTGCGTCGTAAAAATCTTTGTATACGTGAAAATGGTGAACATTTTGAACAATTTTTATGAAATATCTGTTAATCGTTTTATTATTAATTATGCTCTAAATCACTAAAATTAAAATTTTGTCGAAACCATGAGAGGAATCGACTCTTGTCAAGAGTACCTTTTTTGTAGTGAATGAGTTGAATAATTTAGATTTTATATTGAAACTAATTTTTTTCCATTGGCGTAGGAGTTTTAGATGTTTATTTACTGAAAAAATCAAGTTCTACGCCCATGGAATGATATTCATTATGATTATGATATGAGTTTCATTGCCCGATGAGTCTATGCCAACGTACCAAATTTGAAAAAAATCTCATGAGCCGTTCAAAAGTTATGAAGCAAAATCGATTTGAAAATTTCAACTTCAGAGCCGTCTAGCGCCCAAACTAAGCAACTTTTTACTGAGGTAAGTTTGCTTGTATCGAATTGTGTTGGTCTGAAGAATATGTGGTAGCTTTTTGTAAAGACCTTTTAAGGACACCCTGTATATATATATATATAATTCAACAGTAATCTTCTCGGGTTTCCCGAAAATTTGTCTATGATAGTCTTTTCAATTGAATCACTGTTTTCCTTTAAATAATTGCGATGTACGTTCATCAGACCCGTAAGCCTTCCTTCACCCATGGTGCTTCTAAGCCACGTTTTAACTCTTCGCAGCGTACTGAATGACTGTTCTAGTGCTTGAAATAATCAATGCCTGCCTGACAGCAGGGTAGAAAACGTTGGCTTCGTTGAACAGATCAACTACTTTTATGATGAAGCCTTCTTCACCCATAAATTATGCCAAAGGTTCAGTTCTCTGGTGATATCCAGGTTATGAAATTCTTCGAATGAGTCTGCGTTCTTTTTTTTTTTTATTTAATATTAACGTGTCTCGGCATCTGATGGCCATTGACACGGGATCTGTATTACATTAATTTATATAATAAAGATTATAACAATCAGATTAAGTTATACAGTCGACAGTCTTTGAGAAACTGTATTACATCACTAAACTGGCTAGGTAGTCCAAGAATGTTTTTGAGAGATCCACTGAGTTTGTGTTTGCGACGCATTCGGCTGTAGTGTGTGCACTCTAAAAGTATGTGCTCAATTGTGAGTCTTACACTATCACAGAATTCACAGGTAGGGGGATTCTGTGAAGACATCAGGTAACCATGGGTGAGCCGGGAGTGACCTATTCTGAGTCTTCTTATAACGCTTTTGTCCTTTCTTGTCATTGGAGGCATTTTCCGCGCGGAAACTGCGGGTTGGATTGTACGTAGTTTGGTATTACATGTATTCCAATGTGTTTGCCATGTTTGCATCACCGTTTGTCGAGCTGCTGATTTTAAATCACGATGAAGTTGAATTTGCTCTACTGGCAAGTTGGAGGAACAAGCTTGTTTCGCTGCTTGATCTGCACGTTCGTTGCCCGTAATTCCTACATGGGAAGGGATCCAGATAATATTGACGTAGATATCTCTAGTGCGATGGTGGTGGCAGGTGTCGAGGATATCTTGAACTAGGGGATGTTGTGAGTAATTGTTTTTGATGGAGTATATTGAAGAGTCTGTACATATGGCAAGTTTACTGTTATCTTGTACTGGAGTTCTCAGAGCTTGTAGTATTCCATATAGTTCAGCTGTGTGTATACTACATAGGTCGGGAAGTTTGTGTGTTACTATTGATGACGGTACCATTAACGTCTTTGGACCCGTCGGTGTAAAGGATTTTGTCGAACTTCTGGTTATTTATCAGTTCTCTGAATCTTCGTATGAAGGCTATGTTAGGCGTATCGCACTTGTTGAGGTTGCTTAGGCATGTGTTCAATTGTGGCGGTTTTTTGGTCCATGGAGGAGTTTTTGAAATTTTAATGGGAGATGTTACTGTGAGATTAGTGTTTCTTAAGATGGGGTACAATAATTGTGGAGATGAAAGTGACGATCTGGGTCTGTTTTCGGGAGCTGGTTGTAAAGAATCAATTAATTCAAATACTGGGTTTTGAGGGTATGCGGATATCCTGGGAAAATAGGATAATAGTTGGTATTCTCGTCGTATGAAAAGAGGTGGTTCGGAAGATTCGATATAAATGCTTTCCGTCGGACTGGATCTAAAAGCACCTAGACATATTCGTAATGCTGTGGTTTGGATTGTGTCAAGATATTTAAGGTATGTTCTGCAGGCACTCATGTAAAGAATACTCCCATAATCCAGTTTGGAGCGGACTAATGATCTGTAGGTCCTTATTAGTATTTCTTCTTCTGCTCCCCATTGGTGATGTGCTAATGATTTTAAAATGTTAATCCGATTTAAACAGTTAGCTTTTGTCTCCTGGATATGGTATCTCCATGTGAGCCTTTTATCAAAGGTTACTCCCAAGAATCTAAGCTGGTCCCCATTGAGAACTAGTCGTGGGGAAAAAGGATTGAGTCTTTTGCTGAACTGGATTACTTTGGATTTGGTTGTTGAGAAGTGAAAACCGGATTTGAGAGACCAATTTTGGATGCTATCTAGGGCCTTCTGAAGTAAGGTGCAAGTACTGGCCGTGACTTTGCCTTGGCAGTAGAGGATGAGGTCATCAGCGTATAGTACATATTTGACAGGTGGAATTATTGAGGAACAGATATCATTGATACTCATCAGAAATAAAGTGGTGCTAAGAACCGAGCCTTGTGGTACTCCATTTTCTGGGAAGTGCAGTATAGATGACTGTCCATTTGTAGCAACTTTGAAAGATCTGTTGGTTAAGAAGTTTTGTAGAAAGGAGAGAATGTTTCCAGTTAGGTTGAAGTCTATGAGTTTTTCGAGAATAGTAGTTTTACAAATCGTGTCGAAGGCGCTATCAATATCAAGACTTACGGCGATTGTGTCGTTTTTGCTTTCAAAAGCTTGTGAGATATCTGTGTGTAGGGTAACCAGGTTATCCAATGTGCATCTGTTCGATCGAAAGCCTGCCTGCGCTGTAATTAAGAGGTTTTGCGATTCTAAGTACCAGTGTAAGCGTCTATTGTAATGAAGTGTTTTCTCACCAGCTTCATTACTAGGCTTCGGTGTACGAGCCTAATACGGGAAATGAGGTTAAGGCCATTTTAGAGTCACCCTGTATACCTGATTGACAAATTCATGAATCGAGGAGCTCCTTTGGCTAGTATTTTGAGCCACCCAGAGAGCCCTACCCCAGACTAACCTTGTTTAGCCCCGTTGCACCCTGCTGAGGGTAATCAACTTCATGACACCCCTGCCTCCGTTTCGAAAGCACTACCAGGCTAATGATTTCATACATATCATGTTCAGACTCTTGATATTAGTATTGGTAGGATTTGATTGCATAATGACCGTCCAGAGCCCTGGGAAATAAGAAGTCCAGTATGCTATCCGTTTACTTGCTTTATTCATCTTGCAATGATTTTTGCATCCGGAAATCCTGATCAACCCAGAGACTAAGACTTCTTATTGCCTATGGAGAGTGTATTTATGATTTTGGAAAGAGTTAGAATGGTTTTCATACCTGGAAAGACATTTCAGGGTCATGTGATATTGTTTAGGTCATAACTTTGTTATCCTTCGTAATTTTGCAATCAAAAAATGATTTCCACCGCAAGTTTCCAGACCCAAGGTCAAGTAGTGTTCACTTTTTCCTTGAGAAAACAAATCATGGTCAGCTCGAGGCCAGACCAGCCCGACCAATCAGAATCCCGACCTCGCTCTGTTTTTTGCCAAATCTGAAAAGAGTATAAGTAGCAAAATCCAGAGGCACGAGGATCGACCGATAGATAGATGAGAGAGATCCACAGATATAGATCGACAGTTATAGAGAGATAGATAGATAGTTAGATAGATTCCATTTGGCAGTGATTATTCTGATTCAGTCCGATTCTTACCGTTTGATTCAGTTCGTATAACCCTTATAAAAAGTGATCAAGGTGCTCGAAGTTTTTCCTGTATTGACATCCCGTTTTTGTGTTACACAAAGTTGAAAAAGTGAGTCAGAGCTTTTTCTGCCGACGATTCACCCGTGAAGTATATTACCAGTCAAGTGTGAGTCAACTGCATTTTGATTTCACTGCATTTTCTCATAGTTCTATCAAACTGCAGCTTAACTTTATAGATCAAATAATTTTCCAGTATAAATCCAGTTGTTGTGACATTTGTCGTGACGGTTGACAGCGGCCAGTGAAATTCAGAATCCAGCACAGAGTAAGCATTGGAACTGCCCTGTTGCATATATAGGTATCATTTGTAATGACCTGCAGGATAAGTTCTGTGGTTTGAAATCCTAACGTGAAGAGTTTCATCAGGAAATCAACCCTTGTAACGGTCGAGGTTCTTGGTCTGCGTAGCAGTCAACAACAAGCGTCACCAGGGTTGTGAACATTCCGGTCTCCTGGTCGCATAAGGCTTATAGTCAGCGTCGAGACCACCCTGATAGTAATTATCTTGCAAACCCCAGAGGGGTGAATAGTCTTTGTACATTGACCAGAACTTGTTTTGCAGGGGTAGAGCTTCTTAACTCGCATAGGCGCTTCCCGGATGCACGTTGCACGGCTTACTCTTTGAATACCAGTCAGATTAGCTGTCACCCTGCTTAAGTCACCCTGCTCAATTAATTGTCACCCGTAGATATAGGTGGTTAGGATAATCTACCCTGAGATTATTTGATCTGTGGAATTTTTTCTATCTTGTGACTGACACCTGTCGACATATTCTGTCATCCGAATTTCCTCGTGATCGTATTTTCTTGGTTATGATAATAATCACTGTGAGAGATAAATTCGATCTGTTAATTGTTTCCAGTGAATAAACCTGTATAAGTGTGAATTTTAGTTCTGATTATTTCTTCTGAGTGATATACCAAACACCCGCAGCAACCCGTATACCAGGGTGAAACCAAGTGGGTGAACTTAAAGCCCTCACCCCCTTGTGATCTTTTCATAGTCCAGAAGGCCTTCGACCCCTGGCATACCGTCGCTTCGACTGTGTTGCTACCTAGGCCTCCCAACAAATCCTGGTTGGGAGAAAGTGGAGTTCACCACTATAATCCAACTGGCGCTTGAGGCAACCCCGGTCTGTCCTAGATATAGACATCCCCGTTGAGCACCACTCTAGTAACACCCCCCCTAGAAGGAGGAGACGTTACACTATTAAACATTTTTCCAAGAATTTTGCATAATGTGCATGTTAGAGAGATTTGCCTAAAGGAATTTGGAAGATTAGTATTCGAGTCGTTCTTTTTGATTGGTATTATGATTGATTCTCTCCTTAGGGCCGGAAATTGTTGGCTGCACCAAATTTTGTTGTAAAGTTCAAGCAGTTTAGTTTTTGTTTCTAACTGTAAATATTTTAGGAAGATCATCGGTATATCGTCTGGTCCTGCAGCTGTGTTCTTTGGAGAGAGTAGGACTGAATTTAATTCGGAAAAAGTGAAAGGAGAATTGAGAGAGTGACAAATGTGAGGAGTTTGTATAGGATGTGGATTGTTTGTTGGGTTTGGAGGTTCGGGATTGGATTTTGTTTTGTTTTGAAAATGTTGGGCAAGAATGTTAGTAATTTGTTGGTCATTGGTAATGACTTGACCCTCGTGGGTTAGGCCGGGAATTTTAAGATTGGTGTTTCTTCCTTTCATCTGTCTTATCTTGGTCCAGATTACAGAAGGAGGGGTGTCAGAAGTTATTGTGCTTGTGAATTTGTTCCACGACTCTCGTTTACTTTGTTTCAGAACCCTTTTCGATTTTCCTCTCATTTTTTTAAGATTTATCAGATCTGACTCATTTCTGGTTCTCCGGAATTTGTTAAGCGCCTTTTTGCACTCCTTCACTGCCATGTTACAGGATTCATTCCACCAGGGAACTGTTCGCTTAGAAGGGTTAACGGGGTACTTTCCTATAGATGTATTGGCTGCAGAAATTATGGCATTAGTCAGTTGGCCAACAGCTTCATCTATGTCATTCGAATATTTGATATTTTCTGTATTTTCCTTTAACATTTGGCTGTAAAGTTCCCAATTTGCTTTTGCGATTTTCCACTTTCCTATGATGGTAATTTGTTGTGATACGTTGTCTGAGATCAGGATAGGAAAGTGATTACTATCATAGAGGCTATCAAGCGTCCGCCATGTTAGTAAGGGTGCTGTTCCTGGGTCTGAAAAGCTAAGATCTATTGTGGAGAAGGATCCGGATTGTACATGAAAATATGTGCTGCTGCCAGTGTTCAGTAGGTTAATGTTGCAGTTGTTGATCACGTTTTCAATCATTTTGCCTCGGCCAAACGTACGTTCTGAACCCCACATTGCGTTGTGAGCATTGAAGTCACCTGCCAAGATAAAAGGTGTAGGAAGTTGGTTTATGAGGTCCGTTATTTCTGTGTCTCCTAAGGTGTAGTTTGGAGGGATATATAGACTGCAAATAGTAATTTTGTTGGGGCACCACGCTGTGATGGCGACTGCTTCTAAGCTTGTGTTTAAGTGTAGTTTTTGATGGAAAATATCTCGGGAGACAAAAACTGAGGATCCGCCACTGGCACGTAGATGCGTAGTTCTAATGAAGTGATGGCCAGCATAGTTTTTTGAGTGGGGGTTCTGAGAATTGGTAAAATTAGTTTCTTGTAAGCACAGGAAGTCTGGTGAGGAGTCTGAGATAAGTTGTTGTAGTCGTTCCAATCGAGGGTAAAAACCATCGCAGTTCCACTGTATTAAAGAGATGGGCATGGTAATGGAAAATTTAGTATGACGATTTATGTGATTGCTGTGAGCAATCGGAGCTACTTTCATCCTCGCTAGGTTCATTAGACATATTCAGACTCTCAGTCTCTTCAGCTTCGGATTTGAGCTTCTTCTTTATCTTGTTAGTTATACGTGTTATTCTGTTCTTCAGGGACCTATCTGTGAGGTCGGGGTAAATGAGATTTAGGTTTGAGACTAGACCAATAATGTCATCTGTGTGTTTACGGGCTTCCAGGCACGGATCAGAGCTACCAAAGGTATTTTCTAAGAAGTCATAAAGATTTTCTATGGGAAGTATAAAGGCATCTGGTGTTTGCTGATAGATTTTTGCTATGCTTTCTTTTATGGATGTTGTGAGATTTGATTCAGTAGCAACACCCATCTTGCTCTTCTTCCTTATTTTATAAACTGTTGTGGGAAGTGGGGAGGATATAGGGGGAGGCATGGCTCCCATGATATTTTCTGTGTCTGTGGGTGAACTAGGGATTTCACTCTGTTCTGAAAGCTGGGAATATCCACGTTTTTGGGCTGGGGTCATAGATGCAGGAGGCTGGTTTTCTTGTGAGGTAACCAGTTCTACATTTGAAGTCATACCGTTGCTCTCTATCAGATCTGTAACGTTTGTTTTTGGAGATACCTGTTCAGTTTGTTCAGGCGGAGTGAGTTGTGACAGTAAAATGTTAGTTGGAGGATTCGGACAATTTGAAGCGATGTGTCCGGGTTGCTTGCAAATGAAGCACTCCATTTAAAAAAGTTTGCAATTCGAAGTTATCTGATGGGGGAAGAACGTAGACTTGTCGTCTGAAACTTAATATGTGGGAGTATTCGTCGCCTGGAATACCAGCTCTCAGAAACGAGACAGGGGAGTTTATCTGTAAACCAAGGCTCTTTATAGCATTTTCAGCGAGGTCATGGGGTATATAGGGAGATATGTTCGAGATGATTATTCGTTTTGTCGGAGAAACGAGTCTACGGATGTTTATAGCATTATCGTTGATAGTTACAAATGGATGGGATTTCAAAAGATCGTCAACGAGATTGGTATTGGCTAAATAGATGCAGATTCTATTATTCGAGATCCTTGACGCAAAAGAAATGTGTTTGGGGCCCACAATATCGCCTATTGCCTTAACATAGTCAAATAACTTCAGGTTATCATCTGCGTGCATCACTATGGCTTGATCCTTTTTTGGGAAAGATGGTTTAGGTGCTGTCTTGACGGCTGATACGTAACTAGTGCTAGGAACTGGATTGTTGGTGTTGTTGTGCAACATTTTGAATTTCTGTAGGTTGAGGTAGAACTGTTTATTATTGCCCTTGTACTCAAAAGCAATTTGTTGAGTAGTCTCAATTAAATTCACTTGATGATTTTAATTCAATGTGTAGCGATATATCCATATTACGATACTGCCTACGCCTCTGGTAAAGAGGGGCAGGCAAAAAAAACTGTGATTCATCGGAAAGTTCAGCGCGGTGGTAAAAACACGATTAGAAGTACATAAAAATGTTCAGTACATATGACGGTTTTTGTAACACTGAATAACTATGAACTAAACTTGGTTAATCACTGGTGGAACAAGTGAACTGCAGAGCGAAATGCAAACGATGTTGACTCGTCCAAGCACTCGAATCGACTCAGTCTGCGTTCTTGTGTGAGTCTGTAATGCTGGTTCTGGTCATATACAAGGGATGTAGATCACTTGAAGCAAACACCGAAGTGTTTTCTTGAAGGAATCGACTATTCAACGATGAAATGAGTGAATCAATGTATGGTATTATCAGGAAACGCCGCCAATATTCGTTCTATTACTTCTATGTGTTTGCTTGTGAGCAAGACGTGGAACCGAAATTTCTATGTTCAAATCCATTGCAACAGCTCGGGCTTTTCGAAGCATTTCGTCACCTATTCTATATTTCTATTCGGTCATTTCTGAGAATGTCCTTGATCATGTCGATCGATTCAGCTTGGAGTGCGTTAACTACTGGTTCTAAGACTGCTGAATATTTGGCTATTGTTTGTAGAGCAACAATGAACACTGGTTTTGTAACGGCTTAATGCAACTGATATGCAGATTTTCTGGTTGCATGATTTTCCTGTACGGATAAAGTTTCTAGAGATTTCACAGATTCTGGGAAATGTTGAGAAAACTTCCTGATTGATTCATATTTTTCGGACCATCTCGTCTCACACAATCGTGATAGGTTTGGAGCGAAGTTTCGACGTGTAGTCGATTCTCTGAAAAAAGTTTACAGTGGCAATAGTATTTCTAATTCCTGGCACTGCGTTCGCATCATCCACAACAAAGTTAAGTTTGTGAATTTAGCAATGAAAATATAAAGTACGAGGATATTTTCTTCTCAAAATGGCCACCCTCTTCCTCTGCCATTGTAGAACAACCATCGAATCCAAACCCTACGGAATCTTCGGTTGGGAGGTAAGAACTAATCAAGAAATTGTCAATGGCTTCGGCTATTGCTAAAGCATTCTGTGCTTTCAGTTCAACGAACCCTACAAAGTCTTTTCTGATTTTCCTTTTGCTTTCGTCGTAGAACCGCACGCCTATTGACAGCTGTTCTTTTCCAGCTACGTCTGCTTTTTCATCAGCTGAGACTGCGTAAGTCATGGTCTTATTATATTCTCCTCAATAACATGAATTTATCAATTCGTTTTGTATTGTTGGCGATGTGTGAACTGCATTGCGACGGCACTTTTCCAAGTGACTCTTTGATTTGTCGTCCCCTACATTGATTCTCAACTTCAATGAATCTTATAAAACACCCTCATCTGCTTGTTTTCCCCTGAGAGGCATATCATGTGTGTACCGCAAAATACTATACAAGAAATAATTGATGACAATATTTGTCTGTTTTCTTCGATTGCTTTTTGGTGTCCACTTTGTAGTTGGATGTCTACAGGAACATTTTCAAGAAAATTTTTTGCAGTATTTGCCGCTGTTTGATGAAGGTCGGTCGTTGCATGCTATCGGCAGCCTTCATGCATATTTTTGAACTTTATATATGGCCTGACCATAAGTGATCCCAAAATTCCTCTCACAGTGCTGATGGGCGGAGGGAACATAACACAATGCTTACAAAGAACGCCTTTTAGTCGCTTGGAATATACTAGCCATGGTGCATATTGATCCAACCAAGCATGATTAAATCTTCTTCTCAAATGACTTGAATCACTTTCAAAATCGAAGTTTCTGTGCGGGATCCAAGGATTTTGTAACAACTCCCTCTTCTTTTCCGTCGATAGCCAACCCAACATAACGACCCAGATCATTTTCATGATAGCCATCGTCCAATTTAATTTCAGGATCGTCGTTGACGTCATGACTTTGTTGGGATGTCGATGGAGAAGAATAGTCGGCAACATATATATTTACAGGTTCTGTTGGAGAATGTGACGCTTGTCCAATGTTATCATGCAATGATCTTGGCATTACTTGAGTAGTTTTATCATGGTTGTCATTTTCATCGCTTCCACTGCTACTTTCCTGACCTTTTTTTCCGCGTGTCCTCCCTGGAGAATGTATACACAAAATTACTCTCACGGTGTTTAGGCATAGGACGAGAATAAAGATCAAGATACCTATAAAACATCACTTTCAAATATCATTCACTTCCTATCAGTAAAAGTAAAATTGCGATATTCGAAATTCGTTAACTTTGTGGTTCGAACGCCAAATGATAATAATTTACAATTATGACAAAACCACGTCTTGTGATTGATAAATTCTAATATTATGAGTAATAGATATGCTAAAGATATACACTCACTAGAGAGACCTCCTCAAACAAATCAAATTATCATAATTGGTACATGTGTATGTGTTTTGTTTTGACTCACCTCTTTCAAAGAATTTCCTGATATCCATTTGACGGAGTAATATTTCCAGTTGTTACGCAGTAAACGTGAATCTCGTGTCGCCGCAACTGAACTTCAAGACAATATGGCGCACCGAACTGAATTGAATTGTATTGCTCTGCCTCACGATCCCGCTTATATATTGAAATCTCCTCGCTCCCGAAATACGTAGAAAATACCCGACTCTGTTTCCATACTTGTCTGATACGTGCTATCACTGTCTTTCCTTTCCAGAATAGTCCATGCTAGAACGTTCTTCGTGGTATTACTGTCGATAGATGTCGATATCAATTGACCGTATAAATTGATGCTATTTCTCTTTACTGGAAAAAGTACTTTCGTCCGTACCTAGATAGCGCTAGATGTTGTTTTCTCCAAATTATATTCGGCTTCAATCCTAGATGGCTCTGATTATTCGTCGGGAGCGAAAACTACGAGATGCGACGGTTTCGCGTCGCTAACAGTATACCAAATCGAATGTGGTAGAATATCTTGTTATAGATGAAAAAATATTGAATCAAAATATCTGACTGAAAAGATATTTTGATTCCAACACTTGATTTTGCGCAGAGTACGTAACACGTTTTTAATAATTCCCACTTTCCAGGAAAATTGACGTTCATTTAATCTTTTAGGGGGATAGCAGCAGCCTCCCTCTGCCCCCACCCGGGTACGCCCATGATATGGAAACTCTTCAGGCAGATGTTTATATTTCAAAATAATCCGAAAATTCACAACTCCTCTTTCCTCAGGCAAATGTTTATATTTCAAAATGATCCAAAAATTGAAATCTTCACAATTAATTCTATTTTATGACATTCTTCAGCTGTGTTGTCAACATATGCTCAGTAGATATTTTCTCATTATATGGCATCATATCAATGAAAAAAAAAGGAAGTTTTTCACAAGTAAAGCCAACTTTTATGTCCTGAAACGTCGTTGTTCAGTAATTTATCGCGCGGAATGTCAGACAATTTCTATTGCTCAAAAAACATTCCTTACATAGTTTTTCGGATGGAAGATGAAATATGTCTGAATCATCTGATATAAAGAAGTTGTTTTCAATCCAGAATAAGTATTAAACAATTTTTATTACATTCCTATTTATGCCAATTTTCTATCTACTATTGATGTGGTTTCCAACATATCTCTTAATGAACAATAAGTTTATTTTCGAAAAAAAGAACAACTATTATCATTTTCATTGCGCCATAGTAATGACGAATAACATTTCGATTCAGATAGATCAGAGATATAGAAGGTCATGTGATGATAATTTTTTAGAGTATTTCGATCATTATAATAAATACACTGTGAACTAGAAAGAAAAGACATGATGATTCCTTGGTAGATGATGAGAGCGGTATAACGTCATGAAATGTCTTAATTTCTCTTGATTCCTATTGAAAAGTGTCCAAAGTGTCCAAAAATTTGAAACGAATGACTATACAGCAAAGAAAATGCCCAAGAATTCATTTTTCAGCTTTTAATGGGATTTTCTCTCCTCGTTCATAAAAAATAGAGTAGATAGAGTTCGATTTTGACACTGAAAAGTCACTGAGAAAGTATTGAGAAAATTTTACGAAGGGAAAAATATTTCAATTGTGTTGAGAACGGGAGCAGATTCGTTCCCGAAACGTCCACCAAGATAAGTACAGGTTTTATTCTTATTAAATATAATTGTATTTCCAAATTTTTTCAAAAACAAGGTGTCACTGACCAATAGAGAATATCTTTTTTAGGTATCTAAAGGTTTAATTCTAAGCGCAGTGACATTTTGGGGCAGATCCTAAATCTGTCCTTACTACAAATATATTGCAATAATTTTTAATAACTTCTACTCTATTTTTTAGAAATGAGGAGAGAAAATCCCATCAAAAGCTGAAAAATGAATATACCACCTCCTCGAAGAACTTACAGACACCAAGAATTCATTTATAATATTTTGATTAGTGATATCTGCATTGATTGATGGAACGAAAATTAGCTTTCCTGGCTAATAATTCTCATCCTTCCAGATCATTTTTTCTATAATTAGACGTAGAAAAATGAATTGAGTAGATATTAGTTGTTAGAGTGATGAGCTCGGTGAGGACGTTTCAATTGGGCGCGATTCCAAATGTATTGGAGTATACAATTTTTCAGACACTCCTCCATTTTATCACCCAAAGTTCTATCAAGTCGGGAGGTTGCATGCAACGATGGTTTCCTCAATGTTTAACTGAACTATCCGCCGAACCTTTGTTGATTCATACAATTTTTCGTTCGTGCACTGATCTCAATTGTGTAACACCACATTAAGAAATACTGAATGCAATTTCATACTGCCAATTCGTTGCGTTGATACCTGCAGCCATGTAGTAGGTTTTAAGATTTCATCTGTGTTGCCAAAAGTTCAGAACTGATTCATAATTTGTAGTGACTATTGCCAAATGTCTTATGTAACTACATACACAGTATAAAATTTGACGGTGTAAATTTTTTCACCTTAGAGTAGTACAAACATTTGTCACCGAATGGTGTTAACTGTTACACCATTGACAGTGGTCAGTCTGAAAAACTCCGTTTTATATGATTCAACACCTGCCCAAAGACATTAACAATATTGGACACCGCTAGTGTTCAACTTTGAATCCGCAAGTGGTTGAGACAACACCGTAGAGAGCGAATAAAAACTAAGACGCCATATTAACGCGTCTTTCGTGGTTCCGGTTAACAGTGAATCCAGTCCCTCCAACAGTCCCTTTGAAGTCGGAGGTCGTACGCGTCCTTATCTATCTAGACCTGTACATCTGTACAAGCCTGTCGAATTACCAATAAGATTCCCATTTATACTCGAATTTTCGGTCGTCGGTGAATCGCCAATATCTCTGGTGACAGGTTAGTGTGTTTTACCTTGAATGAATTCAATAGTGCAGTGTGATAAGTATAATGTTATAATTCGATGTTATTGAAAAAGCTCAACTGTCATTTCTGTACATCTTTCCGATGTAAAACGTAATATTTTATTTATGTTCTGTTCAGATAGCATTTTCTACTGTTGTAAGGAGTGTTATTTATGTTTTTAGTTCCTATGTTGTACCTGTATGTTTGTTTTTGAAAGGAGGCATAATGACAGGTTCCATTTGAATTGGTATATTTTTTTATCATCTGTCAGATGAAATGTTTTCCGTTGTTCATCATTGGAGAATAAATACTTATTTATAATCTCCATGTTTTTTTCTCACTATACTGCAACTGGATACAGATACCTCAAAATTATTCAGAAACATAAAATGAACATAAAAAGAACACATTTTTTATACAGTTTATTTCATATATTTTTCACCAGAATTCATTCCCAATATAACTATCAAAAGAAACTCCAATAATTTTTACAGAAGTTGTGTTTTCTGATTCTTGTATCTAGATAGAGATAATTTGCTTATAACTCTGAAGGTTATTCTACATGTATTATCATTGACAGGTTCCCATGAGTTCTTTTGAAAACTACAAAATTTCCACGAAAAAACAAACAACAAATGTTGTTTTTCATATCATGTGGAATGAAAGTACCCATTGAATTCGACCGATTATCGGTGCGAAATTAACCACTTAGATATTTCAACACTCAATTTGGTGTAGAAATCTTTTGATAATTATCGGTGTCAAATATCTGGAGTAAAATAATTCCATATTTCATGGTGAGAGATCCACCATTTTTAATGGTTGTATACTCTTGTCAAGAATTGATACCCTGTGTTGTGAAATTAAACATTAAATGGTGAAGAAATAGCACCATTAGGTGTTCTGTATACACCCATGAAAGAGTTTTTTCACACCTCTCGGAAGTCAAATTGACACCATCGTAGACAAATATCGACAACTATTGGTGTGAAATATATTCACCATCACAGTGTCAATTGAACACTGCACCTACGTTGTTAAATCGACACAAAAATGGTGTGTATGGATATAGACACCGCCGGGTGTTATTTTGGTGTCAAATATCCCGTCGATTTTCTACTGTGTATACAGGGTCGCTGATATGTATGGAAACGGTCGATTATTTCCTAAAGTAAGATAGCTAGCGAAAAATGTTAGGATACAAAAGTTGTA